>QAOA01005414.1:0-25705 GCA_003255065.1 Cercis canadensis
ATGATTTCTTTAACCCTTTCAGTTAATCATAAAACTCTAAAACTCTATTGTTTGATTTTTTTTTTTTTTTTTTTTTTTTTTNTTTTTTTTTTTTTTTTATTCATCCAGGTACTGAGCATCAATTCAAATCGAGAATCTGAAACACATTGTTCACGAAAGCTCGTGGAAAAAATTATAGAGGAAATTAAACGAAGCAGTGATATATTAGTTTATTTAGATGAAGGTAATACCTTAGACAGTGAAAGCGTTTTGAAAAATGCCCTTGCAAGGGGTGGCATACAGGTATAATTTCCACTTGATCTTTTATTCTAATGATAATTATATATGCTATTAGTTAACCATTTTAGGCCTTGTAGTATACATGTTAATTAGCAACTTAAATTGGTTTTAGTGCATTGGTGCTACTAACACTCTGGGTGAATACACAACGAGTCAATCGCTAAAAAGAGTATTCCAAGCAGTGGAAATGCCCGAACCATCCATGGATGACACCATAAAGATTCTAGAAGGACTTCGCGAATCATATGAGACTCATCACAAAGTTCGTTATACAGATGAAGCCTTTGTTGCTGCCGTGATGCTATCAAGTCGATATATAAGGTACTGCTATTCTTGTCGTAATATGTTGACTAATCTATAAATCATTATATAAAGCAAATAGAAACTTGGATATGAGGTATTAAATTTGGCTAAAATTCACATGACCTTTTCCACTTTAGTCAATGTAAACATATAATTCATGCACTTTTACTACTAACAAAATTTGCCTTCTCATGACATTGTTTTGGTTTTTATTTTTATTTTTTTTATGCCAAAATGTCATTGTATTGTTCAAATAGCACCTTCTATTACTTTTTCATTTGTTTTGAGAGGACATGACCTTTTACTACTAACGATCAGGATGTTGAAAATATGACAGAAGGTCGTATTTAAACAATCTAAAAACCTAAGAGTGTTTATTATTATAATTTAAAGTACATGTTAGTTTTCATGTATATTGATTTTGCAACCTTCAATTATAAACATTGTAGCTAACAATAATTTCAAAATGTCTTTTTTTTATGAGATAATCATGCTATGTCAATTGTGTTTTGACATAATTTCCCCCTCATATATTCAGTGATGGCATCCTACTAGATACATCAATTGACTTAATTGATGAAGCAGGATCTCGTGTTCAACTTCTGGAAGTAAAGGTACCAAAATATTTACTTGCTAATTCTAACTTTTTTTCTTATTAATTAATTAGTTTAGAGCCTTAGATATAAAATCTTAAACCTTTCATTAATACTTCTAGCTTCTAAGACCAAAATATTTATTTGACAGCATAAATTTATATCTCTTTCATTTGCAGCATTTTTTTATTTAGCAGTGAAAAAAACTCTAATTCTTTGTTCGGATCGATGAAATAGAAGGGAAAATAGTAACATTCATTGTTAAGATCTTTAAGCAAGAGGAACTAATGGAATGAAAAGGGACCCAATCTATTCCTTCCCCTCAAATCCTCAAATTTCTTTCTTTCCCACCCCACCCACCGAAAAAAAAATAAAAAATTCGGGGTGGAAGCAATAGATTAGAACATCTTTTTAATTAAAAAATTATAAAATTACTTACATACCCCTTAAAATGTTTTTAAATTTTAAGCATAATGACTATATTGAAAATTTACTTTTATAACTTGTCTCTTCCCCTTAACTTTCACTTTGACTCCCAAATAATGGCAAGATAGTTCCCCTCCTTTCCTCACTTAAATGTCCAAATAAGGGAAAGGTAACTCCCCCTTCATTTCTTTCCCTTCCTTTCCCTTTATGAACCATTCCATTTCACCCCCTTCAAACTCCCCAACATAGCATAAGAATCACTTCTGCCTCCAAATGTATCTCTCTCTATCTCATTGTTGAACCAAATATGCATTTTAGTGATATGAATTTTGATCCTAGCTTACTACCTCATCCTGTTAAGTAATTGCATGGCGTAAATGTATATCAGCATAAATAATTGACTCTCTGTTTATACCATCATCAAGACTGCAGATACTGATCACAACAATGATGACACACCCATCATTGTTACAAAAGAGGATGTACAACATGTTGTTTCATCCCGGACTGGAATTCCTGTTCACGAGGTCTCAAAGGAGGAGTCTGAACGCCTCCTCAAATTGGAGGAAACACTTCATGAATCTATCATAGGGCAACATGAAGCTTTGGTCGCTATTAGTGATGCTCTTCGCCGTGCTAGGGTTGGCCTTAAGAGCTCCAAAAGGCCAATTGCTAGCTTCATATTCACTGGACCTACAGGAGTTGGGAAGACAGAAGTAGCAAAATCACTAGCTAGGCAATACTTTGGCTCAGAGGATTCCATGGTTCGATTCGACATGAGTGAGTACATGAAGAAGCATCAAGTGTCCAAACTCATTGGAGCACCACCCGGCTATGCTAGGTGTAGAAAAGGCGGTCAGCTAACTGAAGCTGTCAAACGCAAGCCTCACACTGTTGTCCTTTTTGATGAGATTGAGAAAGCACACCCAGATGTCTTGAACATCATGCTACAAATCCTTGAAGATGGTAGGCTCACAGATAATAAGGGTGAGACTGTGACTTTTAGCAACACAATAATTATAATGACTTCTAATGTTGGAGGCAATGCTTTCTACAGTGAGAGCTCAAGAGAGGTTCCTAATGAAAAAATATACAATTTGGTTATGAAGGAAATTAAGGAAAATTTCAGAGCAGAATTTTTGAATAGGTTTGATGAGATAATTATATTTAAGCAGCTGACTGAGAGAGAGGTGAGCCAGATTGCTGATTTGATGTTTAAGGAAGTGGGTGACAGATTGAAGGCTAAGGATATTAAGCTTAATGTGAGTGATAAGTTTAGGGACAGGGTGGTTAATGATGGGTACAGCCCAAACTATGGGGCCAGGCAGTTAAGAAGGGTAATAACCACACTATTGGAGAACCTTTTGGCAAAAAAGATGTTGTCAAAAGAAATAAAGGATGGTGACTCGGTTTTAGTGGATGTTGATTGTGAGGGAAATATACAGGTGCTCAAGGAGCCAAGTTCTGTGCGGGGAGAATGAAGGAGAAAGAGTAAGTGTTGCTGGTTAAGATGGGTGTCTTAATTAGCCCCCATCTTAGTCCATATTGTATGTAGCAAAGGATGGTCTCCTGGACCTCCCTAGTAATATTTTCTGTTGGGTTTTCTCTTGTTGGTATTTTTGTGGCTGTGTTTGTTCTTGTCTGTGGTGTCTATTCTTCAGCTTTGTTTGGAATATCAGGTGGTCAATAAGGAGAAAAGGTATTGCTAATAATCATACGTTCAGATAGATTATACAGTTTTATTTTTTGAACTCTAAGAGTTTGACTTGGTGTTAAAGATGCAATAAATTTATTTAAACTAGCTAAGGTTTTAATCTCGGGCCAAGTTGATGTGAAGTTTGTGTCCTTAAAATCGCTCAGGATATAACTTAGTCTCAATGTGCAAAAACTAACATGAGAATACTCTTACCATTAAAACTAAAAAATATAACAAAATTACAGCTGCAGACCCCAATTTCAAACCATGATTCATAATATAGTGTACAAGAGTCAAGGAATTTTTTTTTTTTTTGGATAATGTAAAAGGATTTAAATTGACATTATCCATCTATTATTAAATATGATCAAGTTTAATACTATCAACGGCCTATACATTCGTCCATTAGCTACGATAATGAGTATGAAACTACGACCCTTGTGAGTTTGTTCTACAATTACTTGTAAAATTAGTTGTGACAATTAAAAATGTTAAATATCTTAAAATATTATTTTTCAAATTGACTAATTATTTAATATCATAAATATATTTAATTATTAAGATTGTGTATTTTACCTATTTCATTGGACCACATATTGGAATAGTTGGAATAGGCCTTGAACTTGGCGGAATTGCTTCTGAAACGAAGCAGGAAGAACTGGTTTCTCGAATTGCTTTCGTATCATGCTCTAATCAAAGTGCTCCTCAGGTTTTAATTTTTGTTCTGTTTTTACTTTTTGTTTTAACCATGATTTTGATGTCATATATAGGAGCTGATTGTCAATTATTCTCTGTTTGGCCTTTCGGAGTTGAAGACTTTGCTATATCACCTGAAATTTCTTTATCGGTGCCAATTCTTGTTCTGTTTACAAGCCAAATGTTACGTCAGCTACAGTATATTGGATAAATGACAAAACCATAGTAAAAGTAGTGTATACACATACACTGCCAAATATAGTTATTTCTATCATGTAATTTATGTACTTCTATTGGGAATATTAGATTAATTTTTAGACCTAATTTTAATCTCCTATATTAATTAAATGAATATTTTGTTCTTTGCTTTTAAATATGAACTATTCACTTTTCAACTTTATAAATTAAACGATTTGGTTATGGATGTAATTCCGTTTAAAAGTTGATGGAAATGACTGACGTAGCTTGATCTGATGATTAAAAGTAATTTTTTTTCCTAAACCTTGATTAACAGTTCATGTGACCAGTACATGACCATAAAGATTTTTTTTTTTTTTTTTTCACAAAACCATGTCAAAAGACCCAAATAAAGAGAAGAAAAGGGCACGTCTAGCTAGCTATATATCTTCTTCTTTCAACTCTTCTTCTTCTAACAGTGGCATCGTTGAGAGAGAGGGAGATAGAGTGAGAGACAGAGAAAGACATGCAGAGAGGAGAAGATTGTTTACACAAAATTTTAAATTTATTTAAGATCCCAGAGCATCAGTACACATTGATGTAGAGACAAAGGAACCAAAAGGAAACACACAAAATTTGACAAACTCTTATGATTGAATAATTCAGCAGAAGGTTTAAACTAGATCATAAGTTGACTTTTTTATTTACCATGTAAGCAAATAACGAACCAATCCGAGCACATGAAACTATTAGTATGAAGTGTAACTTTTTTTTTTTTTTTAAGTGAAGTATTAATTGTAACTTGATTGATCGACTCATATTTTCAATGTTACATTGATTGATCATCATATATCACCAAACAATGACAATTATAACTGAAACATTCTCACGAAAGATTTTAATTTTATGTAGACAAAAATTATACCTTATTTTATTAAGTGTATATAAACGCCTACAATATATTTAATTTGAGTGATTTACAATAAAATTGAGATTATAATAAGTTTGAATTCCCTTCACTATTATGATAGATTTTATTATGCACAAGAAAGAATTCATAAAAAATTTATCCTTAAAAAGATAAATTATGTACCAACCAAGTTATTTCAGTGAGTAAAGATGAAAATATTTCATGTATAAGGTTTAAGTTTGATTCTCGTTACTAGTAATCACTTTTTAGTAGATAATCTATAAATATTATTTTAAATTTTTACTGAGATATATAATATACTTTGATCTTAAAATTGATAGTTTTTTTTTATTTTAAACTTTAATTTAGAAAAAAAAAAAGAGATAAAATATATTATTTATGCATTAATATTTATCTTTCTTTTTTAACTCACATTATACATATAATAGTGTATTTAAATTATTTTGCATGTGAAGGAAGCCTTCCTTAAAAAAAAAAATGCTGCAAAATTCATGTGAAAGCAAGAGTAAATTAATCAAATATGCATACGACAAAATGAAGGTTGGTAGGTATACATTTTTAAAGGAGGAAGGTGAGAACTGAGGAGAGGAGATAAGCGTGTAGGAGGATATATGTTGTGTGGGGACGAGTGAAAGAGATGAATTATTTTATAACTCTCTTTGCCACCATCAATCATGCGCCAGTGTACAGTAAACAATTAAAGAATGAATTGCATCATATCTGAAAGTGAAACTTCCAAAGTGTCTTTTCTGCCCTAGGACCCAAGGTGGGACTGGGGAGAGGAAAGGCGTAGGGCAAGAGATTGAGGGCAGAAAAAAGACGAGAAGAGACTGGCTCATTTTTTTTAAAAAAAATAGATGGTTCAGTTGTATAATAAAAAAAATTAAAACATCGATAATGACATAAATATTAGTATTAAAATAAATAATTTATAAAACATCAATGTTAGGATCAATTATTTTAAATAGTTTAAATTCATTTTCTATCTTAATTGAGTGTACCTACGACCTGTAACATTCTCTAAGTAAAAGAAAAGAATAATGTGAATTATTTCATATTACTGTATATAATAGTATTTATATTTAACTAAGTTTAGTTAAAAAAAAGAATTTCTTTCAAACTGTTAGATTTTTTAGGATAATTTTTGTGAGTTGAAATTAAGCAATATTGAAAATAAATTTTTTACATTAACCTAATACATTTAAAAAAAATTCTTCTAAATATTAGCATTTTTTATTAACTTAAATGAATTTATGGTATTCTGATTATTAAACAAAATCTTTGAGTTTTTAATTTTTTTTTTATAATGAAATGACAAATAATATTAAAATTATCTTTAAAATTTATAAACACATAATTCTNCAGGTTGTGTATGTAGGAATGGAAAAAAGTACCGAGAATTGACAAGATTTAGAAATTATAAAAGTGACACTAAACTTTGCTAATTAACAGATTGACCCATTGCAGGCAAAACGTGCGTTTTGTATGAAGCTGTTGCCCACCTGCCCACCTGCCTAAAGAGAAAACGACGTCGCATATGAGTTATTCAGTTGTTTCTTTTCCTCTCCGTTAGTGAGCCCTAAGATTTGCAGGAGTAACGATGCCTAGGAGAGATGCTGGAGAAGGAAAATGCTGATAGTAAGATGTCTTGGGCGTCACGAAGCCACGGTGCAGGCGTAACTACGCCCATTGGAAGTAAGACTGATTGGATTATTTGAACATGACTTAAGCAAAAATCTCAATAATGGGTAAGTTTTTTAATTAACAAAGTTTAGTGCCACTTTTATAATTTCCAAATCCTGCCTATACCGGTTTCCTTTCCCATTCCAACAGACACAACCTGCAAAAATTAGAAAAAAGGTGAACAAGTCACGATCAAGGTGTAGTATAGCACCCCCTTTTCTCAATATTATAATTTTTTAAAAATAAAAAACAAAAGAAAAACATTTTTGAATGTGGTGAGTCTTATCGGACAAGATGTGGGACCCCACTGCATGTCTCCATTTATCCAATCAAAAGTTGACACATAGCACTTTTTGCATGCAATTTTTTTTTTTTCCTTTTCTCTTCTTTTGCATGGCGCGCATTTCTTCCTCCGACCATTCTTCTTCCTCTTCTCTTCTTCTTCCTCTCCTTCTTCATCTTTCATTGTTCTTTCTAGGCCTGACACATGCAAATAGTAACATTGTTCTTTAGGCTTGACATACGCAAGCATTGATTAGACAAATGAGGACACGCCGTAGACCTGCGGCATGTTTCATGGAAACACGTTGCAAGGCTTACAGTATGTCTAATAGGACTCATCACATTTGAAAATATTTAATTTTTAAAAAATTATAATATTTAAGTAAATAATATGTAGATGTGTAATTTTGATGTCAAAGAAANCGGAACTCCAGGTAAGAAAGAAAAAAAGGAAAAATAAATAAATAACTATAGGTGTGAGAGTGGATGCAAATAGCCAAATACAATTTGGGGAAAATTAGATAAAAGAGAGAAATTACTTTTTAACTCTCTCTGCTACCATCACGTAGCCGGAGGTCATTTTAGGGAGATTACTGTGCACATGCACCTATAATATATTTAATATGGTTGATCTACAATAAAATTGAGATCATAATA
This sequence comes from Cercis canadensis, assembly GCA_003255065.1. NCBI lineage: Eukaryota > Viridiplantae > Streptophyta > Magnoliopsida > Fabales > Fabaceae > Cercis > Cercis canadensis. Next base: position 7,724 of record QAOA01005414.1, read on the forward strand.
AGTTTGAATTCCCTTAGTTATTATGATAGATTGTAATATGCACAAGAAAGTATTCATGAAAATTTTATCCTTAAGATAAGAATGTGCCAACTAAGTTATTTTAGTTGGTAAAAATAAAAGTATTTGATTTATAAAATGTAAGTTTGATTTTTACTATTAATAATCACTTTTAAATAGATAATTTATAAATATCACTTTAAGTTTTTACTGAAACATATTATATACCTTGACCTTAAAATTGATACTCTCTTTTTATTTTAAATTTTTTAAAAAAGATAAAATATATTATTTATGTATTAATATTTATCTTTTTTTTACTCACATTATACATAATAATAGCATTTTAATTATTTTGCATGTTAAGGAATCCTTCCTTAAAAAAAAATGCTGCAAAATTCATGTGAATGCAAGAGTAAATTAACCAAATATGCATACGACAAAGTGAAATGAGGAGGTAAGAAACAAAAATGAAACATGAAAGAGAAATGGTCGTGGTTAGATTCGAACCTGGTTTAATAGGATTAGTAAAAAAATAAGAGACCAACAGACTACCATAATCAAATTTATTTAATATTTGCAAAAAAAATATAAAATNATATTTGCAAAACAAATATAAAATATATTTTTAAAAATATATGTATAATATGTACAATACAATTCAGTTTTCTTCGGTTCAAACTTTTTTTAGAACCAAAAATCGAATCAAACCGATCGATTTTAGTAAATTTGGAACTAATTCAAGCCGATGAGAATCAGTTTGAGCTTAGTTCGACTCGATTTGGTCTGTTCAATTTAGTTTAAGTCGGTTTTGTACACTCCTACTCTCTTTGCCACCATCAAGCGTGTACATTTAACAGTTTACAGGAAACAATTAAGAATGAATTGCATTATATGTGAAAGTGAAACTTTCAAAGAGTTTTTTCTGCCCTAGGACCTGAGGTGGGACTGGGGAGAGGAAAGGGGAAGGGGAAGAGATTGAGGGCAGAGAAAAGATGAGAAGAGCCTGGGTTCCTTTCAAAGAAAATAGATTACCAATGGCCAAAAAAAGGTGGTTGAATTGTATAATAAAAAGAAAATTAAATCATCGATAATGAGATAAATAATTTTAAAACATTAATATTAAAATAAATAGTTTGTAAAACGTCAATGTTATGATCAAGTGTATATGAATGCCTACAATATATTTAATTTGAGTGATTTACAATAAAATTGAGATCATAATAAGTTTGAATTCCCTTCACTATTATGATAGTTTGTATTATGGACAAGAAATAATTCATGAAAATTTTATCTCTAAAAAGATAAATTATGTGTCAATCAAGTTATTTCAGCGATTAAAAACAGAAGTATTTCACTCATAAAATTTAAGTTTTATTCTTGCTACTAGTAGTTGCTTTTTAATAAATAATTTATAAATATCATTTTATTGAAATATATTATATGCTTTGATCTTAAAATTGATAGTCTTTTTTTCATTTTAAACTTTAATTTTTTTTAAAAAAGAGATAAAATATATTATTTATGTATTAATATATCTTTTATAACTCACATTATGCATATAATAGTATTTAAATTATTTTGCATGTGAAGGAAGCCTTCCTTAAAAAAAATTCTGCAAAATTCACGTGAAAGCAAGAGTAAATTAATCAAATATGCATACGACAAAATGAAGGTGGGTAGGTATACATTTTTAAAGGAGGTAGGTGAGAACTGAGAAGTGAGAAAGATAGAAGATAAGTTGTGTGGGGAAGAGTGAAAGAGATAAATTATTTTATAACTCTCTTTGCCACCATCAATAATGCAGCCAGTGTACACTTCAAAGTTTACCGGAAACAATTAAAGAATGAATTGCATCATACTAGATAGGGGTGTTCATAACCCAAGTAACCCATCACAACCCGATCGTACCTGATCATTTTAATGCCAATCTAACGTTATAGATGATAGGTAGACGGAATCAAATGGTTGAAATTGAAAAATTCGGTTTTGATCGGTCGGTTCGGTTTTCACTAAGTAAAACCCAATAAAACCGGTACTTTCTCTCTCTTTCATAAAATCCTTCCCACTTCCCAATGGCTGAACATCTCTCATTTTCCATCCTTTCAATTTTTGAAAAAGTATTCTTTGACTTTTCAACTCTTTCTTCTCTCTCTTGTTAGTCTTTTCGTATGTTTTTTTCTTTCCCTTTCACTCTCAGCCTTTTTCTCTTCTTTCTCACTCTATCATTCTCTGTTCACCGTCTCTCTCATGCTAGTCTTTATGTTCTCCCCTCCATCTTTCACTCTTCCTTTCTTTTTCTTTGTTCTTCCCTTTATGCTCTCTACTGTACACTCTCACATTGTGACTCCCTCTCAAACCCTTCTCTCGGCCTCCCCATTTTCTTTTTGCATCCCCTCATCTCTCTATACGGCTCTTTTTACATCAACTCAGATGACCCACAAAAATGATGGAATCAGCCTCCACCACTTCAAACCGCTTGCAACTACCATGAAACACCAACCCTTCAAACCGACCGCCTGAAACCAAACCGGCACAAACCGATATGTCTCGGTTTCCTCCATTAGTTGGTCGGCGGTAGGTGGCTATTTTCTCCACTTGATGACTATTGGTCGAGTGACGTTTTCCCTGAAAATCGACCGAATCAGACTAATGAACACCCCTAATACGTGAAAGTGAAACTTCCAAATACTCTTTTCTGTCTCATTTATAATAATTTTCAACTTAATTACTTAAATATTATAATTTTTAAAAAAATTAAAAACAAAAAAACATAACCAATATGTAGAGACCGCCAACGTGCCAATAACTATGTGAATTGCCATGTAAGACACCCTGATAACCCCATGGCGTATTCTTTCTTCAGCTACTTATAAGAATAAAAAAAAAATAAAAAGGTGACAAGAAGAGACACACCAATTGACTATTGGCGTGTCCACACAGAACCACTGATGGTCCTCATATATATGTTTGAAATTTCTTTTTGTTTATAAATTTTTAAAAACTATAATATTTAAGTAATTAAATTAAAAAGTGTGATAAATGTGTAATTTTATTACTAAAATATAATATTCAGGTCAATGAGCCGAGAAAAGGGGAAAGGCAAGAGATTGAGGGCAGATAAAAGATGAGAAGTGACTAGTTCTTTTTAAAAAAATAAGATTACCAATAGCAAGAAGGAAGTGGTTCAATTGTATAATAAAAAAATTAAACATCAATAATGAGATAAATAGTTTTAAAACATTGATATTAAAATAAATAGTTGGCAAAACATCAATGTTAGGGGTAAATTATCTTAAGTAGTTTAAATTCATTTTCTATCGTAATTGATTGTATGACCTATAAATTTTAAGTTCCATCCCCTGAGAATAATAATGTGAATTATTTTATATTATCCGTATATAATAGAATTTATATTTAACTGAGTTTAGCTAAAAAAAACTGTTAGTTATTTTAGGATAATATTTGTGCGTTGAAATTAAGCAATAATAAAAGTAAATTTCTCATATTAATCTATCACATTTAAAAAAAAAATTCTTTTAAATATTAGCATTTTCAATTAGCTTAAATAAACTTATGGTATTTTGAAATATTAAACAAAATCGTTAAGTTTTTAATTTTTTTTATAATCAAATGACAAGTAATACTAAAATTATTTTTAAAATTGATAAATTTTGTGTTTTAAAAAATAATTCTAACAAAAAATACAGAAAAGAATGCTTCCAGATTCACGTGAGTGTATGAGTAAATTAGTCAATATGCATCGGACGGAAGGAAATTGGGTAGCAAGTAGGAATTAATTAATTGAATGTGGGGCAGTACGAGGAAGGAAAAACAAGCACGCGCGTGGAGGGCGAGGTAAGAAAGAAAAAGGGAAAAATAAATAAATAAGGCTTAATTGCAATTTTGATATCCTATTTTAACCACTTGAACGTTTTAGTCCTCCTTCTTTAAAAATGAACTATTGAGTCCCTCTATATNTATTCATAAAATGTACAAGTTTAGTCCATTTATCTTTAAGTCAAAATTCTTAGGTTTATTTTAAGGTGTAAAGTTCTTTGATTTATAATCCCACCGTTTAGATTGAAGAGCTACGTCTTGTGAATCTCCCAATTAAATTTCAGCTCGATCTAATGGTGAAAAAGTCCAAATTTTGTGGTTAGATGAAAAATTATGATTTTAGTATTTTGAGCTGAGTCTCACCGTTAGATCGAGCTAAACTTTAGTGAGGAGGTTCATAAGATGTAGCCCTTCAATCTGAACGGTGAGATTATGAATCAAAAAATTTTACACCTTAAAATAAACTTAGGAATTTTGACTTAAAGATAAATGGACTAAAATTGTACATTTTATGAATATAAAGGGACTCAATAGTTCATTTTTTAAGAAGGAGGACCAAAACGTTTAAGTGGTTAAAATAAGGGGACCAAAATTGCAATTAAGCCAATAAATAACTGTAGGTGAGACGAGGGTTGCAATGCAAATCATACATGGTGAGTACTATGTCATTACGCTCTATTATTTTTTTATTCTACAACTCTTTCACTGAGTAATGAGAGTTATAATATGATTTTAGTTAAACTTTTAATAATACAAAATGAAAGCTTCAAATCTTAACAATAATTAAAAAAAGGAGACTTCTATTAATCGATCTTATCTCTTCGTCAATACATAAATTTTTGTNGACCAAAATGTTCAAGTGATTAAAATAGGGGGACCAAAATTGCAGTTAAGCCAATAAATAACTGTAGGTGAGACGGGGTTGCAATGCAAATCATACATGGTGAGTACTATGTCATTACGCTCTATTATTTTTTTATTCTACAACTCTTTCACCAAGTAATGAGAGTTATAATATGATTTTAGTTAAACTTTTAATAATACAAAATGAAAGCTTCAAATCTTAACAATAATTAAAAAAAGGAGACTTCTATTAATCGATCTTATCTCTTCGTCAATACATAAATTTTTGTTAAATGTCTCTCCTTTCTTCAGTGGACTCAACATGGTGTTTGGCTCCTACTCTTTCTCTATAAATACCCACCATAGCTTGATCTTCGCTTCATCATAAGCTTCTAGCTTACTTAGCCAAATTAAGTGTCTAGTGTTAGTATATACTTATAAAAAAGAAAGATGTTTCAAAACCTTGTTCCTCAAAAACTTGTCCCTGACATTTTGGGCCTCAAGAAAGCCAAAAAGATAAAAGGGACAGTGGTGTTGATGAAGAAGAATGTGCTGGACAGGAATAGCGTTGGTTCCTCAGTATTTGATCGTCTTAGTGAGCTTCTAGGCCAAGGGGTCACTATCCAGTTGATTAGTGCTGCTCATGCTGACTCTGGTAAGTTCTTTCACTTGTCTTCTCCATGAATTAATACTCTCTCTCTCTCTCTCTCAACAACTAAAAAGAAATATTAAGGAAGAGTATGCTACATGATGTGTCATTCTCGTACATCTTTCTCCAATCCATGTCTCTTCGATCATATCCAGATCAGGAACTTCAACCACTCACTGTCTGCAAATTGCAAACATTTTGCAATGATATATACTCAAACTTTCATTTTATAAACTGCACTTGTGGCAAAATCGGGATTCAAATGGTTTCAATTAAACTATTTCCTGTCTTGGACACAATGTTTTGTATTCTTAATTATTCTTTTTACCGCAGAAGCAAATAAAAGAATTGTACCTCATGTTTTATTTTAGGTTTAATTGCAATTTTGGTTTTCCTATTTTAACAACTTAGACTTTTTTGTCTTTTTTCTTTAAAAATAAACTATTGAGTCCCTCTATATTCATAAAATATACAATTTTACTCATTTTGTCTTTAAGTCAAAATTCTTAGGTTTATTTCACTACGTAAAATTCTCTGATTCATAATCTCACCATTCAATTGAAGAGCTATGTCTTGTGAATCTCCCTATTAAATTTTAGCTTGATCTAACGGTGAATGAGTCTAGATTTTCTGTTAGATGAAAACTTATAGTTTTAGTGTTTTGAGCTGAATTCTACCGCTAGATCGAACTGAAATTTAGTGAAGAGGTTTACAAGACATAGCTTTTCAATTTGAATGGTGAGATTATGAATCAGAAAATTTTACACCTTGAAATAAACTTAAAAATTTTAACTTAAAGACAAAAGGACCAAAATTGTACATTTTATGAATATAGAGGGATTCGATAATTCATTTTTAAAGAAGGGGACCAAAAAGTTCAAATTATTAAAATAGGAGGACTAAAATTACAATTAATCCTTTATTTTATTACTATCACTAGGGAATGGAGTTTAAATGGAAGAGTATGCTATCATTCGACTATTGATAATCCTTATTCAATCATCATAGCCATATTAATTTCGTGGAAAAAAAAAAACTGTTTTGAGCCAAATGTCATTTATTTAAAACCCAAGTACTTGAATTATATACAAAACTTTGAAGTTAAGTATAATTTTTACGGGGATTCTATGATACTACGTAAGTATGCCATACTATACTGACGTGGCAAGCATACATAATTTTTATATTTTATTATATATAAAATATAATTTATTTAATTTTCTAAACAAACTTAAAAATAATTAATTTATACACATGTCATTCATTTATTGGTTATTTCTATGTAGTATGACATACTACATAAATACTAAAAGTATCTAAGAAACCTCCTAATTTTTATTTATATATTTATTTATTTATTGTAGCGAACGGGTTCAAAGGGAAACTCGGAAAGCCTGCTTCTTTGGAAGGTTGGATTACCACACTCACATACTTGAAAGCAGGCGAGTCTGCATTCACAGTTCGCTTTGAGTTGGATGGTGAGTTAGGTGTTCCAGGAGCATTTTTGATAAGGAATAATCACCTCTCTGAGTTTTTCCTTGTAAGTTTGAAACTTGAAGATGTTCCAAACCAAGGTGACATCCACTTTGTTTGCAACTCTTGGATTTACCCATCATACAAATATAAAAGAGACCGTATTTTCTTCAGGAACAAGGTAAATTACATGTATCATAAGTGAACTTTAATTATTTGCTTAACACTTCCAAAATTATAGTTCACTTTTTTAGCTATGTCTAGAAGTTTATCAGCAATCTATGTAGTCATCTATTTATAATTAAGTATACAAGGCATATCTCATATTTTTGTATGTTGGAAGTTGAGGGGTGTTGTATATATTCTTGACCCAACTCAGAAAATTATTGAAACTGGATTTTCAATGAGAGCTTTAATTCGTGAAGAATAGGACTTGTAAGACACAATTGTTTATCATTAAGCGAGAGAAATGAGAGTAAGATTGTTCCTGTGATCTGTTGGTGTTTGTTGTGAATTCTTTTCTCCTTTGTCTCCCATGGATAGTTTTACACTGGAATCGAACAAAATTATATCATGATTTTTTGTATATTGTTCTTGATTAAATTCATATTGGGTCGTAACAGTATATTTGACAAAATTTGTCAATAATATTGCAGTCATATATTCCAAGTCAAACACCAGAGCCACTACGCAAATATAGAGAAGAAGAATTGTTGAGTTTAAGAGGAGATGGAACTGGGGAGCGTAAGGAATGGGAAAGGATCTATGATTATGATGTCTACAATGATTTGGGGAATCCAGATAAGGGTTCAGAACGTGGTCGTCCAATTCTTGGAGGGTCTAGCACATTTCCCTACCCTCGTAGGGGAAGAACGGGAAGACCAGCAACCAAGTCAGGTTATGCTTCTAACAACAACAACAAAAAAAGTCAGCTTAGGCTTTTAAATTTTAATTACTTATATAATGGAGATTTAAGTCTGTTTTTGTTCTCTTGAACATTATTAGTAGCACAAAAAATTATTATAAAATTTTAGTTCTCTTTTCTAATTTTTGACAAGGTTGTTCTACATTTGGTAATGTATTGACCAATTAAAAACGACGTAAAATTTGAATATCATTCCCACTCATTTCCCTTTCTTTTCTACCATCGGGCTTTACTTCTTTGTATCCCAAAAGAAAAAATCTAAAGATGTTTTCAATATATAATACAATGCAATGGACCTTAAAATCGAGTAGTTGAGTTCACTTAGAGCATAAGCATGTTCTTTGCCCGTGTAGAATTATTGGAAGATATAGTCGTAGTAGTGTGTGTGTGATAGCTTGAACAGTTGGAAGTGGGAATGATAGCTTTGTTTTTTTGGCCTGTTATATGTGGCTTCACCGCCCATGTACGGCGGTTCATTATTTAGTTTAATATTTTTATTATTCTAGACTTATCTGTTTCTAGTTCTTTCTTTTATTCAATTTACAGCTGTTATTGTAGAATTATCTAGTTATTATATAATATTTTATTTCTCTGATCATTCTAGTATGGCGGTGGGCCTCCTTCCAGCATTCTTTGAATATTTCTAGAATAATATAAAAAGGTGTGCTATTGTTTAACAGCTCGTCATTTTGAAAATTTTCTGATGTTATATTCTGCTATTGTGTCTTAACAGATCCTTGCAGTGAGACTAGAAAGGGCTCATTTTATATTCCGAAAGATGAAAATTTTGGTCTCCTGAAGAATTCAGAGTTTCTAACTTACGGACTGAAATCTTTAACTCATGGTCTTGGTTCTAGGTTAGGAACTTTACCATTACGGGATAATGAGTTTGATAGCTTTGAAGATGTACGTGGGCTCTATAACGGTAGGTTTAAGCTTCCTGAACGTATACTTAAGGCTATTAGGGACAACACTCATGCACCCATACTCAGGGAAATTTTGCGAACTGATGGCGAACGGTTCTTGAGCTTTCCATTGCCTCAAGTGATCAAAGGTATTCTATACTTATATCTTAAAGTAGGTAATTGACATAACGTTTCTTCGTTTGGGAAACAAGGAGAGTGGCTATTTTTTCATCCTATTTTGTTAATGTCACATTCTATTTAATGGTTAAATATGATACATATTAAATTATCCTCATTCAATATGAAAAATTTTACATATTGAACGAAATATAAGGTAGGATTATACAAAATTATATAACTATTTATTAGATTTAAATCTTGCCATATTAGATGAGGGGTAATTAGTTTATATAATAAATTTTTAATAAAGGGTGTGGCATTAGTAATGGGTGTAAAAATAGCAATTCCNTTTCCATTGCCTCAAGTGATCAAAGGTATCCTATACTTATATCTTAAAGTAGGTAATTGACATAACGTTTCTTCGTTTGGGAAACAAGGAGAGTGGCTATTTTTCTATCCTATTTTGTTAATGTCACATTCTATTTAATGGTTAAATATGATACATATTAAATTATTCTCATTCAATATGAAAAATTTTACATATTGAACGAAATATAAGGTAGGATTATACAAAAATTACATAACTATTTATTAGATTTAAATCTTGCCATATTAGATGAGGGGTAATTAGTTTATATAATAAATTTTTAATAAAGGGTGTGGCATTAGTAATGGGTGTAAAAATAGCAATTCCAAAAAAAAAAAAATGAAAACTTATGCATTACCATTTTAACAATGGTAATCTTTATCATTTGGAGCAGAAAATAAGTCTGGATGGATGTCTGATGAAGAATTTGCAAGAGAGATGCTCGCTGGTGTAAATCCTTGCTTAATTTGTTGTCTCCAAGTAAGCCCAAGTGTTCATTTTTAACCTAGCTACTAACTAAAAGATTAATCCGCTTTGAAAGTAAAATTTTCTTTCGGTAACCTTGATAATAAAAAAATATATTTTATATATCATCTTTCCTCATTATTTTAAATTAAATGCAGGAGTTTCCACCTCGCAGCAAGCTAGATAGTAAAGTTTATGGCGATCATACCAGTACAATTTCTAAAGAACACATAGAGATTAACCTTGATGGACTCACTGTAGATGAGGTAATTAAGCAATAGTACTGTTATTATACAATCAAATGTCGAATGAAAGAATTCTACTATGATTTTATGATCATAATGCAACGCTCCACAATGATTAAGTTGTATTTTGTTAAACAGGCAATAGATAAAAAGAGATTATTCATATTAGATCATCATGACCCAGTCATGCCCTATTTGTGGCGTATAAACACAACAACCCCCTCCAAGACTTATGCCACTAGGACAGTCCTTTTCTTGAAAGAAGATGGCACTTTAAAGCCATTGGCCATCGAATTAAGTTCACCACCTCAAAACGGAGATCAGTTTGGTAAAGAAAGTGAAGTCCATTTGCCCGCAGAACATGGTCCTGATAGTGTGATGTGGCTGCTGGCCAAAGCATATGTATGTGTAAATGACTCAGGCTATCATCAACTGATTAGTCATTGGTATATATCAACTCTTTCAATGAGTTTGGTAGGAATAAGTTTTTTCTATCCTCCTGTGAAATTGATTATCAACTTAATTTTTCATGACTCACAGGTTGAATACTCATGCAGTGATTGAGCCATTTGTCATAGCGACAAACAGGCATCTTAGTGTGCTTCACCCTATTCATAAACTTCTGCTTCCTCACTATCGTGACACCATGAATATAAATGCACTTGCAAGGAAATCCCTAGTAAATGCCGGCGGCATTATAGAGTCAACATTTTTGTGGCAAAGGTTTTCTATGGAGATGTCTTCAATTGTTTACAACAATTGGGTATTTCCTGAGCAAGCACTACCAGTTGATCTCATCAAGAGGTAATTCTTACTTTCATAGCCCATTACGTAGAGGGTAGAAAGTCAAGATTTTTTAAGATATTAGGCAAATCAATAAGACTCATGCTATATTGGCCAAAAATAAATAAAGAGTCGTGCTATTTGTATATCATATTATCACAATATTACATTGTGTCTTTATACTAGATAAATTCACTCTATTTAAATTTAACTAAACTCACTTAAACTTTTAATTTAAAAATCAAATTTTATACACAAAAAAGTAATGTACAACCATAAATGCATGAAGTTGTCTAAGATGGAAATAGAAGGCTTCATTAACCAAGCACTCTGTGATGATATCAAAGAATAGAAGAGACTTTTGACCTTAAAACGTTATATCTTTGCTTGATTCAGAGGAATGGCAGTTGAGGATCCAGCATCCCCCCATGGCCTTCGGCTTGTGATAGAGGACTACCCTTATGCTGTTGATGGATTAGAGATATGGTTTGCCATCAAGATATGGGTCCAAGATTATTGCTTCTATTACTATGAGACAGATGAGACGGTCAAAAATGACTCTGAACTCCAATCTTGGTGGAAGGAAGTCATAGAGGTCGGTCATGGTGACAAAAGGGCTGAGCCATGGTGGTTTAAGATGCAAACTCGTGAAGAGCTAATAGAAACTTGCACAATTATCATATGGATTGCTTCAGCTCTTCACGCAGCTGTTAATTTTGGACAATACCCTTATGGAGGTTATATCCTAAACCGTCCAACACTTAGCAGAAGATTCATGCCTAAAAGAGGAACTCCAGAGTATGATGAGTTTGTGAAAGACCCTCAAAAAGCTTACTTGAAAACAATTACAGCAAAGGAGACTCTTCTGGATCTTTCAACTATAGAAATATTATCAAGGCATACTTCTGATGAGGTCTACCTTGGACAGAGAGATAGTGATTATTGGACATCTGATGCAAAGGCTTTAGAGGCCTTTAGTAAGTTTCAAAAGGAGATAGAAGAGATTGGAGAAAGAATCATCAAAAGGAATAGTGACGGGAAATTGAAAAACAGATTTGGAACAGTAAAGATGCCGTACACTGTTCTTTTTCCGACTAGTGAAGTTGGACTAACTGGCAAGGGAATTCCAAATAGTATCTCTATCTAAAGGGATCTATGATTCATTTCTGTTGTTGCTTTTTCTTTTTTGGCATTTTCTTTTGTGACTTGCTAGGAAAAGATGCATTAGATGATGAGGAGGACAAATCCTTCATCCACTTATGCAGATGAAAATAAGAGTAGTTGCATTTGTATTTTATCCTTTTGTGTTTTGTTTCTCATCAATAAAAGCAGTTGCAGTTGTAGAATATATGTTTTCCCCCTTCTTTTTGTACAAGACGGACTGGAGACTAATGTTCCACTAATGACGATCATGACATATAAGTATCCGTTAAATAAATACAATATATAAAGATAATTACGAGGTGGGACTCTTTTCAAACCACTACAAATAGCGGGTCTAATTCACACACACAGTAATTTCATGTGCTTCAGCTATGCAGAACTTCAAGCATTCAACACCTTTAAAATGTCAGACTTTAACATTCAATTGCGGTGATCGAAGCTCAAGAGCTTTGCAAAAACATTTCAAGTCCGTTCTTCATCCAAGTTTCAAGAGAAGACTTTTTTGCAAGCCACAAACACCTCTATAGTTCTCAGCTCTTCAACTTCTCACTGAAAAAATCCAAGAAAATGAGATCATATTATAAAGGTGTATCTTCCAGTTTCAATCACATTGGTGATTATTGATCTGAGTTGAAACTCGCTCTCCGTAAAGCTGTTGTCATCTTTCTTTTGGTGCGTCTCTAAGAATGGTTTGGGCAGAGTTCGTTCCATTTCTATCTTTTCCTTCTACAGAAGTAAAATAATTGCAATACAGTAATGGTCATTATTTCATTAATGATAATCAAAACAACAGAACTTCAAATATTACTCCTCTGGTCCTTTTTATTCTGTCCTTTCAGGAGATGTACAGGAATTAAGAAAATCTTTAAATAGTCTTGAATATTGTAAAATATTTTCTTATCTTTTTAAATTATCCATCTTATTAAAGATCAAAATATTGAAAAATATTTTTTTATGAGATAATCATGCTATGTCAATTGTTTTGACTTAATTTATCCCTCATATATTCAGTGATGACATCTTACTAGATACAGCAATTGACTTAATTGATGAGGCAGGATCTCGTGCTCAATTTCTGGAAGCAAAGGTACCAAAATATTTACTTGCCAATTCTAACATTTTTTTCTTATTAATTAATTAGTTAAGAGCCTTAGATATAAATTCTTAAACCTTTTCACTAATACTTCAAGCTTCTAAGACCAAAGTATTTATTTGAGAGCGTATTAATATCTCTTTCATTTGCAGCATTTTTTATTTAGCAGTGAAAAAAACTCTAATTCTTTGTTTGGATAGATGGAATAGAAGAGAAAATAGTAACATTCATTGTTTAGAAGATTTTTAAGCAGGAGGAATTAACAAAATGTAAAGGGACTCAATCTATTCCTTCCCCTTCAAATCCCTAAATTTCTTTCTCCACACCCTAAAAAAAAAGGGAGTGGAAACAATGGATTGGAACATCTTTTTGATTAAAAAAATTATAAAATTACTTACATACCCCTTAAAGTGTTTTAAAATTTTGAAGTATAAGGACTATATTAAAAATTTACCTTTATAACTTATCTCTTCCCCTCAACTTTCACTTTAACTCCCAAATAATGGCAAGATAGTTCCCCTCCTTAATTTTCTTACTTAAATGTCCAAGTAAGGGAAAGGTAACTCCCTCTCCATTTCCTTCCCTTCCCTTCCCTTTATGAACCATTCTATTTCATTCCCTTCAAACTCCCCAACATAGCGTAAGAATCACTTCTGCCTACAAACATATCTCTCTCTATCTCATTGTTGAACCAAACATGCATTTTAGTGGTATAAATTTTGATCCTAGCTTACTACCTCATTCTGTTAAGTAATTGCATGGCATAAATGTATACCAGCATAAATAATTGACTCTGTGTTTATACCATCATCAAGACTGTAGATACTGAGCACAACAATGATGACACACCCATCTTGGTAACAGAAGAGGATTTACAACATGTTGTTTCATCCCGGACTGGAATTCCTGTTCAAGAGGTCTCAAAGGAGGACTCTGAACGCCTCCTCAAATTGGAGGAAACACTTCATGAATCAATCATAGGGCAACATGAAGCTTTGGTCGCTATTAGTGATACTTTTCGCCGTGCTAGGGTTGGCCTTAAGAGTTCCAAAAGGCCAATTGCTAGCTTCATATTCACTGGACCTACAGGAGTTGGGAAGACAGAAGTAGCAAAAGCACTTGCCAGGTAATACTTTGGCTCAGAGGATTCCATGGTTCGATTCAACATGAGTGAGTACATGGAGAAGCATCAATTGTCCAAACTCATTGGAGCAGCACCCGGCTATGTTAGGTGTAGAGAGGGCGGTCAGCTAACTGAAGCTGTCAAACGCAAGCCTCACACTGTTGTCCTTTTTTATGAGATTGAGAAAGCACACCCAGATGTCTTGAACATCATGCTACAAATCCTTGAAGATGGTAGGCTCACAGATAATAAAGGTGAGACTGACTTTTAGCAACACAATAATTATAATGACTTCTAATGTTGGAGGCAATGTTTTCTATAGTGAGAGCTCAAGAGAGGTTCCTAATGAAAAAATATACAATTTGGTTATGAAGGAACTTAAGGAAAATTTCAGAGCAGAATTTTTGAATAGGTTTGATGAGATAATTATATTTAAGCAGCTGACTAAGGAAGAGGTGAGCCAGATTGCTGATTTGATGTTTAAGGAAGTGGGTGACAGATTGAAGGCTAAGGATATTAAGCTTAATGTAAGTGATAAGTTTAGGGAGAGGTTGGTTAATGATGGGTACAGCCCAAGCCATGGGGCTAGGCAGTTGAGAAGGGTAATAACCACACTATTGGAGAACCTTTTGGCAAAAAAGATTCTCTCAAAAGAAATAAAGGTAGGTGACTCGATTTTACTGGATGTTGATTCTGCGGGAAATATACAGGTGCTCAAGGAACCAAGTTCTGTGCGGGGAGAATGAAGAGAATGAGTAAGTGTTGCTGGTTAAGATGGGTGTCTTAATTAGCCCCCATCTTAGTCCATATTGTATGTAGCAAAGGATGGTCTTCTGGACCTCCCTAGTAGTATTTTCTGTTGGGTTTTCTCTTGTTGGTATTTTTGTGGCTGTGTTAGTTTTTGTCTGTGGTGTGCTATTCTTCAGCTTTTGTTTGGAATATCAGGTGGTCAATAAGGAGAAAAGGTGTTGCTAATAATCATACTTTCAGATAGATTGTACAATTTTATTTTTTTGAACTCTAAGAATTTGACTTGGTGTTAAGAATGCAATAAATTTATCTAAACTAGCTAAGGTTTTAATCTTGGTCTAAGCCAATGTGAAGGTTGTACCCTTAAAATCACTCTGGGTATGACTTAGTCTCAATATGCGAAAATTAATATGAGAATACCCTTACTATTAAAACTAAAAAATATAGCAAAATTATAGTTGCAGACCCCAATTTCAAACCATGATTCATAATATAGTGTACAAGAGTCAAGGAAATTTTTTTTTTTTGGATAGTGTAAAAGGATTTAAATTGACATTATCCCTATTATTAAATATGATCAAGTTTAATACTATCAACGGCCTATACATTCGTCCATTAGCTACGGTAATGAGCAATGAAACTACAACCCTTGTGAGTTTGTTCTACAATTACTTTTAAAATTACTTGTGACAATTAAAAATGTTAAATATCTTAAAATATTATTTTTCAAATTGACTAATTATTTAATATCATAAACATAATTAATTATTAAGATTGTGTATTTTACGTATTTCATTGGACCACATATTGGAATAGTTGCAACAGGCCTTGAACTTGGCGGAATTGCTTCTGAAACGAAGCAGGAAGAACTGGTTTCTCGAATTGCTTTCGGATCATGCTCTAATCAAAGTCCTCCTCAGGTTTTAGTTTTTGTTCTGTTTTTAATTTTTGTTTTAACCATGATTTGATGTCAATTATAGGAGCTGATTGTCAATTATTCTCTTTGTTTGGCCTTTCGGAGTTGAAGACTCCGCTATATCACCAGAAATTTCTTTATCGGTGCCAATTCTTGTTCTGTTTACAAGCCAAATGTTACGTCAGTTACATTATATTCTATAAATGACAAAACCACAGTCAAAGTAGTGTATACACATACAATGCCAAATATAGTTATTTCTATCATGTAATTTATGTACTTCTATTGGGAATATTAGATTAATTTTTAGACTTAATTTTAATTTTAATCTCCTATATTAATTAAATGAATATTTTACTCTCTCTTTTTAAATATGAACTATTCAATTTTTCAACTTTACAAAATAAACGATTTGGTTATGAATATAATTCTGTTTAAAAGTTGATGGAAATGGCTGATGTAGCTTTATCTGACGATTAAAATTAATTTTTTTTCTAAACCTTGATTAACAGTTCATGTGACCAGTACATGACCATAAAGAATTTTTTATTTTTTTCACAAAACCATGTCAAAAGAGCCAAATAAAGAGAATAAAAGGGCACGTCCAGCTAGCTATCCTCTTCTTTCAACTCTTCTTCTTCTAACAGTGGCATCGTTGAGAGAGAGAGATAGAGTGAGAGACAGAGAGAGACATGCAGAGAGGAGAAGAGATTGTTTATACAAAATTTTAAATTTAATTAAGATCCTAGAGCATCAGTACGCATTGATGTAGAGACAAAGGAACCAAAAGGAAACACACAAAATTTGACAAAGTCTTATGATTGAATAATTCAGCAAAAGGTTAAAACTAGATCATAAGTTGACTTTTTTATTTACCATGGAAGCAAGTAAAGAACCAATCCGAGCACATGATACTATTAGTATGAAGTGTAACTTTTTTTTTTTTTTTAAGTGAAGTATTAATTGTAACTTGATTGATCGACTCATATTTTCAATGTTACATTGATTGATTATCATATATCACCAAGCAATGACAATTATAATTCAAACATTCTCACAAAAGATTTTAATTTTATGTAGACAAAAATTATACCTTATTTTATTAAGTGAATATGAAGGCTTACAATATATTTAATTTGAGTGATTCACAATAAAATTGAGATCATAATAAGTTTGAATTCCCTTCACTACTATGATAGATTGTATTATGCACAAGAAAAAATTCATAAAATTTTTTTCCCACAAAGATAAATTAGAGTAAAACCCCTTTTTGGTCCCTGAAAAATTTAACGATGGACAAGTTAGTCCCCTAAAAATGCTCGCTGACAATTTCATCCTCAAATTATGGTTCCGTACGACAAATTAGTCCTCGAAAAATTTTCGCTGACAATTTAGTCCTCGAATTATGGTTCCGTAAGACAAATTAGTCCTCAGTTGAGGATTAATTTGAGGACTAATTTGTCATATGAAACCATAATTCGAGGACTAAATTGTCAGCGAATATAATTCGATGACTAATTTGTCGTACGGAACCATAATTCGAGGACAAAATTGTCAGCGAACATTTTTGGAGGACTAACTTGTCAATCACTGAATAATTCAGGGACTAAAAAGGGGTTTTACTCGATAAATTATGTGCCAACCGAATTATTTCAGCAGATAAAGATGAAAGTATTTCACTTATAAAGTTTAAGTTTAATTTTTGTTATTAGTAGTCACTTTTTAATAGACAATCTATAAATATTATTTTAAATTTTTATTTTGAGATATATGATATGCTTTGATTTTAAAATTGATAGTTTTTTTTTTTAATTTTAAAATTTAATTTAAAAAAAGAGATAAATATTTTATTTATGTATTAATATTTATCTTTCTTTGTTAACTCACATTATACATATAATAGTATTTAAATTATTTTGCATGTGAAGGAAGCCTTCCTTAAAAAAAAAAGCTTCAAAATTTATGTGAAAGCAAGAGTAAATTAATCAAATATGCATACGACAAAATGAAGTTGGCTAGGTATACATTTTTAAAGGAGGAAAGTGAGAAGTGATAAGTGATACGAGGATGTATGTTGTGTGGGGAAGAGTGAAAGTGAGAAATTATTTTATAACTGTCTTTGCCACCATCAATCATGCAGCCAGTGTACACTTCACATTCACAGTTTACAGGAAACAATTAAAGAATGAATAGCATCTTATGTGAAAGCGAAACTTTCAAAGAGTCTTTTCTGCCCTAGGACCCAAGGTGGGACTGGGGAGAGAAAAGGGGAAGGGCAAGAGATTGAGGGCGGAGAAAAGATGAGAAGAGACTGGTTCCTTTTT
>QAOA01005426.1:0-21588 GCA_003255065.1 Cercis canadensis
CAACTTAGAAAGAATAGAAGAGTAAAACATCAGCTAAGTCCACTAATGACAGCTATATCCTGATAAGTCTAAAAAAATAAAAAGAAATAATACCTTAATAGTCATTTATTTAGTTGCTAGTTAGGTGGGACCTAGAGATGCGATGCCTTCATCTCTCTATTATTGGTGGAGGCAACACTACAAAGCTAGAATACCCAGTAATGGCTTAATGCTAGTTTGGTTAGACCCAAACGGGGAATTTTTACACCAAAAGGAGATTTTGCAAATGGTCTTTAATTTATCTTTAATCAAAGTTTTGGTATCTTAAGCGCTAATGGATGATTTGGACCCGCCTAGGTATATGAACTTATTCTCCATTTTACAAGTTAAAATAACACAAGAAAACCTGATTGGGTTCAGTAAGTTATAGTATTTTTCAATGGGTATATTGCAGATTAGATGAATAAGAATTTTCCTAAAATGTGGGGAGAGAAATGAAAGGTGAGGGAATTTAGCTAACAGAGAATGGTTTGTTTGCTTATCTATTGTTAGGTTTATGCCTAACTTTGATTTTAAAAAATTGATGGAGTGAAGGAATTTACATTGTTCACATCATCCTATCCTTCTGGGATTCATCTGTGCTATTGCTATACAAAAGGCAAGTGGTTTAAAGACACAATCTTCCTAAAATCGCCCAAAGAATTGAAAAACACTCTATGGCTGAGCTAATATTGTGTAACTGGTTACCTATGTGGGGGTTGCTCTGTGTGCGTGCTTGTGGCCTTTTAGGTTACCTCTGAGGAATTTCAACAAACACCCTGTAGCCACGGATGCTCAGTGTACTCAAGCATGACACAGAACTGAAGGTGGGAGGCCGAGTTGAAGGTTAAGTTAGATGGTGGCAAGGTAATGTAATACATTATAGAAAGCACCCAACCAAGTTTCAACATGTTTAGCAAGTACAGCATGAAGCAGTGAGTGGGAAAAGCTCACCATCAATACACCAGTGAGTGGGAAAAGCTCACCATTAATACCACAACCATTATGCAAGAAGCATTTATTTGGAGAAAGGAAATCAGATTCCCAACACTAAACTACTTGAAAATCCATGGTAATTTCACCAAGCTAAAAAAAACAAAAAATGGAAGAATGCAAAAGACATTGATTCCGCCGAATGAGCCATGACTTCAACAAACCCAAACCATGCCAACTTTATTCTTACTCAGTACACCAGAAACAAAAAATCAATTTTTTGGAAGANAATAACTGGCACAAAAACCAATACTGAACATAAGAGAAAAATACAGGAAATTAATTTAAACTACTATGAGATCAAAAGGAAATAAAATGCATAAGACATTGTTGAAAAAAGATCATAAATAATAGGGTATATAGTTAGCGACTAAGTCAACAGCCCTGTAAGACTGTCCAATACCCACCCATTCAACTATTAAAAAAATAAATAAATAACACTTTCAATTACTAAACAAGACCAGAAATCCAGCCTTCAAATTTTCAACAGATAAAAAATGAATGCATTGCATTTGTTTACATCATCTTTGACCTGCAAATCAGGATATGAGAGAGATAATGAAACAATTTTTACCCCCAAGAAAAGAAAAAGAAAAACTTACATATTATAATCTGTTGGATAAACCCCTATCCAATTTTTTTAAATTCAATATATATATCAAACAGATTTGCAAACAATTCTTCTGCCTAAGCAATGACGCATTACAAATCTACACAAGGAATGATGTCACTAAACCAGCGCTGCAATTTGTTGTTAAGATTTCTCGTCATTCAAAGGATGAAGAACAAGGAATAACGTTTATCAAATAGCTCTGGAACCTAGTTGAACAATTTTCATAACAACACATGACAAACAAAGGAAATTCATAAGTAAGCTGCTATTGTTTTTACATGAAAAAAAATGTTGAAAGATTAGAATGGGACATGAGAAGTACTATTATGGGTCAAATAATTAGTGCCAGGCTGCCAGCTTTGAAGTCGGCTACAGAGCAAGTGTTTCTAAAAAGAAACGTTAAGCAATTTGAACATGACAACTACTATTCTACTTCAAATAATTAGTGCCATTGAGATAAAAGAGGCTTAAGAGTTAAAGAGATTGATTCACAAGTAGCCAATAACAGTCTCTTTTTCTTTTCTCTTCACAGTTGTACATGACTTCTACTTCAAACTTGAGGAAGCAATAAAGAAAGGTTGACAGCACCATGGTGACACATGCACCAATCAAGTAAAATGTTTTTGTTTTAGAAACAGAAAACAAGGCCAACCTAAGTCCAAAACAACTGCTTTATTGAACATTAAATTCGCTTTAACTAAATATGAAAATTGCAACTTAGAAAGAATAGAAGAGTAAAACATCAGCTAAGTCCACTAACGACAGCTATATCCTGATAAGTCTAAAAAAAATAAAAAGAAATAATACCTTAATAGTCATTTATTTAGTTGCTAGTTAGGTGGGACCTAGAGATGCGATGCCTTCATCTCTCTATTATTGGTGGAGGCAACACTACAAAGCTAGAATACCCAGTAATGGCTTAATGCTAGTTTGGTTAGACCCAAACGGGGAATTTTTACACCAAATGATCTTTAATCAAAGTTTTGGTATCTTAAGCGCTAATGGATGATTTGGACCCGCCTAGGTATATGAACTTATTCTCCATTTTACAAGTTAAAATAACACAAGAAAACCTGATTGGGTTCAGTAAGTTATAGTATTTTTCAATGGGTATATTGCAGATTAAATGAATAAGAATTTTCCTAAAATGTGGGGAGAGAAATGAAAGGTGAGGGAATTTAGCTAACAGAGAATGGTTTGTTTGCTTATCTATTGCTAGGTTTATGCCTAACTTTGATTTTAAAAAATTGATGGAGTGAAGGAATTTACATTGTTCACATCATCCTATCCTTCTGGGATTCATCTGTGCTATTGCTATACAAAAGCCTAGTGGTTTAAAGACACAATCTTCCTAAAATCCCTCAAAGAATTGAAAAACACTCTATGGGTGAGCTAATATTGTGTAACTGGTTACCTATGTGGGGGTTGCTTTGTGTGCGTGCTTGTGGCCTTTTAGGAGGTTACCTCTGAGGAATTTCAACAAACACCCTGTAGCCACGGATGCTCAGTGTACTCAAGCATGACACAGAACTGAAGGTGGGCGCCGAGTTGAAGGTTAAGTTAGATGGTGGCAAGGTAATGTAATACATTATAGAAAGCACCCAACCAAGTTTCAACATGTTTAGCAAGTAATAGAAATAGCACGTTTCAAAATTATCCAAAATTATCCAATAAGCCAGCACTATTCTGGAAGCAGTGAACAAACCACTTGTCCAGTGAGTGGGAAAAGCTCACCATCAATACCACAACCATTATGCAAGAAGCATTTATTTGGAGAAAGGAAATCAGATTCCCAACACTAAACTACTTGAAAATCCATGGTAATTTCACCAAGCTAAAAAAAACAAAAAATGGAAGAATGCAAAAGACATTGAGAAGAACAACTATCGTAAAAACAAAGTGGTGTTCATCTCCTATCTATTTTATTTGATTCCGCCGAATGAGCCATGACTTCAACAAACCTAAGCCATGCCAACTTTATTCTTACTCAGTACACCAGAAACAAAAAAACAATTTTTTGGAAGACCTAAATAGGAAGAGGCAAAATTTGTGGAAGAGAAGCATTTTTCAGCACTAAATTCTTCCCAAAAATGCATATTCTTACCAGCTAGAAAGCAGATAAAGTGAAGGAGAATCAAAAAAGAAGAAGAAGATTCTTACCGGCTAGACGGGAGACGTAGATCGTTGGGGAGAAGATGCAGCTACAGAGGGAAAACACAATGAAAGGGTTTCAAGCGTGAATGAGGAATGCTTCGACTATGTACAAGTATCAGGGGGTAATTGAGTAAATTTACATACCAAAATTTTCCTATTCCCTCCGGAATATAACTTACCCACCTGTGAGGGTGGGAATAGAATTTTCAAGTTTTGTGTACAAGTCTTCATGCCCTGGTATGTAACTTTTCTGGGAATAATTTTTTAAATCTTGCACCAATCATGGGTAACTTACTTTCCCATCTTACTTTCCCAGCTATCTTAAAACTTACCTCATACCAAACACCACCTATATGTTTTAAGGATCTAAAATAATCACATTAGTAAGTGAGTTAGTCTGCAAACCTGTGTGCTCTTTCTTAGAAAATCATAGTGGTGCCATTCTTCACTGTTTATTACATAAAAAAAAATAGCAAAATCCCTCAAACATGATGAGATACTTGAGTGTACTGTGGTTTTATTCCTGTTGAATGTAATTGTAAAATTATGCTTTTGCAAAAATTGAAGATAAAGACTTCGTTGCAGTTTAACATTATTTCTTGATTTTGAAAGAAACCATCAAGTTCAATCTAATTCTTACAAAGGTGAAATATGATATTTGTTCAATTCAACGTTCCACAAAATGGGGACCTATATTAACTCTATCAGAATTAAATTGACTAGCCACACCTCTACCTACTACTTCTTTAATATCATTAATAAATTTGGCTCAGACTTTTGCCCCCTAACTATAACTAGGTCTCAAATTTATATCAAAGCTATACTTATTGTGTGTGTTTTGTACGATTTCATACCTCAAAAGATGTCACGCAGAAGCGGGGGTGTACAGTCTGTAAACCATTCAAACTTTCAAAGCACGAGGTGGACCCATTAATTTCTGTATGTTTGTTCCAACTTTCCATAAAATGGGACCCATATTAACTCTAGCAAAGAAAACTAGGCACACTTCTAACAACCACTTACTTGCCATATCCCCCAAAATTAGTATAAAAGCTATGCTTATTCGGTATGTTTTGCACAATTGCAGACCTCAAAACAATGTCACGCGTAGCCTTGCTCGTGCTTTTACTTGGTGTTCTCGCTTTTACCCAGCAGCAGCAAGGACTTGCTCAAGACATACTCGGAACAGAAAATCCACCTCCTCCACCACCACCACCACCGAAAAAACCAATGGACATTCCGCATCCATCTGTTAGTACCTCACCATGGCGGCGGTCTCCACCACCTTAACTGTGATTCCAAGCAGCCTTAAGGTAGGAGATTATGACTAAATAATAGATTTGTACCACGCTATGCCATGAGCATCATACACACTCATGGATGTATTGAGAAGTACAAGTAGTTATCAAAATATGTACGTCGCTTTTCTATATATTAATAAAGATTTCCTGTTTTAGATATTCTGTGCCTTATTTTGTTAAACTCTTCCATTACATATATATTCCTTATGTTGTGTTTAATTTCTTAGAACTTTTTAATATTAAAATAAATGTTTTATTATTTAGATGGTAGGCAATCTTCCATTACATATATATTTCTTATGTTGTGTTTAATTTCTTAGGAATTTTTAATATTAAAATAAATGTTTTATTATTTAGATGGTAGGCAACTTGAAATATAATACGATCATTATTGTTACTGTGAACTGAGAGGTGGGCAACCGCGTTCATCAATCATTAATCCAGCATAAGAAGTAAAGGAGAAAAGAAAAGAAAAATATCTATTCTTGCTTATAGATGGAAATAACTTTTTAAAGTTACATGTGAATTATATGAATTTTTAAATCTATATTTTAACAAAAATATTTTAAAATAAAATGACTGAAACCAGGATATTTTGGTACGTATAGTTAGTTTTTTAATGGTAATTTTAATACATATTTTACCTGTGTTTTATTAAATTAGGGACAAGACACTCTTATCAAGTTGAATATTCCAATTGATAAAAATGTCCAAGTCAATTTACTTAAGTAGAGAAAGATATAAATAAATACTTTGTTGTTTCTCGATACTATTCTGGTCGCCATCCATATCATCCAATCTTCACCACTTGATGCAAATTTTTGATTAAAACTTATTTGAATGAATAACGTTTGAGAATGCACTACCAATTAGTCCACTTTTTTTGTGACGGTACAAATTGGAATGGAAAATTTAACATGACATTAAGTACATTGCTGATCCTGCAAATTCTTATGATGTGGAAGTTGTGACTCATGATGCTTATTTTCATTTATATGTATTAAAATTAACATTGAAAATCTAAGCACCAATACACAAGTTCTACGGCTTGGAACGTTGCATTTGAAGCCATGGAACGAAGCACCTGGCGAACAGGCTCAAAGTCTAGTGGGTAGTTGAGTAACATGTGATCTCTCTTTTTCTTATGTCATTTCTATTTGGACAAAACCTACATCGGAACGTTGAGCTATCCCACTGGTGGGGTAACGCTATCCATTGCAGGTTTAATAAGTTTAGAGTGATTTGTATTTGGAAAAAACCTATATGGGAGCACTAAGCTTACCCCACTGGTGTGGTAACAATACTCATTGCTAGTATAATAAGTTTAGGGTGGAACAAATCCTTTATTTTGATACCATTTTGAATATCTCGAATGATTGACCCACTTAGTATGGGCTAAAAACCGGTTGAGAGGATATGAGTTTTACAAAGTCAAAATCTTTTAGTGCTTACAAAATCAAGGTTCATTTCAACCTAAAATCTCCGGCGTGAAAGGGTAGCATTATAGTGGGGATAGAATAATAAACTTCAACTTACTTATATTTTCTTGTGCCATTGCTATATAGTTCTCTAATTAAAACACGATATGAGGAGTTTGTTAATTAA
Source organism: Cercis canadensis (assembly GCA_003255065.1). Lineage (NCBI taxonomy): Eukaryota > Viridiplantae > Streptophyta > Magnoliopsida > Fabales > Fabaceae > Cercis > Cercis canadensis. Next base: position 6,685 of record QAOA01005426.1, read on the forward strand.
AACATGAGTATTTGGAAAATTCAATGTCACCAAATAGGAACAATGTAAAAGACTAATACTATATTCATAGTCATATTAGTTTTAAACTTTTATATAATTGGTGCAATTTGAATTTAATTGGTCCTATCTAAATTATTTTTGTATGGCAAAGATAATGTTAATTATGCAGTATAAATCAATATAAATATATATAATATGTAATAAGTATTTCTAGTTTGAAAGTGCCCCAATTTCTCAACAGATACAAAATTGCACTTTCCACGTGTATTGTCTTAAATTTCTATGATGTGGAACTCAAATTTTCCTCACCTACTATCCTTAGGGTAGGTGGGTGGGTTATGGCTTATGCGCGTGTTATAAAGAGAAGACAAGGACAGGGTGGAATTAATCTCTCGAATTTTCCTTCCACCTACTTAAGTTGCTATATGCAGGTCCACAGGGAACTTTCAAGAGTTATTCTCAATGTGTGACTTCAGTAAAGCAAGAACTACGATAATGACATTGCAATCAAAATCACGTGCTATTTACGTGTTCTTTTTTAGAAAACCATAATGGTGCCACTGTTTCTAGTAAATGTCATCTCTTCTCACAGTTTATTACATAAAAAAAGTAGCAAAATCCCTCTGACACGGTGAGATACTTGACTATTGTATCTACTATGGTTTTCTTCCTGTTGAATGAAATTGTAAAATTAAGCTGTTGCAAAAGTTGAAGAGAAAGACTTTGTTTCAGTTTAACAACAATATTTATTGATTCTGAAAGGAACGATCAAGTTCGTTCTGTTGTCCCTTCAACGTTGAATGATTGTTTTCAATGGAATAGGCTTTCCTCTTGGAAATTAAGGAGAAGCATTTGTTGTAACAACCCTGTTTCATGAAAATATATAAGATTTGATAGTGATCCTTGACTATGTTATCTACAATTGAATAAACCTTGGATTATTGACTACTTTTTTTCTTCTTTATTCTCCTTCGAATGTGTTGTTTTTCAAACAGAAACGTACAGCAAAAAAATAATAAGCAGAAAGCATAAAACAACAAGAAAGAATATGAGCTGCTGAGAATAATTTTATTAAAGATAACTTGAGACTTTAAATACACATGAAAGATGCTAGAATAAAGGATCATGGCCAAAAATTCTAGTCAGCACAACTAACAACATAGTCCACTACTTGAGTAAAATAACAACTAAGCAGAAAAATAGGAACTAACAACCCACTAATAGTAACAGCTAGTTGAAACAAACTTTGACAGATTTCTAGGCACGTTTTCAACACTCCTCCTTGCCTTGGAAGCTGCAAACTCCAAGTTTACTTCTCAGAAACTCGAACTTGCTAAGTGCAAAAGACTTAGTAAAAATATCAGCAACTTGGTCTTCTGTTTTGCAATAAACCAGACTTATATCTCCATTTTCATGCACTTCTCTCAAATAAAACAATTTAATATTGAAATGCTTGGTCTTTCCATGGAACATAGGATTATGTGAGATTGAAATTGCTGCTTGATTGTCCAAACGTAAATCTGCTAGAATATTCCTCAACCAAATAGCTTGATTGACAGTTGTTGTTGCTACAATGAACTCAGCTTCTACTATTGATTGAGCTACTATTTCTTGCTTCTTGGAACACCAAGAGAAAACAACTGAACCCATACTGAAACAGTACCCTGAAGTACTCTTCATATCATATAAAGAATCTGCCCAATCACTGTCAGAATAACCAAATAATCTGAAATTTTGTTCCTTGCAATACTTCACTCCATAATTGACAGTTCCTTTGATGTATCTTACAACTCTTTTTGTTGCCTTCAAGTGCAGTTCACTTGCACAATGCATGAATCTTGACAAAATACTTACTGCAAATAGGATGTCAGACCTTGTTGTTGTAAGGTACATTAAACACCCTATTAATCCTCTGAAATGAGCTTCATCAACTTTATCAGCTTCATCATCCTTGTTGAGCTTCTCCTTTTGATTCATAGGAGTGTTCATTTCTTTGCAGTTTTCAAGGTGGAATTTCTTGAGGATCTCATTTGCATACTTCTTTTGACAAATAAAAATCTTGTGCTTCCTTTGTGTGATCTCCATTCCCAGGAAATAGGTCATAAGACCAAGATCAGTCATTTAAAAAACATTCATCATTTCTTGCTTAAATTCATCAATAAGTGCTGCATTACTTCCTGTCGCCAAAAGATCATCAACATACATAGAAATAAGAGTAAAACCTCTTTTTGGTCCCTGAAAGATAGGTTCGGAGACACTTTAGTCCCTGAAAGATTTATACCGACAATTTGGTCCCTGAAAGATTAATTCGTCACCCATTTTAGTCCTCCGCTTATCTCTGTTAGTGGGATTTGACGGAAATCGACACGTGGCACGTTAAGTGCCTATGTGGCCGTCAAATAATGAGGTGGCAAGCTGACTAGGCATGGAAATGGGCTGGTAGCAGGGTAATAAGGGAGACGACGCCGTTTTGCAAGCCAGGACCATAACCAACATAGACGACGTCGTTCTGGGCACAGAGGAGAAGAACAACCCAGCACTCTGCGAATTCGAAATCCCTCATTTCATCAAAGGCTGAAATACGAAATCCCTGAAGCAACCGAAATCTTCCCAAAACCGAGCAGCCATTTTTGCATTTGTCGGTGGGTGCGATAAAAGATATCCCCAATTTGGAACCCTAATTCTTCTAGCATCCCTTTCGTGTGGATTTCCCCAAATTGACGAACAGGAACCCTAACCTCCAAATTGGGGTTTCCATTCCTCTCTGTCACTGAATCGCTTAACCCCCAAATCAGAACCCATCCTGTTGTGATATTTACTGTAGTCCCTTCGCTCACAGTGGGAGGAAAAGGCGTGAATGGTGTGAAATTGGAAGGGGTCCTTCGTCCTCGGCGAGGTGAGGTTTCCCTTTTCTGTGTCAGGTTCTTGAAGATTTTAATTAGTGTGTGATAGCGTTGTTTTTTATAGCTTATGTTGTGGTCCCGTGTTTGACATTGGTTCCCAAAGTTGAAAGTATTTTATTTGTCTGTCTTTGTTATGGTGGTCCAGCTGTTGTTCCTTTTGGAAAGTAGTGGACATGGGGTGTCTTTGTTATGGTTGTTGTGGTGGGACAGGGGTTGTCAAACTTGTGCTTTTCTGTGATATTTTGGTGGGTTGCACGTTTTCTGTGATAGTGGTTTGTGTTTGTTATCTGTAACATGTTTTATAATATTGCTAATGTCATGTGGTGGTCCCTGTAAATTCTACTGAAAGGTGCAATTGGCGTAAAGATAAGATAATTCCTGAGCCACTTTTAGAATAAAAACTTTTGTTGCTATGATTCTTTTTGTTAAGTTCTTTGTTAATATTAGTTCAGATTCTAATATTAGAATCACTATTGATGTCTATAACACCATATGATTGTAATGTCCCCCAAGGATTGTCCATATATAACCTGTGAATAGTCATCCAGGTAATCAGGCATAAAGGTTAAGAGATAAAATTTTAAAATCTATCTGAGGAAGGAGATAGGGATAAAACCCTCATTGTGACCTGTGAATAATCTTTATCTCATAAATCATTAATGAATTTGATTACACGTATAAGTGTCATAGAATAGCTACTTGAACTTTTGTTATGGTTGATTGATCCCATGTTACCTTTTATGAAGCTTTTACTATTATGACCAAAAATTCCACTAGTAGGAATTAGATGTTAATTTTATTTTTTTGTAAAGAATTTTGCATGTAACTTATTTGAAGTTACACTTTCTATGTTGTTTGCTATTATGTCTTGCTAGATTTCATGCACTTTCTATGTTGTTTGCTATTATGTCTTGCTAGATTTCATGTCTCTAAATAATTGGTTGAGAGATATACAGTTCAGAGCATCTGGTACTTTGCATGGGGTATTACTTTATCAGATTGCATATACTGTTTCTATTTGATTGATATTTTGAAGTCTTTTTTGAAACTTCATAGCAAACACTGAGTTAAGCTGTTTATTTATATCATGAGATATCTGTTTTTGTTCCATTTATGGGGAGCCTGCTATGTATGAAGAAATTGTATCCTTGCATTGATTCTTATTTCCTTTTGTTTTCTGTTAGAAGATACGGAAGGCAGAAATAGAATTACATGGGTTTAATTAATGGATATAACCTAGTTGCAAATAATGGAAAATTTATCCTCTTGAAAAAAATTCTAGAATATGAATTTAATCAATTTCCAATGCTTGATTCCTGCTATCTAAAATCCTTGGAATTTACTCTTTCAGGTAGTTTATTTCTTTTTGTTATGTCTTCTTTGTGTGCTAGTGTTTGCATGGCATCATAATTTGCTTTACTTGAGATTTCTTAGTTGAGATCCCCTTATCTTGAGATTCATTATATGGTTGAATAGGCTGGTCTATGTGAATTAACCCTGAATAATAGATCATGTAGATTTAATTATAAATTGCTGCAGATTTTGTCTTAATCAATGAATATCATATTTATATGCAGAAGATGTGTCATTAATGGTGTCTATTTTTGACCCCAGGGTGCACTTGTTGCGAATTATCCTTGGGATGGTACTCAAGACAAAAGGTGTAGATTGTCTTTTCTTTTCCAATGAAATTCACATAATTTTAATTTGCAAGTGTGTCTCTGCTTTAAATTTAATATGTTTAGCCTTCTGACCTGTGACCCTTGCTTAGTCAAACCCTTTTTATGTGTTTTCCTAAATAAATCTTGTTTGACAATGAATATGTGTGAGTTAAGCCTGTGTTAGAAAGAATTGTGTGTTAGCTGATGTGTGACAGATTGGATTAATTTCATGTTAAGATACTAGATTTTTTTGTTATAATTTGTGCCAAATTAGATGATCTTTTGTGAATGTCTGTTAGAAAGAACTGAGGTTGGTTCTTCTATTTATGACACTGGTTATTCTTTAACTATTGCACAGTTGATCTCCTGAGTGGTGTTGAAGGCTTCATGATGGTAGAAAGATTAAAGGGGGTGTATTGAAGTGACTTCATTTGCCTAGTCCTAAAATTGGCCTGGTAAGTGTAATTAAGTATGCTTAACATTGCAAATATGCAATTGGCTTGCTTAACAACAAATTAAGTATGCTTAACATTGCAAGTATGTTTTGTGCTTGTTATATAATTTGAATTTTTTAAAGATTCTATTGTGCTTGTTATATAATCTGAATTTTTTAAAGATTCCAGTGATTACAAACTTGTTGGTTTTGTGATTTGTTGTTTATTATATTCTGTTATGTACTTGATTTGTTGCTTGGAATATTATTGTATCATATGGATTTTTGTCTTTGTGTCATTTGGAAGTCTGTATTGTTGGGTGCATGTTATTGAACCCTGTTTTGACATCTGTTTAGGGTAAGGCTATGAGTATTTAATCATTTGTCTGTTTTGCAGTGGTTTTGTGTTTGAGGTAGACTTTTCTGTGTTAATCATACCTGAACCCATTTACCGATAGAAGTTGTTTTGAACTGAGGTTAGTTTCTCATTTTCAGAATATGATCTGTTTTGTCCTTGTTATATAATCTTAATTTTTTAAAGATTCCAGTGATTACTGACTTGTTGGTTTTGTGATATGTTGTTTATTATATTCTGTTATGTACTTGATTTGTTACTTGATTTGTTCCAACTGTATGTGTGCAGTAATGTGAATGTAAATGTTACATAATTAGCATTATTTATCCTTGCTTACAGATTAAGCAAATAACTCTTTAGGAGTTTTAAATTTGTGTAAAACATCCTCCACATTAGGATTTTGTCCATTCTTGCACCAAACTTCTATCATGAACGGAATTTTCTACACAATTTTAAAATTACATGAGGTAAGCTGAATAATTTCAAAAGCTTCGGGGCTGTAAATTATAGTGCATGTGATAGGGCTTTTGTGCAAATAGTTGACAAAACTCCCATAGGCAAAACTTTTTGTACAAGTTTGAAATCCTAAGGAGGCTGATCGCTTATTTTATTTTATGTCTAATATAGATTTTTCAAGAGGTTGAAACTTGTAATTCTGCGCCATTAAATGCGTCATCTAAACAAAATTTTGGCTGGGTTCAACTTAAATTATAAGATGTATATCAAAGCTATAGGGATAAGAATATATGAGAAAAATAATGGTAAAAGCAACAAATATGGGGATTGTTTTGAACCCTGTTTATTTTCTCTACTTGTTGGTTCAGTGATTTGTTGTTTATTATTGACTTACTAATACAGATTCAGTTATGTTGCTTGGTATATTCTGTTATGTACTTGGTTGGTGTCATGATGAGTTTATATTTTGTGAAGCTTGAAGAATGGATCGTTATGTAACACTAATCCTGCACCATGGTGGAAAGTTTGTTCGTCAACCAACTCTTGCATACGTTGACGGGGAGGAAGATGCATGGGACTGGGTTGATATTGACAAGGTTTCCATTCCAACTGTTGCGCAGCTGTTTTGTGAGCATGGGTACATTGCTTATGAAAATTGTTACTGGTTGGTGCCTGGTTTACTGCTAGAGAATGGGCTAAGACCCTTTAAAAGTGACCTGGATGTTATAGAAATGTTTGGTGCAGTAGAGGGAGTTGATGAGATTGAGTTCTACTATGAGCACCCAATCATTGAAGATCCTGAGTTGGTGGAGCCTATTCTGAGTTTGCCATTCCATGCACAAGCCGGCGATGGGTATGAGGGTATTGAGAACGATAAGAATGAGGGTGACACAATTGGGCAGAATGTGGGTGAAGAATAAGAACTAGGGCAGAATTTGGGTGACGAAGAAGAACTAGGGGAGCATGTGGGTGAAGAAGAAGAACAAGGGCAGAATTTGGGTGACGAAGAAGAACTAGGGGAGCATGTAGGTGAAGAAGAAGAAGTATGGCAGAATTTGGGTGACGAAGAAGAACTAGGGGAGCATGTGGGTGAANTTGGTTTTGTGATTTGTTGTTTATTATATTCTGTTATGTACTTGATTTGTTGCTTGGAATATTATTGTATCATATGGATTTTTGTCTTTGTGTCATTTGGAAGTCTGTATTGTTGGGTGCATGTTATTGAACCCTGTTTTGACATCTGTTTAGGGTAAGGCTATGAGTATTTAATCATTTGTCTGTTTTGCAGTGGTTTTGTGTTGGAGGTAGACTTTTCTGTGTTAATCATACCTAAAGCCATTTACCGATAGAAGTTGTTTTGAACTGAGGTTAGTTTCTCATTTTCAGAATATGATCTGTTTTGTCCTTGTTATATAATCTGAATTTTGCTTAAGATTCCAGTGATTACAGACTTGTTGGTTTTGTGATTTGTTGTTTATTATATTCTGTTATGTACTTGATTTGTTGCTTGGAATATTATTGTATCATATGGATTTTTGTCTTTGTGTCATTTGGAAGTTTGTATTGTTGGGTGCATGTTATTGAACCTTGTTTTGACATCTGTTTAGGGTAAGGCTATGAGTATTTAATCATTTGTCTGTTTTGCAGTGGTTTTGTGTTGGAGGTAGACTTTTCTGTGTTAATCATACCTTAACCCTAAATGGCTATCTTCAACAAAACTTGACTCCAATCAAAGAGATTTTTAGAATATGATCTGTTTTGTCCTTGTTATATAATCTGAATTTTTTAAAGATTCCAGTGATTACAGACTTGTTGGTTTTGTGATTTGTTGTTTATTATATTCTGTTATGTACTTGATTTGTTGCTTGGAATATTATTGTATCATATGGATTTTTGTCTTTGTGTCATTTGGAAGTCTGTATTGTTGGGTGCATGTTATTGAACCCTGTTTTGACATCTGTTTAAGGTAAGGCTATGAGTATTTAATCATTTGTCTGTTTTGCAGTGGTTTTGTGTTGGAGGTAGACTTTTCTGTGTTAATCATACCTGAACCCATTTACCGATAGAAGTTGTTTTGAACTGAGGTTAGTTTCTCATTTTCAGAATATGATCTGTTTTGTCCTTGTTATATAATCTGAATTTTTTAAAGATTCCAGTGATTATTGACTTGTTGGTTTTGTGATTTGTTGTTTATTATATTCTGTTATGTACTTGATTTGTTACTTGATTTGTTCCAACTGTATGTGTGCAGTAATGTGAATGTAAATGTTACATAATTAGCATTATTTATCCTTGCTTACAGATTAAGCAATCAACTCTTTAGGAGTTTTAAATTTGTGTAAAACATCCTCCACATTAGGATTTTGTCCATTCTTGCACCAAACTTCTATCATGAATGGAATTTTCTACACAATTTTAAAATTACATGAGGTAAGCTGAATAATTTCAAAACCTTCGGGGCTGTAAATTATAGTGCATGTGATAGGGCTTTTGTGCAAATAGTTGACAAAACTCCCATAGGCAAAACTTTTTGTACAAGTTTGAAATCCTAAGGAGGCTGATCGCTTATTTTATTTTATGTCTAATATAGATTTTTCAAGAGGTTAAAACTTGTAATTCTGCGCCATTAAATGTGTCATCTAAACCAAATTTTGGCTGGGTTCAACTTAAATTATAAGATGTATATCAAAGCTATAGGGATAAGAATATATGAGAAAAATAATGGTAAAAGCAACAAATATGGGGATTGTTTTGAACCCTGTTTCTTTTCTCTACTTGTTAGTTCAGTGATTTGGTGTTTATTATTGACTTAGTAATACAGATTCAGTTATGTTGCTTGGTATATTCTGTTATGTACTTGGTTGGTGTCATGACGAGTTTATATTTTTTGAAGCTTGAAGAATGGATCGTTATGTAACACTCATCCTGCACCATGGTGGAAAGTTTGTTCGTCAACCGACTCTTGCATACGCTGACGGGGAGGAAGATGCATGGGACTGGGTTGATATTGACAAGGTTTCCATTCCAACTGTTGCGCAGCTGTTTTCTGAGCATGGGTACATTGCTTATGAAAATTGTTACTGGTTGGTGCCTGGTTTACTGCTAGAGGATGGGCTAAGACCCTTTAAAAGTGACCTAGATGTTATAGAAATGTTTGGTGCAGTAGAGGAAGTTGATGAGATTGAGTTCTACTATGAGCACCCAATCATTGAAGATCCTGAGTTGGTGGAGCCTATTCTGAGTTTGCCATTCCATGCACAAGCCGGCGATGGGTATGAGGGTATTGAGAACGATAAGAATGAGGGTGACACAGTTGGGCAGAATGTGGGTGAAGAAGAAGAACTAGGGCAGAATTTGGGTGACGAAGAAGAACTAGGGGAGCATGTGGGTGAAGAAGAAGAACAAGGGCAGAATTTGGGTGACGAAGAAGAACTAGGGGAGCATGTGGGTGAAGAAGAAGAACAAGGGCAGAATTTGGGTGACGAAGAAGAACTAGGGGAGCATGTGGGTGAAGAAGAAGAACAAGGGCAGAATTTGGGTGACGAAGAAGAACTAGGGGAGCATGTGGGTGAAGAAGAAGAACAAGGGCAGAATTTGGGTGACGAAGAAGAACTAGGGGAGCATGTGGGTGAAGAAGAAGAACAAGGGCAGAATTTGGGTGACGAAGAAGAACTAGGGGAGCATGTGGGTGAAGAAGAAGAAGTATGGCAGAATTTGGGTGACGAAGAAGAACAAGGGCAGAATGTGGGTGACGAAGAAGAAGTAGGCCAGAATGTGGGTGAAGATGAAGAAGATCGTAGTGATAGTGGCTCAAGTGAATCAGATTTGAGTGATTCAAGTGGCGCAGTTGATGAAGATGGCTTCCATGATGGAGAACAGAGCCCAAGAAGTTCACCACCAATACTTGGGAGCACATATGTGGAATACACGGAAGCAGCACCAGTGGAGTATCAGAATAATATGTCCGTTCCTGGGGGGGAAACAAGTACTAATCCTAGTCAGCCAATAAGAAGAGGTGGTAAGCAGAAAAATAAGTACCCACCGGAGAGATATGTTAATCCATTTGAGGGGCAGGGGTATGAGACAGAGGATGTGCGCACTCCGGACAGCTCCGAACCAGAGGGTGGTGGCTGTGAAAGAGATGAAGTGTTCCCACAATTTAATCCACAAGTACAGTTCGGGGCGGTGAACCTAGAGCTAGGGATGAAATTTCCAACCATCAATGCATTCAAGGAAGCAGTTAAAGACTACACGATTCATCTAGGCAGACCTGTAATTTGGGTGAAAAATGACAAGCAGAGGGCTAGGGCTGTATGCATAAATGGCTGTGAATGGGAGATTTTCTGCTCCTTCAATAATGCGAGACAAAGCTTTCAGGTGAAGACCTTCATGAACACACACTCATGCAGAAGGAAGATCTCAAACAAGCAAGCTAATTCCAACTGGGTAACACAAAAGCTTGTAGAAGAAGTTAAGGGATTTCCATCCATGGAGGGTATTGATGCTCTGAACTTGGTGAAAAGAAAATACAATGTCAATGTAAATGAGAGAACTATCTTAAGGGCATTGAGAAAGGCAAGGAAGTTGGTTGAAGGAACAGAGCGAGAATAATATGCAGCTCTATGGGACTACTGTGGTGAGTTGAAACGAGTAGACCCTAGAGGAACTATACAACTGGCGGTTGACAGACCACATGGTGCTTTGACACCGAACTTTGCCAGACTATACATTTGTCTGGATGCTTGCAAAGCAGGATTCAAGGCTGCCTGTAGACCTCTGATAGGCCTCGATGGGTGCTTCCTCAAAGGGTACTATGGTGGGATATTATTGGCTGCAGTTGCTCAGGATGGGAACAACTCGTTCTACCCTATTGCGTATGCTGTTGTGGATCTTGAGACCAAGGACACCTGGAGGTGGTTTCTGACAAGATTGATTGAAGACATCGGAGATCCAAGAGAACACGGCTGGAATTTCATATCTGATCAGCAGAAGGTAAACATTTACTAGTACTTGTAATTTTATACTTCATTATAAGTTGTAATGCTGTGAGGGGCTAATAGATTATTCCTGTTTGACTGTACAGGGCTTGGAACCTGCACTGGCTGAACTATGTCCTACAGCTCCTCACAGGTCATGTGTGATGCATATTTGGAAGAATTTCTGTAAGACTTGGAAGAGCAAAGAACTCAGATGTCTGGTGTTTTTGGCAGCAAAGTCAACTACGATGAGGGAGTTTGACAGGCATATGGCTCATATCAAAATCATTGACAAACATGCATATGAGTGGTTGATGAAGAATGCTCCAGCTAGATGGGTTAGAGGATCCTTTAGCACCTACAGCAAGAATCAGGCCATCACCAGCAACATGTGTGAGCAATTCAACAAGGAAATACGGACATTCAGATGTAAGCCCATTCTAACTATGCTTGAAGAAATACGGTGTTATCTTATGAGGAAGAGGTCAGATATGCTGTTGAAGATCCAAAAGTACAAGAGTCAGCATGTGCCAATGGCAGTATCGTTTCTTGAAACCGAGAAGAGGAGAAGCTCCGACTGGTGTCCTCAATGGGCCGGAGATTCTGCTGGGCAGATATATGAGGTTAGTCGGGGGCCTACCGACAAAGTGGTTGTCAACTTGTCAGTTGGGACATGCTCCTGTAGGGTTTGGGATTTGACAGGTATACCGTGTAGACATGCTTGTGCCGCATTCGCATCAAATAATGATGACCCAGACACAGGTGTTAATGCTTGGTACCTAACCAGCACTTGGTTAAAAGCTTACGAGCCTTTTATACAACCATTGGCAGGGCAAGATTATTGGCAAAGGACATACCGTGGCGATATTAATCCTCCTCCTTTCAAGAGACCGGCTGGTAGGCCAAAAAAAAATCGAAGTAAGGTCAATGATGTTGCTAAAGACTGTAGCCGGATGAAGAGAAAATACGGGGCCATTAAATGCTCCAAATGTGGTGGCACCGGACACAACACAAGGACTTGCAAGGGAGTGGAACCACGGAAGCGGCAAAAGAAGACCAAGAAGCCAACCGACCAGCCTGCTGCCAATGAACAGACCCCAGTGAGCCAACCTCTTGATTCACAAGCCCCACCCCTTGACCCAGATTCTCAAGCTGAAGAAGTACACCCCAAGAAGAAGACAGCGTTGGAGAAGAAAAAGGTACAGCATACACGGTCATTTGTTTTAGTACTCTAACACTGTTATTTGTATACCATATGTCTTATATAAAATCCTTCCATTTAACTTGCGTCTGTTCATAGGGATCAAGGCGACATGGCAACACCACAGGCAATGAGGAGACAGTGACTACAAATACCATCCAAGCAGCAACCACCGCTACTAGACAGCGATTCTCAGCATACCTTTCTACTGAACGCTCTAGGAAAGGGAAAGAAAAACTGTTATCTGATGTTTGACTGTTCCTGCAAACTGGGCTGCTTATATTCTGTTGTGCATATGTAATTAGCTTGACATATTTATGTCAAAAGAAATTAATCTGTTTTGTACAAATGGTTGTAAATCAGCAGGAGATATTTATTTTGCTTAGTTGCTGATATTCTGGGCTGCTTGACATTTTTATTTCACTTATTGACAGAGGTTGGCTGCTGATTTGTTACACATAATTATATGACAATCCAACTTATTTGCTGATGTTGTCTTGTGCCATTATTGTGACAATGTTCATACAGACATTGCTTTATTAGGTGCAACACATTGTCTTCAAACAATCTTCATTATTTTACTATCTCCACAGGGGTTCATATTTAGATGTAAGCCCATGGTAAATGCTTATGGTTAGGCTTATATTTCCCTTCATATTGATATTTTTCTTGTTAGTTTTTTTACTAATGATGAAGGAGTTGGTTAGGTGTCAAGCAACCAATGAAAAATAACTGTTTTTTACTAGTTTGACAAGACTGTTCGGTGGGTTGTTTATTTTGATTAGATTCTTATCTTAGAAAATGCACATGTGATGAGGATTCTAATTGGAATTCTTGGTTGGTTAGGCATTTTGATTTAATCCAGTGGGCACGCCTTATTTTGTTAGCTGAAATCTTGGGCCTTATTTTGTTAGCTGAAATCTTGGTATGTTATTGAAATTTTTCAGGTCAACTTTTTCCACAAAAAACATAATCCAAACCTTCTTGTTTACATATCAAAATGTGGATATTTGCAACAATACACTAATCTATTCATGCACAAACTGTCTCAAATATACAATCTGGTAAACAACATTTACATTCTAGTAAGTTTATGAACTCAACAGGAGATAATACATTACAACTGATGATTTGCTTTATTTTACAAATAACACAATCAACACAAAAACAGCCAACAAACCACATGTTATTTTCAATTTTTTATTTTCACTTTCAAGACGCTTAATTGTCTTCTGCATCTTCACCACCTTTTTCTCATTAGTTGTGTATGACTTAAGGGTTCTTGTATCCACCCCTTCATAGTTCTCCACCCATTGAAAGAATCCACAACATAAGTCTTCATTCTGCATGAGTTAAAATAAGAATTTGAGAAATGTAAATGACAAGCCTTTTAAATTGAGTAAATATGAAATCCACAATTATATTCCCCTCAAACCTTGTAACGTGGACAACGCCAAAATGGCCGATTTGGGTTTTTATTCGTCTTCGAAATCAGCTTTATCACCCTTTCATTACAACCGCATACATAGGGGCTATTATGGTCAGATATAGCATATGTATTGCTTTTTAAGGTTGACCCACTAGAGCTGCCTTCATGGATATGCTGTCCATGGATTGCCGGAGTGAATGCTTCACCATCAACCATCACATAACGTCGTTTAGGGAATCCTTCGTCCTCAAGGATCATTTCATCAAAACCTATGATGTCCAACCAAAACAAAAATACTTGTTAAACATATATGCTTTACCTATTATGGGTTATATAAAATTGTAATTTTTTACTCAATTCTCATATTTGACCTCATGTTATTTTTGCTAAAATATAGTATACTAGGTTATTAAAGAAAATTTTAAAACAACAGAGTTCATCAAGTACAACCTATAACAAATGTTTAATTCAAACCTGTTAAACCCTCATGGAGGCATTATTTTAGTGGGAAGAGACAATGTATAAAGAAAATCCTCATCATGTTGTCATTCTGTACATGAATTCAAAAACAGAAAGCTACTTGGAAAAGCTTAATATCTCTAAATAAATAATGAAGAAACATTTACATGTCATAAATAGATGAATTCAACAAGGAATGACAAATTCTTCCATTTTCTGGGGCAGTATATTCAGCTCAATCAAAACATAGGGAATATCTCATCCAAGTACACATAACATCTGGGTATATTGTATGATTCTACATTATGTAAAAATCAACTTGTCCAATCAAACATGGTATCCATCATAGTTATTCTGAAGGGGACTCCTGCAAAAACTGACACAAATATATGCTGAGAATATTAACTTAATTTGCCATCGTTTCCTTTATTCTTTATTGGCAGACTAATTCTGAATTTCACAACAACCAAGTGTAAATTTAATACTTTCACATTTACTAGCTAGAAATTGCTCCTGGTACTGAATTGCTTCAAGAAATAATAATGAAAGCTCATGAGAACAACACCAAGCAATCAAGATTCCCTGCATATAGAAAGGAGAAAACCAGAGACTTTTATCCTAAGACATGCCAGCTTGAAAGAGATCAACCTAAGAATGATTTTATTCAACTCAAAACCATTACAACTTCTTAAACCCAAAAAAAACATCAAAAAAAATAATAATCTACCGTAAGTCAAGCTACACATCAACCATTCTATTGCTTCTATTACGGAACTGCCAGGTTCAAGTCAAGTTCAGTTCCACATTCCCAAACCCATTTCGAATTTCACTACCCTGTCTGGTAAAGCTTCATGCTTTACACGGCAATAAAGGCAAATTATATTAACTTACAAAAGCTCATGAGTTTCATATCGTCAAGAGTAATAGTCATTTATTTGTAGTTCATCTGCTCTTATTCTTGGAATAAAATAACTTTAACTAATTTTTCATATTAACTGGTAAAATAGCTTCATCTTTCATTGCAACTTATA
>QAOA01005426.1:22834-84270 GCA_003255065.1 Cercis canadensis
GTGTCATTTGGAAGTCTGTATTATACCTGAACCCATTATTAGATTGTTCCAACTGTATGTGTGCAGTAATGTGAATGTAAATGTTACATAATTAGCATTATTTTTCCTTGCTTACAGATTAAGCAATTAACTCTTTAGGAGTTTTAAATTTGTGTAAAACATCCTCCACATTAGGATTTTGTCCATTCTTGCACCAAACTTCTATCATGAACGGAATTTTCTACACAATTTTAAAATTACATGAGGTAAGCTGAATAATTTCAAAACCTTCGGGGCTGTAAATTATAGTGCATGTGATAGGGCTTTTGTGCAAATAGTTGACAAAACTCCCATAGGCAAAACTTTTTGTACAAGTTTGAAATCCTAAGGGGGCTGATCGCTTATTTTATTTTATGTCTAATATAGATTTTTCAAGAGGTTAAAACTTGTAATTCTGCGCCATCAACTGCGTCATCTAAACAAAATTTTGCCTGGGTTCAACTTAAATTATAAGATGTATATCAAAGCTAACAAGTATTGTATATCAAAGCTATAGGGATAAGAATATATGAGAAAAATAATGGCAAAAGCAACAAATATGGGGATTGTTTTGAACCCTGTTTCTTTTCTCTACTTGTTGGTTCAGTGATTTGTTGTTTATTATTGACTTAGTAATACAGATTGAGTTATGTTGCTTGGTATATTCTGTTATGTACTTGGTTGGTGTCATGACGAGTTTATATTTTTTGAAGCTTGAAGAATGGATCGTTATGTAACACTCATCCTGCACCATGGTGGAAAGTTTGTTCGTCAACCGACTCTTGCATACGTTGACGGGGAGGAAGATGCATGGGACTGGGTTGATATTGACAAGGTTTCCATTCCAACTGTTGCGCAGCTGTTTTGTGAGCATGGGTACATTGCTTATGAAAATTGTTACTGGTTGGTGCCTGGTTTACTGCTAGAGGATGGGCTAAGACCCTTTAAAAGTGACCTAGATGTTATAGAAATGTTTGGTGCAGTAGAGGGAGTTGATGAGATTGAGTTCTACTATGAGCACCCAATCATTGAAGATCCTGAGTTGGTGGAGCCTATTCTGAGTTTGCCATTCCATGCACAAGCCGGTGATGGGTGTGAGGGTATTGGGAACGATAAGAATGAGGGTGACACACTTGGGCAGAATATGGGTGAAGAAGAAGAACTAGGGCAGAATTTGGGTGACGAAGAAGAACTCCGGGAGCATGTGGGTAAAGAAGAAGAACAAGGGCATAATTTGGGTGACGAAGAAGAACTAGGGGAGCATGTGGGTGAAGAAGAAGAACAAGGGCAGAATTTGGGTGACGAAGAAAAACTAGGGGAGCATGTGGGTGAAGAAGAATAAGTAGGGCAGAATTTGGGTGACGAAGAAGAACAAGGGCAGAATGTGGGTGACGAAGAAGAAGTAGGCCAGAATGTGGGTGAAGATGAAGAAGGTCGTAGTGATAGTGCCTCAAGTGAATCAGATTTGAGTGATTCAAGTGGCACAGTTGATGAAGATGGCTTCCATGATGGAGAACAGAGCCCAAGAAGTTCACCACCAATACTTGGGAGCACATATGTGGAATACACGGAAGCAGCACTAGTGGAGTATCAGAATAATATCTCCGTTTCTGGAGGGGAAACAAGTACTAATCCTAGTCAGCCAATAAGAAGAGGTGGTAAGCAGAAAAATAAGTACCCACCGGAGATATATGTTAATCCATTTGAGGGGCAGGGTATGAGACAGAGGATGTGCACACTCCGGACAGCTCCGAACCAGAGGGTGGTGGCTGTGAAAGAGATGAAGTGTTCCCACAATTTAATCCACAAGCACAGTTCGGGGCGGTGAACCTAGAGCTAGGGATGGAATTTCCAACCATCAATGCATTCAAGGAAGCAGTTAAAGACTACACGATTCATCTAGGCAGGCCTGTAATTTGGGTGAAAAATGACAAGCAGAGGGCTAGGGCTGTATCCATAAATGGCTGTGAATGGGAGATTTTCTGCTCCTTCAATAATGCAAGACAAAGCTTTCAGGTGAAGAACTTCATGAACACACACTCATGCAGCAGGAAGATCTCAAACAAGCAAGCTAATTCCAACTGGGTAGCACAAAAGCTTGTAGAAGAAGTTAGGGGATTTCCATCCATGGAGGGTATTGATGCTCTGAACTTGGTGAAAAGAAAATACAATGTCAATGTAAATGAGAGAACTATCTTAAGGGCATTGAAAAAGGCAAGGAAGTTGGTTGAAGGAACAGAGCGAGAACAATATGCAGCTCTATGGGACTACCGTGGTGAGTTGAAACGAGTAGACCCTAAAGGAACTGTGCAACTAGCGGTTGACAGACCCCATGGTGCTTTGACACCAAACTTTGCCAGACTATACATTTGTCTGGATGCTTGCAAAGCAGGATTCAAGGCTGCCTGTAGACCTCTGATAGGCCTCGATGGGTGCTTCCTCAAAGGGTACTATGGCGGGATATTATTGGCTACAGTTGCTCAGGATGGGAACAACTCGTTCTACCCTATTGCGTATGCTGTTGTGGATCTTGAGACCAAGGACACCTGGAGGTGGTTTCTGACAAGATTGATTGAAGACATCGGAGATCCAAGAGAACACAGCTGGAATTTCATATCTGATCAGCAGAAGGTAAACATTTACTAGTACTTGTAATTTTATACTCCATTATAAGTTGTAATGCTGTGAGGGGCTAATAGATTTTTCTTGTTTGACTGTACAGGGCTTGGAACCTGCACTGGCTGAACTATGTCCTACAGCTCCTCACAGGTCATGTGTGATGCATATTTGGAAGAATTTCTGTAAGACTTAGAAGAGCAAAGAACTCAGATGTCTGGTGTTTTTGGCAGCAAAGTCAACTACGATGAGGGAGTTTGACAGGCATATGGCTCATATCAAAATCATTGACAAACATGCATATGAATGGTTAATGAAGAATGCTCCAGCTAGATGGGTTAGAGGATCCTTTAGCACCTACAGCAAGAATCAGGCCATCACCAGCAACATATGTGAGCAATTCAACAAGGAAATATGGACATTCAGATGTAAGCCCATTCTAACTATGCTTGAAGAAATACGGTGTTATCTTATGAGGAAGAGGTCAGATATGCTGTTGAAGATCCAAAAGTACAAGAGTCAGCATGTGCCAATGGCAGTATCGTTTCTTGAAACCGAGAAGAGGAGAAGCTCCGACTGGTGTCCTCAATGGGCTGGAGATTCTGCTGGGCAGATATATGAGGTTAGTCGGGGGCCTACCGACAAAGTGGTTGTCAACTTGTCAGTTGGGACATGCTCCTGTAGGGTTTGGGATTTGACAGGTATACCGTATAGACATGCTTGTGCCGCATTCGCATCAAATAATGATGACCCAGACACCGGTGTTAATGCTTGGTACCTAACCAGCACTTGGTTAAAAGCTTACGAGCCTTTTATACAACCATTGGCAGGGCAAGATTATTGGCAAAGGACATACCGTGGAGATATTAATCCTCCTCCTTTCAAGAGACCGGCTGGTAGGCCAAAAAAAAATCGAAGTAAGGTCAATGATGTTGCTAAAGACTGTAGCCAGATGAAGAGAAAATACGGGGCCATTAAATGCTCCAAATGTGGTGGCTAGCCTTTTATACAACCATTGGCAGGGCAAGATTATTGGCAAAGGACGTACCGTGGCGATATTAATCCTCCTCCTTTCAAGAGACCGGCTGGTAGGCCAAAAAAAAATCGAAGTAAGGTCAATGATGTTGCTAAAGACTGTAGCCGGATGAAGAGAAAATACGGGGCCATTAAATGCTCCAAATGTGGTGGCACCGGACACAACACAAGGACTTGTAAGGGAGTGGAACCACGGAAGCGGCGAAAGAAGACCAAGAAGCCAATCGACCAGCCTGCTGCCAATGAACAAACCCCAATGAGCCAACCTCTTGATTCACAAGCCCCACCCCTTGACCCAGATTCTCAAGCTGAAGAAGTACACCCCAAGAAGAAGACATCGTTGGAGAAGAAAATGGTACAGCATACACGGTCATTTGTTTTAGTACTCTAACACTGTTATTGACAGTGACTACAAATACCATCCAAGCAGCAACCACCGCTACTAGATAGCGATTCTCAGCNGTCATTTGTTTTAGTACTCTAACACTGTTATTTGTATACCATATGTTTTATATAAAATCCTTCCATTTAACTTGCGTCTGTTCATAGGGATCAAGGCGACATGGCAACACCACAGGCAATGAGGAGACAGTGACTACAAATACCATCCAAGCAGCAACCACCGCTACTACACAGCGATTCTCAGCATACCTTTCTATTGAACGCTCTAGGAAAGGGAAAGAAAAACTGTTGTCTGATGTTTGACTGTTGCTGCAAACTATGCTGCTTATATTCTGTTGTGCATATGTAATTAGCTTGACATATTTATGTCAAAAGAAATTAATCTATTTTGTAGAAATGGTTGAAAATCAATAAGTATCTATTTTAGGGACCATTATTTCACTTATTGACAGAGGTTGGCTGCTGATTTGTTACACATAATTATATGACAATCCAACTTATTTGCTGATGTTGCCCTGTGCCATTATTGTGACAATGTTCATACAGACATTGCTTTATTAGGTGCAACACACTGTCTTCAAACAATCTTCATTATTTTACTATCTCGATAGGGGTTCATATTGAATTGTAAGCCCATGGTAAATGCTTATGGGTAGGCTTATATTTCCCTTCATATTGATATTTTTCTTGTTAGCTTTTTTACTAATGATGAAGGAGTTGGTTAGGTGTCAAGCAACCAACTCAAATATTTTGATCACATTATTTGATCCGAAAAATAACTATTTTTTACTAGTTTGAGAAAACTATTTGGTGGGTTGTTTATTTTGATTAGATTCTTATCTTAGAAAATGCACAGGTGATGAGGATTCTAATTGGAATTCTTGGTTGGTTAGGCATTTTGATTTAATCCAGTGGGCATGCCTTATTTTGTTAGCTGAAATCTTGGTCTTTTTCGAAATTTTCCAGGTCAAATTTTTCCACAAAAAACATAATCCAAACCTTCTTGTTTACATAACAAAATGTGGATATTTACAACAATGCACTAATGTATTGATGCACAAACTGTCTGAAATATACAATTTGGTAAACAACATTTACATTCTAGTAAGTTTATGAACTCAACAGGAGATAATACATTACAACTGATGAGTTGCTTTATTTTACAAATAACACAATCAACACAAAAACAGCCAACAAACCACATGTTATTTTCAATTTCCTATTTTCACTTTCAAGACGCTTAATTGTCTTCTGCATCTTCACCACCTTTTTCTCATTAGTTGTGTACGACTTAGGGGTTCTTGTATCCACCCCTTCATAGTTCTCCACCCATTGAAAGAATCCACAACATAAGTCTTCATTCTGCATGTAAAGATGTTGACCATGAGTTAAAATAAGAATTTGAGAAATGTAAATGACAAGCCTTTTAAATTGAGTAAATATGTAATCCACAATTATATTCCCCTCAAACCTTGTAACGTGGACAACGCCAAAATGGCCGATTTGGGTTTTTATTCGTCTTCGAAATCAGCTTTATCACCCTTTCATTATAGCCGCATACATAGGGGCTATTATGGTTAGATATAGCATATGTATTGCTTTTTAAGCTTGACCCACTAGAGCTGCCTTCATGGATATGCTGTCCATGGATTGCCGGAGTGAATGCTTCACCATCAACCATCACATAACGTCGTTTAGGGAATCCTTTGTCCTCAAGGATCATTTCATCAAAACCTATGATGTCCAACCAAAACAAAAATACTTGTTAAACATATATGCTTTACCTATTACGAGTTATATAAAATGTATAAGTTCGTATCGGCATGAATTGCATACCTAATTTAATTTTATACCATATAATTTAAAATGTCTAAGAAAACAAGTAAAGCAATACAGATTCTCATATTTCACTTTTTATGGTCATGCAATTATTACTTAGCAACAACTACACTGTGGTTGTTCAACAAATAAATTGTAATTTTTTACTCAATTCTCATTTTGACCTCATGTTATTTTGCTAAAATATAGTATACTAGGTTATTAAAGAAAATTTTAAAATAATAGAGTTCATCAAGTAGAACCTATAACAAATGTTTAATTCAAACCTGTTAAACCCTCATGGAGGCATTATTTTAGTGGGAAGAGACAATGTATAAAGAAAATCCTCATCATGTTGTCATTCTGTACATGAATTCAAAAACAGAAAGCAACTTAGAAAAGCTTAATATCTCTAAATAAATAATGAAGAAACATTTACATGTCATAAATAGATGAATTCAACAAGGAATGACAAATTCTTCCATTTTCTGGGGCAGTATATTCAGCTCAATCAAAACATAGGGAATAACTCATCCAAGTACACATAACATCTGGGAATTTTCCTGCTTTCATGCAAAACATAGGGTCTTTATTGGCAGACTAATTCTGAATTTCACAACAACCAAGTGTAAATTTAATACTTTCACATTTACTAGCTAGAAATTGCTCCTGGTACTGAATTGCTTCAAGAAATAATAATTAAAGCTCATGAGAACAACACCAAGCAATCAAGATTCCCTGTATATAGAAAGGAGAAAACCAGAGACTTTTATTGTTATGAAACTATATTTATCCTAAGACATGCCAGGTTGAAAGAGATCAACCTAAGAATGATTCTATTCAACCCAAAACCATTACAACTTCTTAAACCCAAAAAAAAAACATCAAAAAAAATAATAATCTACCTCAAGTCAAGCTACACATCAACCATTCTATTGCTTCTATTACGGAAGTGCCAGGTTCAAGTCAAGTTCCGCATTCCCAAACCCATTTCGAATTTCACTACCCTGTCCGGTAAAACTTCAAGCTTTAAAGGGANAATAAAGACAAATTATATTAACTTACAAAAGCTCATGAGTTTCATATCGTGAAGAGTAATAGTAATTTATTTGTAGTTCATCTGCTCTTATTCTTGGAATAAAATAACTTGAACTAATTTTTGATATTAACTGGTAAATGCAATTGAAGAAAAAATAGCTTCATCTTGCATTGCAATTTATACAACATACTGATTCTTCCAGCACACACACAAAAAAGGAAAAGAAACAATGTTCAACCTTCGAGAAAACAAACATGTTCGTCAATTTGGGGAAATCCATAGGAAACGTCGAGAAAACAAACCTGTTCATCAATTTGGGGAAATCCATAGCAAACTGATGCTTCAAGAATTAGGGTTCCAAATTGGGGATATCTTTTATCGCACCCACCGAGATATGCAAAAATGGCTGCTCAATTTTGGGGGGATTTCGGTCTTTCAGGGATTTCGCATTTCAGCCTTTGATGACATGAGGGATTTCGCATTTTAGCCTTTGATGAGATGAAGGATTTGGAATTTGCAGAGTGCTAGGTTGTTCTTCTCCTCTGCGCCCAGAACGACGTCGTCTATGTTGGTTATGGTGCTGGGTTGCAAAACGGCGTCGTCTCCCTTATTACCCTGCCACCAGCCCATTTCCATGCCTAGTCAGCTTGCCACCTCAGTATTTGAAGGCCACATAGGCACTTAACGTGCCACGTGTCGATTTCTGTCAAGTCCTACTAACAGAGATAAGCGGAGGACTAAAATGGGTGACGGATTGATCTTTCAGGGACCAAAGTGTCGGTATAAATCTTTCAGGGACTAAAGTGTCTCCGAACCTATCTTTCAGGGACCAAAAAGAGGTTTTACTCTAGAAATAATTAGAATTTTTGTACCAGAATGCTTAACATAGAGTGTAGCTTCTGATAGGCTTCTTTGAAAGCCCAAACTCAACAGATGTTCATTGATTCTGCTGTACCAGACCCTTGGTGCTTGCTTTAAGCCGTAAAGAGCCTTTTTTAGTAAGTAAACTTTATCTTCCTGGCCTTTGATTGTAAAACCTTCTAGCTGCTCAACATAAATCTCCTCTTGCAGAAGTCCATTGAAAAAAATTGACTTGACATCCATGTGAACACTTGCCATCTTTTTTGTGCTGCAATGACAAGTAGTAATCTAATTGTATCAAGTATGGCAACAGGAGCAAAAGTGTTAGAATAATCAATCCTAAATATTTATGCATAACCTTTTACCACAAGCCTTACTTTGTGCTTGTTTACAGAACCATCAGGATTGAATTTTGTTCTGAACACCCATTTGACACCTATGACATTTCTATCATAAGGTTTTCAAACCAGTTCCCAGGTCTGGTTTTTTTTTAATCATGGACAGCTCTTCTTGCATTGCAGCCAACCATTTTTTATCCATCATAGCTTCCTTAAAGCTTGCAGGTTCACACACTACTACATTGCACACTGCCACATTGCTTCTTTGGTAGATGTCAGAGAGCAATCTGGTGCCTCTAACAGGTGGATCATCTACTGTGTCTTCAAGTACCAGCAGAGGATTTTGATTTTCCATTGAGTCATTCCAACTCCATTTTTCGTCCTCCATGAAGTACACATCTCTACTTATTAGGATTTTCTCTGTTTGAGGCTGAAAAATCCTATAAGTTTTAGAGATGGTGCTGTAGCCAATAAATATTCTAGGTTCTGCTCTTTTGTCAAGTTTATCACGCTTAACTTGAGGCACATGTGAGTAGCATAAACAACCAAATATCTTAAAAAAAATCCAAACAAGGTTTGAAACCAAACCAAGGTTCAAACGGTGTTTGATTTTGCACAGCTCTTGTAGGCAGCCTATTTTGAATGAACACAACAGTATTTGCAACTTCAGCCCAAAATTTCTTTGGTAAGTCTTTCTGATGCAGCATACACCTAGCCATCTCCATGATTGATCTATTTTTCCTTTCACTCACTTCATTTTGCTGAGGAGTGTAAGGAGCAGTGAGCTGATGTTCTATTCCAGCCTCTGTACAAAATTGTTGAAACTGATTTGAAACGTATTCCTTCCCATTATCAGACCTTAGAACCTGAATATTACAACTACTTTGGTTTTCAACATGAGCTTTGAATTTCCAGAACACCTCTGCAACCTCTGATTTGTATCTAAGAAAATAAATCCAGCACATTTTGGTTAAATCATCTATAAAAATGATATAATAAAGACTTCCTTTTAGTGATGGATTTCTTTGTGGACCAGCAAGATCAGTGTGAACTAGCTGGAACTTTTGTGTGGCCCTCCAAACACCTTCAGGGAATAGTTGCCTTGTCTACTTCCTAAATTGACATACTTCACAGTCAATTAATTTTGCTGTTAAGGTAGGTACTCCACGAACAAGTTGATTTCTCAGCATGTAGTTCATTCCCAAATGATGGAAATGTCCTAACCTCCTGTGCCAAAGATCAATTGAGCTTGTTGTAACTAGGAAGGCAGTTTGCTCCTCCTTCATTGGATCAAATGAAAAATTCTTGCTCCTCATTTTGACCTTGAACATTTCCTGGCCTGTTGGATCCTTGATTATGTAGCATTTGTCTTCAAAAATATCTTTGAATCCTTTCTCAAATAACTGTCCAACACTGAGTAAGTTTTGACTAATATCAGGTACATATAGAACATCAGTAAGAATTTTTGTACCTGAGTAGCTTGATATAGCTACAGTGCCTTTTCCTTTTAGTGGAATGTGTTCACCATTTCCAATTCTGACCCATTTAACTTCAGTGCTCTCCAATTCTTTGAACAACTCTCTGTCATAGGTCATATGGTTGGTCCAGCCACTATCAATTAACCAGGATTCACATGAGTTGCTGCTGGAAAAACAGGTTGCAACAAAAAGCTGATCTTCCTCCTCTTGACTAGCATTTTTTGCTTCAACAGCTGCTTGTTGAATTTTTGCTTTGCATATTACTGCCTCATGCCCCATTTGGTTGCATTTATTGCATCTTGCATCAGGTCTCTTCCAGCATTTGAAATAAAGATGAGATTTGCCACCACAATGTTTACAAGGTGGAAATATTTCCTTTTTGCTGCTACTATTATTGTTATTAGAAGTAGCATCTCCACTTGCAACTATGTCTTTCTTGCTTTTCTTTTTCTTTCCCTTGCCACCAGATTGGTGCTTTGACTGCAGAGCTCCTTCAACTGTACCCTCTTGTCTTATGAGCCTTTTCTGTTTAGTGGCCTGCAAAGAATAAATTACTTCTGTCAAAGCAATACTTGACAGATCCTTAGTATTTTCTAAAGCAGAAATTGAGGCTTCAAACCTCTTTGGTACAGTTACAATAAGCTTTTGAACAATTCTAGAATCAGAAAGTTCAGTGCCAAGTAATCTTAATTGATTTGCAATTTTAAAAAGCTTATTAGAATATTCTTTGATAGTTTTTGACTCCTTCATCTTAAGTACTTCAAATTCTCTGACAAGATTAAACACTTTCATGCCTTTAATCCTTTTATCACCTTGATATTCATCTCGGAGGTAATTCCAAATGGCATTTGCAGATGTTGTTCCAAAGCCTACAAAATAGAAAATAAACTACAAATAATAACAATAGGTTAGAGAAAAATTAGAGATGTGGCACCAGGATGAGGCACGGGTATCTCGCTTTCTTTAAGACAATTCACGCCTCTCGCAGGTTATTTTTTGTATATCCACTAGGTGTAGCGAGTTCTAGACGCGTTGCCTCCAGGATACAACAGCCCGGTAGTCACACCGTTTATCCTCCCATATTCTACACAAATAGGAGGAAATGACTATCTCCAAGACTCTTCTCTACCCAAGTGTTTACTCACACAATATAAGCAAATAATATGGACACACTACAATTAGGTTGCACTTACAAATGTATCTCATACTCATTCCAATTGTAGAAGTACATACACATATATATAGTGTAGTGAACCACATTTTCAAATTCTAGTTGTTGGCTACAATTAAATAAATATTATAAGCTTTTAAAACAAAGAATAAAAGCACAAAAAAAACAGCCAATTAAAAGCCAAAACCATTTAGCCAATTAAAGCACTTCAAAGTATTTTATAATGCAGTTACATAGCCATAATTGAATAGCTTTAAGGCTAATAACAAAGGTCTTTAAACACAATAAACATAAAGAAGAGAAGTTGTAACATATATAACCGTTAGGGCATTAAACATATATTTATTTTTAATAAAATACCAACAGCAGATGTCAGCATCATAATTTTGGTGAAAATTGAGAGTGAGACTGCTGCAAAGAGAATGGCCTTTGCCTTTGTCTTCTTTGCTTTTCTATCTTTGTGGTTTCTAAATTGAGCCATTGTGGGGTCATCTGGTAGAGCTGGAACATGAAAATCTGCATTTTCCACAGCATCCCAAACATCCAAGGCTTCAAGAAAGGCTTCCATACGCACTGCCCAGATCTGATAATTTTCCCCATCAAAGATTGGTGGAAAAATATGAGTGAAACCCGCCTCAGCATTCATGGCTTAAAGGTTTGATTTCTGTAAAGGTAGGGTCAGTGTATAGGTGCTCTCAAAAAACTCACTAAGACACTCACAGGTTCCTCAAGAAGGAAGCTCTGATACCAATTATTGTTTTTCAAATAGAAACGTACAGCAGAAAAATAATAAGCAGAAAGCAGAAAACAACAAGAAAGAATATGAGCTGCTGAGAATAATTTTATTGNAATTTTATTGAAGATAACTTGAGACTTAAATACACATGAAAGATGCTAAAATAAAGGATCATGGCCCAAAATTCTAGTTAGCACAACTAACAACATAGTCCACTACTTGAGTAAAATAACAACTAAGCAGAAAAATAGGAACTAACAGCCACTAACAGTAACAGCTAGTTGAAACAAACTTTGACAGATTCCTAAGGCACGTTTTCAACACTCCTCCTTGCCTTGGAAGCTGCAAACTCCAAGTTTATTCCTCAGAAAGTCAAACCTGCTAAGTGCAAAAGACTTAGTAAAAATATCAGCAGCTTTTATGCAATTGGTCTGCTTAACAACAAATTAAGTATGCTTAACATTGTGCTTGTTATATAATCTGAATTTTTTAAAGATTCCAGTGATTACAGACTTGTTGGTTTTGTGATTTGTTGTTTATTATATTCTGTTATGTACTTGATTTGTTGCTTGGAATATTATTGTATCATATGGATTTTTGTCTTTGTGTCATTTGGAAGTCTGTATTGTTGGGTGCATGTTATTGAACCCTGTTTTGACATCTGTTTAGGGTAAGGCTATGAGTATTTAATCATTTGTCTGTTTTGCAGTGGTTTTGTGTTGGAGGTAGACTTTTCTGTGTTAATCATACCTGAACCCATTTACCGATAGAAGTTGTTTTGAACTGAGGTTAGTTTCTCATTTTTAGAATATGATCTGTTTTGTCCTTGTTATATAATCTGAATTTTTTAAAGATTCCAGTGATTACATACTTGTTGGTTTTGTGATTTGTACAAATAATATAAGACAATACATGTTGATTTGTTACTTGATTTGTTTCAACTGTATGTGTGCAATAATGTGAATGTAAATGTTACATAATTAGCATTATTTATCCTTGCTTACAGATTAAGCAATTAACTCTTTAGGAGTTTTAAATTTGTGTAAAACATCCTCCACATTAGGATTTTGTCCATTCTTGCACCAAACTCCCATAGGCAAAACTTTTTGTACAAGTTTGAAATCCTAAGGAGGCTGATCGCTTATTTTATTTTATGTCTAATATAGATTTTTCAAGAGGTTGAAACTTGTAATTCTGCGCCATTAAATGCGTCATCTAAACAAAATTTTGGCTGGGTTGAACTTAAATTATAAGATGTATATCAAAGCTATAGGGATAAGAATATATGAAAAAAATAATGGTAAAAGCAACAAATATGGGGATTGTTTTGAACCCTGTTTATTTTCTCTACTTGTTGGTTCAGTGATTTGTTGTTTATTATTGACTTACTAATACAGATTCAGTTATGTTGCTTGGTATATTCTGTTATGTACTTGGTTGGTGTCATGACGAGTTTATATTTTGTGAAGCTTGAAGAATGGATCGTTATGTAACACTAATCCTGCACCATGGTGGAAAGTTTGTTCGTCAACCGACTCTTGCATACGTTGACGGGGAGGAAGATGCATGGGACTGGGTTGATATTGACAAGGTTTACATTCCAACTGTTGCGCAGCTGTTTTGTGAGCATGGGTACATTGCTTATGAAACTTGTTACTGGTTGGTGCCTGGTTTACTGCTAGAGGATGGGCTAAGACCCTTTAAAAGTGACCTGGATGTTATAGAAATGTTTGGTGCAGTAGAGGGAGTTGATGAGATTGAGTTCTACTATGAGCACCCAATCATTGAAGATCCTGAGTTGGTGGAGCCTATTCTGAGTTTGCCATTCCATGCACAAGCCGGCGATGGGTATGAGGGTATTGAGAACAATAAGAATGAGGGTGACACAGTTGGGCAGAATGTGGGTGAAGAAGAGGAACTAGGGCAGAATTTGGGTGACGAAGAAGAACTAGGGGAGCATGTGGGTGAAGAAGAAGAACAAGGGCAGAATTTGGGTGACGAAGAAGAACTAGGGGAGCATGTGGGTGAAGAAGAAGAACAAGGGCAGAATTTAGGTGACGAAGAAGAACTAGGGGAGCATGTGGGTGAAGAAGAAGAAGTGTTGGTGGAGCCTATTCTGAGTTTGCCATTCCATGCACAAGCCGGCAATGGGTGTGAGGGTATTGGGAACGATAACAATGAGGGTGACACACTAGGGCAAAATGTGGGTTAAGAAGAAGAACTAGGGCAGAATGTGAGTGAAGAAGAAGAAGATCCTAGTGATAGTGGTTCAAGTGAATCAGATTTGAGTGATTCAAGTGGCGCAGATGATGAAGATGGCTTCCATGATGCAGAACAAAGCCCAAGAAGTTCACCACCAATACTTGGGAGCACATATGTGGAATACACGGAAGCAGCACCAGTGGAGTATCAGAATAATATGTCCGTTCCTGGGGGGGAAACAAGTACTAATCCTAGTCAGCCAATAAGAAAAGGTGCTAAGCAGAAAAATAAGTACCCACCAGAGAGATATGTTAATCCATTTAAGGGGCAGGGGTATGAGACAGAGGATGTGCACACTCCGGACAGCTCCGAACTAGAGGGTGGTGGCTGTGAAAGAGATGAAGTGTTCCCACAATTTAATCCACAAGCACAGTTCGGGGCGGTAAACCTAGAGCTTGGGATGGAATTTCCAACCATTAGTGCATTCAAGGAAGCAATTAAAGACTACACGATTCATCTAGGCAGGCCTGTAATTTGGGTGAAAAATGACAAGCAGAGGGCTAGGGCTGTATGCATAAATGGCTGTGAATGGGAGATTTTCTGCTCCTTCAGTAATGCGAGACAAAGCTTTCAGGTGAAGACCTTCATGAACACACACTCATGCAGCAGGAAGATCTCAAACAAGGAAGCTAATTCCAAGTGGGTACCACAGAAGCTTGTAGAAGAAGTTAGGAGATTTCCGTCCATGGAGGGTATTGATGCTCTGAACTTGGTGAAAAGAAAATACAATGTCAATGTAAATGAGAGAACTATCTCAAGGGCTTTGAAAAAGGCAAGGAAGTTGGTTGAAGGAACAGAGCGAGAACAATATGCAGCTCTATGGGACTACTGTGGTGAGTTGAAACGAGTAGACCCTAGAGGAACTGTGCAACTGGCGGTTGACAGACCACATGGTGCTTTGACACCGAACTTTGCCAGACTATACATTTGTCTGGATGCTTGCAAAGCAGGATTCAAGGCTGCCTGTAGACCTCTGATAGGCCTCGATGGGTGCTTCCTCAAAGGGTACTATGGTGGGATATTATTGGCTGCAGTTGCTCAGGATGGGAACAACTCGTTCTACCCTATTGCGTATGCTGTTGTGGATCTTGAGACCAAGAACACCTGGAGGTGGTTTCTGACAAGATTGATTGAAGACATCGGAGATCCAAGAGAACACGGCTGGAATTTCATATCTGATCAGCAGAAGGTAAACATTTACTAGTACTTGTAATTTTATACTTCATTATAAGTTGTAATGCTGTGAGGGGCTAATAGATTTTTCCTGTTTGACTATACAGGGCTTGGAACCTGCACTGGCTGAACTATGTCCTACAGCTCCTCATAGGTCATGTGTGATGCATATTTGGAGGAATTTCTGTAAGACTTGGAAGAGCAAAGAACTTAGATGTGTAGTGTTTTTGGCTGCAAAGTCAACTATGATGAGGGAGTTTGACAGGCATATGGCCATATCAAACTCATTGACCAACATGCCTATGAGTGGTTGCTAAAGAATGCTCCAGCTAGATGGGTTAGAGGATCCTTTAGCACCTACAACAAGAATCAAGCCATCACCAGCAACATGTGTGAGCAATTCAACAAGGAAATACGAATACCACCAATACTTGGGAGCACATATGTGGAATACACGGAAGCAGCAGCAGTGGAGTATCAGAATAATATGTCCGTTCCTGGGGGGGAAACAAGTACTAATCCTAGTCAGCCAATAAGAAGAGGTGGTAAGCAGAAAAATAAGTACCCACCGGAGAGATATGTTAATCCATTTGAGGGGCAGGGGTATGAGACAGAGGATGTGCACACTCCGGATAGCTCCGAACCAGAGGGTGGTGGCTGTGAAAGAGATGAAGTGTTCCCACAATTTAATCCACAAGCACAGTTCGGGGCGGTGAACCTAGAGCTAGGGATGGAATTTCCAACCATCAATGCATTCAAGGAAGCAGTTAAAGACTACACGATTCATCTTGGCAGGCCTGTAATTTGGGTGAAAAATGACAAGCAGAGGGCTAGGGCTGTATGCATAAATGGCTGTGAATGGGAGATTTTCTGCTCCTTCAATAATGCGAGACAAAGCTTTCAGGTGAAGACCTTCATGAACACACACTCATGCAGCAGGAAGATCTCAAACAAGCAAGCTAATTCCAACTGGGTAGCACAAAAGCTTGTAGAAGAAGTTAGGGGATTTCCATCCATGGAGGGAATTGATGCTCTGAACTTGGTGAAAAGAAAATACAATGTCAATGTAAATGAGAGAACTATTTCAAGGGCATTGAAAAAGGCAAGGAAGTTGGTTGAAGGAACAGAGCGAGAACAATATGCAGCTCTATGGGACTACTGTGGTGAGTTGAAACGAGTAGACCCTAGAAGAACTGTGCAACTGGCGGTTGACAGACCACATGGTGCTTTGACTGTTGAAACGAGTAGACCCTAGAGGAACTGTGCAACTGGCGGTTGACTGACCACATGGTGCTTTGACACCGAACTTTGCCAGACTATACATTTGTCTGGATGCTTGCAAAGCAGGATTCAAGGCTGCCTGTAGACCTCTGATAGGCCTCGATGGGTGCTTCCTCAAAGGGTACTATGGCGGGATATTATTAGCTGCAGTTGCTCAGGATGGGAACAACTCATTCTACCCTATTGCGTATGCTGTTCATAGGGATCAAGGCGACATGGTAACAACACAGGCAATGAGGAGACAGTGACTACAAATACCATCCAAGCAGCAACCACCGCTACTAGACAGCGATTCTCAGCATACCTTTCTACTGAACACTCTAGGAAAGGGAAAGAAAAACTGTTATCTGATGTTTGACTGTTCCTGCAAACTGGGCTGCTTATATTCTGTTGTGCATATGTAATTAGCTTGACATATTTATGTCAAAAGAAATTAATCTGTTTTGTACAAATGGTTGTAAATCAGCAGGAGATATTTATTTTGCTTAGTTGCTGATATTCTGGGCTGCTTGACATTTTTATTTCACTTATTCACAGAGGTTGGCTGCTGATTTGTTACACATAATTATATGACAATCCAACTTATTTGCTGATGTTGTCCTGTGCCATTATTGTGACAATGTTCATACAGACATTGCTTTATTAGGTGCAACACATTGTCTTCAAACAATCTTCATTATTTTACTATCTCCACAGGGGTTCATATTTAGATGTAAGCCCATGGTAAATGCTCATGGGTAGGCTTATATTTCCCTTCATATTGATATTTTTCTAGTTAGTTTTTTTACTAATGATGAAGGAGTTGGTTAGGTGTCAAGCAACCAATGAAAAATAAATGTTTTTTACTAGTTTGATCGTTATGTTCGGTGGGTTGTTTATTTTGATTAGATTCTTATCTTAGAAAATGCACAGGTGATGAGGATTCTAATTGGAATTCTTGGTTGGTTAGGCATTTTGATTTAATCCAGTGGGCACGCCTTATTTTGTTAGCTGAAATCTTGGTATGTTATTGAAATTTTCCAGGTCAACTTTTTCCACAAAAAACATAATCCAAACCTTCTTGTTTACATATCAAAATGTGGATATTTGCAACAATACACTAATCTATTCATGCACAAACTGTCTTAAATATACAATCTGGTAAACAACATTTACATTCTAGTAAGTTTATGAACTCAACAGGAGATAATACATTACAACTGATGATTTGCTTTATTTTACAAATAACACAATCAACACAAAAACAGCCAACAAACCACATGTTATTTTCAATTTTTTATTTTCACTTTCAAGACGCTTAATTGTCTTCTGCATCTTCACCACCTTTTTCTCATTAGTTGTGTATGACTTAGGGGTTCTGGTATCCACCCCTTCATAGTTCTCCACCCATTGAAAGAATCCACAACATAAGTCTTCATTCTGCATGAGTTAAAATAAGAATTTGAGAAATGTAAATGACAAGCCTTTTAAATTGAGTAAATATGAAATCCACAATTATATTCCCCTCAAACCTTGTAACGTGGACAACGCCAAAATGGCCGATTTGGGTTTTTATTCGTCTTCGAAATCAGCTTTATCACCCTTTCATTACAACTGCATACATAGGGGCTATTATGGTCAGATATAGCATATGTATTGCTTTTTAAGGTTGACCCACTAGAGCTGCCTTCATGGATATGCTGTCCATGGATTGCCGGAGTTAATGCTTCACCATCAACCATCACATAACGTCGTTTAGGGAATCCTTCGTCCTCAAGGATCATTTCATCAAAACCTATGATGTCCAACCAAAACAAAAATACTTGTTAAACATATATGCTTTACCTATTATGGGTTATATAAAATTGTAATTTTTTACTCAATTCTCATATTTGACCTCATGTTATTTTTGCTAAAATATAGTATACTAGGTTATTAAAGAAAATTTTAAAACAACAGAGTTCATCAAGTACAACCTATAACAAATGTTTAATTCAAACCTGTTAAACCCTCATGGAGGCATTATTTTAGTGGGAAGAGACAATGTATAAAGAAAATCCTCATCATGTTGTCATTCTGTACATGAATTCAAAAACAGAAAGCTACTTGGAAAAGCTTAATATCTCTAAATAAATAATGAAGAAACATTTACATGTCATAAATAGATGAATTCAACAAGGAATGACAAATTCTTCCATTTTCTGGGGCAGTATATTCAGCTCAATCAAAACATAGGGAATATCTCATCCAAGTACACATAACATCTGGGTATATTGTATGATTCTACATTATGTAAAAATCAACTTGTCCAATCAAACATGGTATCCATCATAGTTATTCTGAAAGGGACTCCTGCAAAAACTGACACAAATATATGCTGAGAATATTAAAGATGAATTCAACAAGGAATGACAAATTCTTCCATTTCCTGAGGCAGTATATTCAGCTCAATCAAAACATAGGGAATAACTCATCCAAGTACACATAACATCTGGGGATTTTCCTGCTTTCATGAAAAACATAGGGTCTTTATTGGCAGACTAATTCTGAATTTCACAACAACCAAGTGTAAATTTAATACTTTCACATTTATTAGCTAGAAATTGCTCTTGGTACTGAATTGCTTCAAGAAATAATAATGAAAGCTCATGAGAACAACACCAAGCAATCAAGATTCCCTGCATATAGAAAGGAGAAAACCAGAGACTTTTATTGGTATGAAACTAGATTTAAACTAAGACATGCCAACTTGAAAGAGATCAACCTAAGAATGATTCTATTCAACCCAAAACCATTACAACTTCTTAAACCCAAAAAAAAAACATCACAAAAATAATAATCTACCTCAAGTCAAGCTACACATCAACCATTCTATTGCTTCTATTACAGAAGTGCCAGGTTCAAGTCAAGTTCTGCATTCCCAAACCCATTTCGAATTTCACTACCCTATCTGGTAAAGCTTCATGCTTTAAAGGGCAATAAAGAAAAATTATATTAACTTACAAAAGCTCATCTGCTCTTATTTGTAGTTCATCTGCTCTTATTCTTGGAATAAAATAACTTGTACTAATTTTTTATATTAACTGGTAAATGCAATTGAAGAAAAAATAGCTTCATCTCGCATTGCAATTTATACAACATACCCCTTCTTCCAGCACACACACAAAAAAGGAAAAGAAACAAATGTTCAACCTTCGAGAAAAGAAACCTGTTTGTCAATTTGGGGAAATCCATAGGAAACGGATGCTTGAAGAATTAGGGTTCCAAATTGGGGATATCTTTTATCGCACCCACCGAGATATGCAAAAATGGCTGCTCAATTTTGGGGGTATTTCGGTGCTTTAGGGATTTCACATTTCAGCCTTTGATGAGATGAAGGATTTCGAATTTGCAGAGTGCTGGGTTGTTCTTCTCCTCTGCGCCCAGAACGACGTCGTCTATGTTCAGAATGGTCCTGGGTTGCAAAACGGCGTCGTCTCCCTTATTACCATGCCATTAGCCCATTTCCATGCCTAGTCAGCTTGCCACCTTAGTATTTGACGGCCACATAGGTACTTAACGTCCCACCTGTCGATTTCCGTCAAGTCCCACTAACAGAGATAAGCGGGGGACTAAAATGGGTGACGAATTGATCTTTCAGCGACCAAAATATCGGTAAAAATCTTTCAGGGACTAAACTGTCTCCGAACCTATCTTTCAGGAACCAAAAAGAGATTTTACTCTTTTTTAATTAAAAAATCTCTTTCTTTCTTTGTTGCATATTTCCTTATTCACTTAATTATGGTTTGTGTTTGCTGTTTTTGAGTGATTCAAAGGAGAATTTTAAGTTTTTTATTTTTTTTTATTTTTATTATTGTTGACACCCTTTGGATCATTGTGCTTTTGTTTACTTTCCTTGTTTTCCCTCTCTTTGGATTTCGGTGGCTGGTGTTTGTATAGGTGTGGAACATGATTAGATTTTTGAAAGAAAGTTAAGGTGAAAAAAGAAACTAGTCTTATTGGAATATGATCAAATTTTTAGTTTAGTCAAAGTTTGGTAGTGTATTTCATTGGAAGTTTAAACGCCCATTTTTCTAGAGAGAGAAATCAGCTTAGGGAGAGAAATAGAAATTTTTTAGAGAGAGAAATAGCACTTAGAGAGAGAGAAATAGAGATTAAGAGAAAAGGAAGATCAAATTTAGAGAGGGAGAGGGATAAGTTGTCGCCTTAAACTCATAGCTTGGAATCGTTTTCCTTCTTGGTTTGATATGCGATGAACAATGGAGGCTCTGGTTCTTCATTTCTTCTCCTCCGTTCCTCTTTCTATTCTGTTTTTATTTCTTTGGCTGAACTTCATTTATTTTATTTTTTTGTGTAATTTCTATTTGGATAGGCATGGGCCTTTGGTTTAGACTCATGGTCCAATCTATTTATTTTGCTTATTGGTTTGGGTTTGATTCTTGTGGGTGGAAGTTTGTTTATTATTTGGGCTGACATGTTTGAGTTTCTTTTACTTGGTCTCAGGCCCACGAAATAGGTTGGGCCCAATTTGATTACTTTGCTGATTTGGTTTGGGTTTTGTTCTTTATGATCTCCTTATGTTTGCATTAGTCTATTGGGCTGAATCAATTCAAATTGGGCTATTTCTTTCTTTCCTTGTCTTGCTGCTCCAAGGCCCACAAATTGGGTAGATTGGACCATTTAAATTGGGCCAGTCCATGTGTGTGTTTAATTCCATTTCTTTACTTATTTAAATTAGGCATTTATTTTATTTTTTGGGGTTAGATTATTTTATTTATTTATTTTAGTTTTTAGTTTTTAGTTTTTAGTTTTTAATTTTAATTTTATTTGAATTTTTTTTTCTTTCTTACTTTATTTAAATGATTTAATTGAAATAAAATTAGAAATAATTCATTTTTTTTAAAAAAAATCATATATTATGCAAATAACATCCATAAATCCCTTACTTGTTAAGGGAGAAATATGAGTGACTTACCCCCATAGGGGTGACTCTCTTATCTGTCTGAGGTAAGGATAAACATCACTTTGAGAACCAAGAAATGTAGGAACAAAGTGGAAGGATTAAGACGTGATTAAATTTATGCATAACATAATTTTGATTTGAAAATTTTGAATCTCTTTTAATTTTAGTTTTGAAAAATAAAAAATAAAAAATTCTTTTGAATCATTGTGAACTACGCGGATTTTGATCCCTAATTAGGGTACGTAGGCATTCAAGGGTGACAAATCAAGTTCTATTTTGAATAATCATCCATTTTTCTTTTGTTTATATTTAGGGATAAAATAAATATAATTTGACAATGACTTAATTTGCACAATTAATTTTAGGTAACCATCTTTTAGACGAGTGTTGTAGGGTATAAAAATCATATATTATGCAAATAACATCCATAAATCCCTTACTTGTTAAGGGAGAAATAGGAGTGACTTACCCCCATAGGGGTGACTCTCTTATTTGTCCGAGGTAAGGATAAACATCACTTTGAGAACCAAGAAATGTAGGAACAAAGTGGAAGGATTAAGACGTGATTAAATTTATGCATAACATAATTTTGATTTGAAAATTTTGAATCTCTTTTAATTTTAGTTTTGAAAAATAAAAAATTCTTTTGAATCATTGTGAACTACGTGGATTTTGATCCCTAATTAGGGTACGTAGGCATTCAAGGGTGACAAATCAAGTTCTATTTTGAATAATCATCCATTTTTCTTTTGTTTATATTTAGGGATAAAATAAATATAATTTGACAATGACTTAATTTGTACAATTAATTTTAGGTAACCGTCTTTTAGACGAGTGCTGTAGGGTACTTAACACCTTCCCTATGCACAATTAGACTCCTGAACCCTCTCTGGTTTGCAGACCTAAGTTTGAAAATAAAAGAAGTTTTTCAATTGTTTCTCGATTTTTTAATACAATTGGTGGCGATTCTAGAGTTTTTATTTTAAAAATTAAATCTCTTTTTATTTTAGCCATTCTCGTTATAGTGACCCCCAGGTACGTTATGACATTGTTGGCATTAAAATTATGCAAATTTTTTAGGGGCTTTTATTTACTCTTTTCTTTAAAATTTTTGAAGTATGACTTCCTCTAGTGTTGGAAAGAATTGTAGTATTAGTTGTGATGCTGATGATGATTGTGAATTTTTAAAAATTCCTAGTATTGTGAGTAATACAAATACTAGTGAGAATGTTGAACCACAATCCAAAAAGTCTAGATCATTAACCTCTGATGTGGGGAACTATTTTGTTAAAATTGGTGTGGGTAAAGATGACAAAGAAAAGTGTAAATGCAAGGCTTGTGGGAAAGAATACACTTGTGCAGGTAAATCAGGAACTTCTCATTTATGCCATCATGTTCCTAAATGTCATATGATTCCTAAATTTTATGATGTTGGGGAGATGTTAATTGATTGTGAAGGGAAGTTGAGGAGAAGAAAATTTGACTCTAATGTGAATCGTGAGCTATTGTCTGAATTGATTATTGCACATGATCTTCCGTTTAGTATTGTTGAGTGGAGAGTGTTTAGGAAATACTAAAAGTTTTTGAATAATGATTGTAAAGTTATTTTTAGAAAAACTGTTGAACTTAATGTGCTAAAAAAATATGAAGTGGAAAAAAAAATTAAAACAACAATTAGCTCGAATTCTTGGTAGAGTGTGCTTGAATGTTTAAAGGATTGGGTAATAGAGAGAATTTTTTTTTTCATTACTTTGGATAATGCTTCTTCAAACGAAAATATGTAAAACATCTTGAAAGAACACATATGCTTGTCAAATAGCCTATTACTTAATAGAGAGTTTTTTCATATTAGATGTTCTGCTCATATCTTGAATCTCATAAAAGTTTTTGAATAATGATTGTAAAGTTATTTTTAGAAAAACTGTTAAACTTAATGTGCTAAAAAAATATGAAGTGGAAAAAAAAAATTAAAACAACAATTAGCTCGAATTCCTGGTAGAGTGTGCTTGAATGTTTAAAGGATTGGGTAATAGAGAGAATTTTTTTTTTTCATTACTTTGGATAATGCTTCTTCAAACGAAAATATGTAAAACATCTTGAAAGAACACATATGCTTGTCAAATAGCCTATTACTTAATGGAGAGTTTTTTCATATTAGATGTTCTGCTCATATCTTGAATCTCATTGTTCAAGATGGTTTGAAAGTTGCTAGTGATGCATTGCACAAAATTAGACAAAGTGTGCATTATGTGAGAGCATCAGAAAGTAGGATGAAACAATTTTTTCAGTGTGTTGAACAAGTTGATGGGATTGATACATCAATTGGCTTGAGACCAGATGTTGTCACTAGATGGAACTCCACTTATATAATGCTTGAGAGTGCAATCAAGTATCGTTATGTCTTTCATAGTTTAAGTTTAATTAATAAGAATTATAAGTGGTGTCCATCAAATGATGAGTGGAACAGAGAGAATTCAATGTGTGAATTCTTGAAGCCATTTTATACAATTACCAACTTGATATCTGGGTCATCTTATCCTACATCTAATTTGTATTTTGGGGAAATTTGGAGAATAATACTTCTTTTGACATCCAACTTGATGCATGAAGATTTGTTGATTCAAAGCATGACTCATCGAATGAAAGATAAATTTGACAAGTATTGGAAGAAATATAGCGTGGTTCTTTCATTTGGAGTTATTCTTGATCCAACCAAAAAACTTAATTTCTTGAAGTATATTTATTCTAGACTTGATCCATATTACTATAAAGAAAAAATAGAAAATGTTAAGAAGGATTTGTATCGAATGTTTGAAGAGTATATCAATAAGGGTGCAACAACTTCAAAGACTTCTTTCAATGTGAGTCAACCACCAAGTATTATTGGAGAAGAAAAAGAGAAATTACTTATACTATATTATGATGTAAGTTTGCTATTGAATTTTTTTTTAAACATTTTCATTGTCTACATTTTGATTACACAATATTATGATGTAACTATGTAACTTAAATACTAATTTAATCATTTGATAGGATTTTGAAGAATTTGATTATTAACAGACTAATAATGCCGGAAATTCTCAACTTGATATTTATTTGGAAGAGCCAAAGATCACAATTATAGGAAATTTTGATGTTTTGGCTTATTGGAGAGACCGAAGTAATAGATTTAGTGATATTCCAAAGATGACTTGTGATATGTTGAGCATTCTAATAACTACCGTAACATCGGAATCCACTTTTAGTATTGACTCTCGTGTTTTGAACAAATATAGAAGTTTCATGCTTGACGAAACATTGCAAGTTCTTCTATGCACACGTAATTGTTTACTTGGTTTTGTAGGTGATGATGATAATGATTCAACTGACATTGACAATCTATGTCTTTTTAGAGAAGAGTCAAATATTATTATTGAGGGCAATGATGATGAAGAAGAAGATTAAGAGATTTCATAATTTGAATAGTTTTTTAAACTTGTTATTTGGTTGTTATTTTGTTGGTTTGATACTTTGATTTGCCTACTTGGTGGTTTTGTTGCTTTGAATGTTATTTATGCTTCATTGTTTGATTGTTGGTTTGAGCTATGATCATTTAAACTTGGTTATTAGTTTGATTATTATTTATTTTTCAGAATTATGAGAGATGCTAATGGCTCTGGAAGGCCTACTATTTGGGAACATTTTGAAAATGTTGATATAAAAGATGAAAATGGGTTACTAAGAGCTTGTGCAAAATGTAAGGCTTGTGAGAAAATTTATCATATACAGCCAACAAAGTGTGGAACAAGCTATTTATGGTGTCATTTGTACAAATGCCCATATCGAAATACAGAGTTTTAGGACATTAATAATTTATAAGATTTGTTTTAAACTTTTAGTCAAGACTCAAGTAGTATGATTGTTTATTTGAGTTTGTATTTTGATTAAGTATGTTAATATTTAATGTTTTATAATCAATATGCTCTCATATTCTCTAAAAAATAAGCATAGCAAAATTTTGGCCTGTTATGGTCCGCAGCCCGAAGTGGGCTGGGGAATGGCTAGCTCAATTAGAATTGGGCCACTTTGGCCCGACCCCTAATGGGCCGGCCTGTTAGCCAGCTATAGGTGTTAGACACCCCACAAACACTCGTCTTAAAGACGATTACTTGAAATTAGTTGTGCAAATCATAAAATGGCCAAAAATATATTTGAATTATCCCTATAAAAGTATGCTGATATTTACAAGTTTAAAATAAAAAGAAAAATAGAATATTTACAAAAGTGGATTCGCCCTATAATTATAGGTGTCTATGTATCCTTAAGTAGGAATCAGAGCCCTCGTAGTTCTTAAAAAAAAGGGTTTAAAAGCAAAGAAATAGAAAACTTGATAATATGGGATCATTGAAGGCTTAGAGCCAAAATCAAGTAAAATGGAGTGGCATAGAGCCAAGACAAGTAGAACTTGGCATTGAGATAAAACAAATGAAAAAAAGAGTGGCTTAGAGCCCTTGACTTTTGTCTTTTCTTGAAAACTAGAAATTAAATGAAAATGTGAAGTTATTTGAAAGTTGGACTTGACTCGCTTCCCCTCAAATGCCTACGTACCCCTTAGATAGGATCAAAGTCTGCGTAGTTTACTTTACAATTTTTTTTTATTTTTTCATTTTTTTTTGAAATAGATATTTTGAGAAAATGAATCAATCTCAATTCTAGCTCAAATCCTATAAATCCTTATAGAAAGCATGCAAAAAGATATTATAACAAAGCATTAAACATTTTTAACAAACACTCTCTAAGAAGAAAATTAAACATGCAATGCATGAGGATGCAAATCTTATAGTTATATCATACATCTCTATTAGGCAAAAAAATAAATATGCAACGCATGATGCAACTAGCGCGACCTAAGTCCTTCCACCCGTTCCTTGCATATGACACTCTCCGGGGCGGCGCTTATCCTTACCTAGGAACGATGGGGTGGGCCACCTGATATGCAGATGGATTGCGTTATCCCTCTATGATAGGTAAGGGGCCTATCGAAACTACGCGACATATATATATATATATTATATGAATGCACATGCGTGTTTTTACAAAATTACACAATTGTTTGGGGATAGGGAATTGAAATACAATTATGAAATAAAAAAAAAAGACCCTTTAGTCCAACGTCTCCAACTTGTCTCCAAACTTCCAGTTCAAAATGGAGCTCCACTTGCNAAATAAATATGCAACGCATGATGCAACTAGCGCGACCTAAGTCCTTCCACCTGTTCCTTGCATATGACACTCTCCGGGGCGGCGCTTATCCTTACCTAGGAACGATAGGGTGGGCCACCTGATATGCAGATGGATTGCGTTATCCCTCTATGATAGGTAAGGGGCCTATCGAAATTACGCGACATATATATATATATATTATATGAATGCACATGCGTGTTTTTACAAAATTACACAATTGTTTGGGGATAGGGAATTGAAATACAATTATGAAATAAAAAAAAAGACCCTTTAGTCCAACGTCTCCAACTTGTCTCCAAACTTCCAGTTCAAAATGGAGCTCCACTTGCCTCACATAGACTTGCCAAAATCAACATAGAAAGGAGAAGGACTCAGGGAAATATCAAACCACAAAAAAAATGAGAAGACAGTTAGATGACGATATAAAAAAAAGAAACAACTTAAACAATCATTACCATGAAAATATTTTTTTTTGGCAAAAATATACTAACATTCGACAAAAGGCTATGCAAAAATAAGAAAATAAAATCCACAGAATAACATCTATAGAGCCAAAGGGCAGCAAAGTGAACCAACTACCATAGTAAGGTAGCAACTATTTTTCCAAGATGAAATGATGCACAATTAGAGCCTAGGACAACCCCTAGGATGGGTTAAAATATTGCTAAAGCAACCAAGAAAAAGAATGCATAAAACAACCCCCTTAAACCAATAAAAATAACACCATGAAGTATATGAAATAGCTAATGAAATGATATGCAACAACCTTTAAATGATGCAGAAACAACCAGTAAAACAAGACTAGAAATAGTCTAAAAAAATGCAAAAATAGCATGGAGATAATTGCAGAAATAACCTTAAAACAGTGAACATAATAGTGAACCAAAAGGCATTAATATTAAACTAAGTAATTTGTTGAAAATGAAGCAGAAAATAACAAGAACAAACAAATGTGCATAGGAGTAAATCAAGGCTCAAATCGAATCAAATTGAGAGGAATTTAGAAATAAAACAAAAGCAATCCACCAAAGATACAACATGGTGTATCAACTAGAAATTGATTTGATCCAAATGCAAAACTATACTATTTCCCTTTTGATAAAGCTCAACATAACTTAAGACATATTTCCAAGAAGAATTCTCTAATTCTTCTTCATGAATAAGCCATTTGAGCTTTCCACAAAACCAATTATACCCATGTATTTGGATATAGTGATCATGTGATGATATCAATGCCCAAAACTTTCTAACACATTTGTGGGACATCCATCACATATATAAATTAAGTGCAATCCATACTCGGTAAATCCAAATATAATAAGCAAAATGATAAATCTCATATTGGAAAGGAAGATAGGCAAGGCATCATAATGATACAAAAGGTCCGAATTAGCAACCATACAAAGTAATCCCAAAGAAACTTATAATACAGTGAACATTGAAATAAAATCCTTGCAGTTTTTTTCACCAAAAAAAATATAAAATAAATAAAAATGAAATAGGACATGACTGATTTCGTATAAATACAACATGATAAATGAACTAAGCAGCCCTATAACACCAATATAATGTAGTAAAATAGAGCCAAACAAACACAAAACTTATTCAAGATCTAAGCAGCAACAATATTTGACTAATCCAGATAAAATCAGAAATTCCAAATATTAAACATACCTCTAAATCCAAATAGAGTCAAATAAAACCCATGCACAACAGACAGAGTTTCTCAAAGTCATCGCCAAATCACAGAAATAATCTAGACATTGAAACCATAAACATTTCCTTCACTTGAAGTAAATTTCAAAGCTAATTTTGTGTAGATTTCCGGCCATTGATTTCAGTTCCTTAGCTTATGCTTAGAATGGTCCTCAAAAGTTGAATCTCTGATGCAAATTCTCGCCAGAAATTCCATGGATGAGGAACTCTCTTG
Organism: Cercis canadensis; assembly: GCA_003255065.1. NCBI lineage: Eukaryota > Viridiplantae > Streptophyta > Magnoliopsida > Fabales > Fabaceae > Cercis > Cercis canadensis. The sequence continues at coordinate 51,158 of QAOA01005426.1, forward strand.
AGGCAATTAGAAGAAAATCCCAGTTCTCTTTCTCTATCAATATCCTCCTTGCTTTTTCTACTATGAATCTCTCTTCTATTCTTTCTCTTGCTCTTACGCACTCAGTAAAAATGTTCTCCCCTCTTGACTTTTCTTTTGCCCCAGCTCTGTTTCTATTCTCCATTTGCTCTCACGTACTTAAGAAAAATGCTCTTCCCTCTATATGTGTTTCTTTGCCCTCTGCCCTCTGCTTTCTCACGTCCTCCCTTAAAAAGAATCCTAATTGCTTTTTTTTTTTTTTTTAATTTCCTTTGCACCTACTCTTTCCTGAAACTTTCCTTCTTTGCTCACTATTCTTTTTTGTCTTTTTCTGAAAATATCTCATGCACCTCTCCCTTGTTTTTCTTCTTTTGTTTTTTCATTTTTTTATTGTCTTTCTTTTCTCTAAAAGTCTTATACGGTCCTCTCTCTTTCTCATCTCCTTTTGTTTTTCATTTTCTTTTATCGTATTTTTTTTTTGTCTTTTGTGCCTCCGATTGTGCATCTCATTTCATTTCCTTTGCACCCACAAAGCATATAGAATCTAGGGTAACACATAAATTTTGTTTTATTTTCCAAAAATAACCCTATGGGTTGAAATACTAAAAAGTCCTATCTAATGGATGAAAAGAAAATAAAATGATAGGCTATGGGTTTAGAAAAAGAAAGAATTTTTTGTCTATTCAAATGAACTTGAAACAAAAATTGAATTAAAAAATGAACACACACACACACACACACACACAGATACAGATATATATATATTATTTTTATGAAAAATAAAGTCCAATAAAAAATCTTCTCGAACAAAAATCGGTGTCTACAATTATGAGAAAAGACTAGCAAAACTTATTGCTCTTAAGAAAATCGGTGTCAGATTAATGTGGTAGATGAACTTAAGAAAGATAATGTTGCTTTGGATGATAGACTTAAAATTCTTCAACATCAGGATGACATTCTTAAAAAGGAAAATCGCCTTACTTCTTCTCTCAAGGATGAAAATGACAAGTTGAAAAGAAAAGTAAATGAATTATTTAGAGACTTGGCTAAGTTTGTTCAAGGAAGAAATAATTTGAATTCTATCTTAGGAAAGCAAAGAGTAAGCAATGATAGAACTAGTTTAGGTTACTCTCAACCTAATTCTTCAAAGACATTCCAAAATTCTTTTGTCAAAGCTTATACTTCACATTCTTTCACTAAGGGATCTTGCTTTTACTGTGGTCACTTAGGTCATTCTCAAAAGACCTGTTCCTATAAAAAATTACGTGCTACCAGAAAAATGGTATGGGTGCCTAAAGGCACATTTGTTTCTAACATGAAAGGACCCAAAGAAGTTTGGGTACCTAAACCTCTATGATCTTATTGCAAGTTTGCTATCAAGCCAAAAATGATTGTTGGTATCTGGACAATGGCTATTCTAGGCACATGACTAGAGATCCTTCAAAGTTTGTTTCCTTTAACAAGGTGCACTTGGGATGTCTCTTTTGGTGACAATAACAAAGGTAGAATTGTAGGTTTAGGTAAAATCAAAATATCTTCTAATCTCATCATTGATAATGTCTACTTGGTCAAAGGTTTGATGTATAATCTATTGAGCATAAGTCAGCTTTGTGATAAGGGTCATAAAATCATTTTTGAAACTCCTCATTGCATCATTCATAAGAAAAATTATGATGATGTCCTGTTCTTTGGTCAAAGAAGCTCTAATGTATATACTGTATCTGGAGATTCTTTGAAACCCAAAAATGAAACATGTTTTTCTTCTCAAAGTAATAATTCTTCACTGTGGCATAGAATACTTGGACATGCAAATTTTAAACTTATTTCCAAGCTTTCTAAAAAGGAGCTAGTTTCTAGTTTACCTAAACTAGTGTTTGAAAATGATAAGATTGGTGCTGCTTGTCAGCAAGGTAAACAAATTAAATCCTCTTTCAAATCTAAGAAAGATTTGTCATCTTCTAGGCCACTTCAACTTCTTCATATGGATGTCTTTGGACCAGCACCCACTTTAAGCTTAAATGGAAAGAAATATGGTTTAGTCATTGTGGATGATTTTTTAAGGTTTTCTTGGCTTTTCTTTCTTGCTCATAAAGATGATACTTTTGATGTTTTTGAAAATTTCAGCAAAAGAGTGCAAAATAAAAATGGTTTTGTAATCACCTCAATTAGGAGTGATCATGGTGGAGAGTTTGAGAACAAGTTGTTCAAATTTTTTTGTGAAACTCAAGGAATCCACCATAATTTCTCTTATCCTAGAACCCCTCAACAAAATGGAGTGGTTGAGAGAAAAAATAGAACTCTAGTTGAGATGGGCAGAACTATGTTGTGCGAAAATGATTTGCCAAAATATTTTTGAGCTAAAGCTGTAAACAGAACATGCTATATTCTGAATAGATGTTTAATTAGGTCCATTTTGAAAAAAACTCTATATGAACTTTGGAAAAGGAAAAAAAAAACCCAATGTAAGCTACTTTTATGCTTTTGGATGTAAATATTTTATGTTAATCAATGGAAAAGAACATTTGGGAAAGTTTGATTCAAAATCTGATGAAGCTATTTTCTTGGGATACTCTTTGTCTAGCAAAACCTATAGAGTTTTTAATAAAAGAACTCTCATTGTAGAAGAATCAATGTATGTGGTTTTTGATGAATCTATCTGTCCTTTGACTTCAAATACTCTTGAAGAAAATGATATAGTGTAGGACAACATCAAAACATCTTCTAAGGTAGAAAACAACAAAGAGAAAGTAGCAGAACAAATGCTTCCAAAACTAGTTCACTTGGAATTAAGTCATTTAGAACCAGTTCAGGAAGAAGCTCCACAGAAAAATGTGAAAGACTCACTACCAAAAGAAACTAGGACTTCTAAAAGTCATCCAGTTGAAAAGGTAATTGGAGACTTGGAAAAAGGAATAAGTACAAGAGCATCTCTTAGAGATAAGCATATGAACTTGGCCTTCTTGTCCTTGTCCAAACCTACCAAAATTGCTGAAGCATTATAACATGAGACTTGGATCATGGCAATGCAAGAAGAGTTGAACCAATTCTCAAGGAATCAAGTCTAGACTCTTCTTCCTGAACCAAAAGGTCACACAATCATTGGAACAAGATAGGTTTTTAGAAATAAGCTTGATGAGGATGACAAGATTGTGAGAAACAATGTAAGATTAGTTGCTCAAGGCTTTAATTAGCAGGAAGGTATAGATTTTGAAGAAACTTTTGCTCCTGTAGCTAGATTAGAAGTCATTAGAATGTTTCTTGCATTTGCATCTTTTAAAGGCTTTAAAGTGTTTCAAATGGATGTGAAAAATACTTTTTTAAATGGCTATATCAATGAAGAAGTTTTTGTTAAATAGCCCTCTGGTTTTGAAAATTTAGACTTTCTTAATCATGTGTTTTAACTCTCAAAAGCTCTATATGGTCTTAAGCAAGCTCCTAGAGCTTGGTATGATAGACTTAGTGAATTTCTTATGAAAAATAATTTTTTAAGAGAGAAAGTAGATACTAATCTGTTCACTGATGAACATATTTTTTATACAGTAGTTAACCCTTATATTTAGTCTTTTAAAACCTCTTTTGGGCTGAATTGGGTGGGCTTGGGCCACATTTCATGAGTTTAGATCAAATTGGACCTAAATGTATTTTTCAGCAATACTGGGCATTTTATGCACTCTCTATTTTTCAACAATAATTTGAGTTCTAGTCATCTAATAATTTTGAATCTTACCTTGTAGGAAAGCTAAAAGAAAGCTATACAACTTTGATTCAGAGCCTCAAGTCTAATTTGGATGTCTAGCTGGTCATATGCAGCCTAGAAGCCAGAGAAGAGATGTTGTCGCAGGATCCTGACCCGCATGCAGTGTTTGGACCATACCTTGAGCTGTAGGTGTCATATGGACTTGAAACTAGTTCCATTGGAAATCTAAGACATAGAGCTTCAATTGTTATGAAGACCGGTTTACCAAATTATATAGTTTAGATGGTCTTATTGCCTATTCCAGAGACCTGTTGGCACTTAAATGGGCCTAACTTCTTCATTACAAGTCCAATTGAGCCTAAACCAAACCCCAATGAAAGCTAAGGCCCATGGGAATAATTCTGACCTAAGGGCAGTTTAGGTATGTAGTTATTTTTGGATGTCTATAAATAGGAGAAGAGGCATCTGAGATTCACATCTTTTTTTGGCTAGACAATTTTTCTTGCCTTCTTTCTCTCTATAGCTTTTCTTTGCTTTTTCTTGTAATGGATCATTCCTTCATGTTCATGGAGGGCTAGTCACTTAGATCAATACAGGTTTTGGCTGTTCTGATTATTGATTATGAGATTCCATTTTAACTGCTATTTATTCAGTGATTAATCAACTGCTTTTCAGTCTTTAATTCTGTTTGAGTTGCTTAAATTCAAATTTGAATGTTCATATGATAATTGCTTAATTTCATATGTTAAAAGAGGATTGTAAAGATTAAACAATGTTTCTAAGCTTTTGGATGGATTGTTTAACCTTGGCTGGATTCTGGACTTTAAATTAATTTGAATTAGTGTATACTTAATTCATTGAACCTTAATTAATTGAATTATGGATGCTTATCCAGTAGAGATCCATAGACCACTTAGAGGCTTCTTGATGTGTTCTAAGGCCAAGAACTAGGTTAATGATTGAATGAATCTTTTGTAAATCAAGGATGAATTAAAATCAGAATTAGTTGATTCCTTGGATTAATTGCTTTGTTAAAATCAATTACTTTCCATTACTTTCTGCCTTTATTTTCTGCCAGTTACTTTCTGCTTTTACTTTCTGTCTTTACTTTCTTCCTTTACTTTATGCTTTTACTTTCTACCTTTTCTTTCTGCCTTTACTTTCTGCCTTTTCTTTCTGCCTTTACTTTCTGTTTTTACTTTCTGCCTTTTACTTTCTGCCTTTTACTTTCTGTCTTTTACTTTTTGTCTTTACTTTCTGCCTTTACTTTCTGTCATTACTTTCTGTCCATTATTTTCAGTTGCCCACTTTTAAATTACTTTCTGTTAATTAATCCAACAAAATAACCCCCCTGTTTGTAAGCTCCTTAATCTGATTCCATAATTAGAATAATCATTTGGTTCGACTCGGTGTTACCTTATGCTACAAGTAGCTTTGGTAAACCGACTTTAAAAATCACTAATTTGAGGAGACTCGACAGCTCATCAAATTTTGGCGCTGTTGCCGGGGATTATTCTAGTTTTGATCAATCTTATTAGGAGTGTAATTGACTGCTAACCCTTTGTGTTTTTGTATATTGTTGTGTGTATTAGGCATTTAGCCACTAATGTGCATGGTGTATGACTAGGTCTTCTCGTTTTGAATTACTTGAAGTGGATCCTGAAATAGAGAGAACCTTACTTACACTTGCTAGAGAAAATAGAGCAACTGATAATATAGAACCGACCATGGCTGAAAATAGACCTCTTGTTGTTATTCCTATTGTTGATCCTGTTGATAATGCTAATAGAGCTAATAATGGTAACAGGGCTGGAAATAATAATAATATGCAAGCTAAAGATAGAACTCTTAAGGAATTGGCTACCCCTATGTTGCTTATCAACCTTTAGGTATCCAATATCCTGAACTTGATACTGCATTTGAATTGAAATCTGGATTGATACACTTGCTGCCAAAATTTCATGGTCTTGCAGGTGAAGATCTTCATAAACATCTAAAAGAATTCCATGTGGTTTATTCCACAATGAGGCCACAAGAAATCTCTGAAGAGAATATCAAGTTGAGAGTATTCCCTTTCTCACTTGTTGATGCAGCTACAGATTGGCTCTTTTACTTATCATAAGGTTCGGTCAGAAATTGAAGTGACATGAAGAAGCTGTTCTTGGCAAAGTTCTTCCCTGCATCTAGAACTGCTGCAATTCGAAAAGACATATGTGGCATAAGACAACTGCAAGGGGAGACACTACATGAATATTGGGAGAGGTTTACGAAGTTGTGCTCAAGCTGTCTTCACCATCAGATAAGTGATCAACTTTTTATACAATACTTCTATGAGGGCTTGTCACATCCGGATAGGAGTAACATTGATTCTGCTAGTGGAGGAGCATTAGTGGATAAAACACCAGCTGCTACCAGAGCTTTGATTTCCAATATGGCCAAAAATTCCCAGTAGTTTGGTGTTAGGATGATTCCTTTCACTAGAGGAATCAAGGAAGTTGTTGCATCACCTGCTGACCAACAGAGAATGCAACATAGACTTGATGAGTTAACCTCCTTGGTGAGGCAATTAGCAGTGGGAAAACAAGTACCTGTACCTCAACTGCAAGCTTGTGTGGCATTTGCTCTTGTCCATCTCATCCCACAGATGCATGCCCTACACTTCAAGATGGTGATTCTGGATTTCAAGATCCCTTTATAGCTGCAGTAGGTGTCTTTCCAAGTAGACCTCAATACCAACCACAGCAGTAGCCTAGATATGATCCGTACTCTAGCACTTATAACCCTGGTTGGAGAGATCATCCAAATTTCAGATATGGCAATGTTGCAGCCCCATAGCAATAGCCATCCCAACAACAGCAGCAACAGCAGCAGTATAGGCAACCATTCCAACAACAGAACCAATTTCAACCAGCCAGGCAGAGCCAGTTTCAACAAACTAGGCCACCATTCCAACAGCAGCCTATGCAACCAGTCGGCCCGTCAACATCCAAACTTGAGCCTTCATTGGAAGATTTGGTGAAGCAGATGGCCACAAGCAACCTCCAGTTCCAGCAGAGGGCAGAGTCCACCATGCAAAATCTAGAAACTCAGATTGGGCAATTGGCATCATCAGTGACTCAGTTGCAGTCCAAGGGTTCTGGCCAACTTCCTTCACAGACAATTCCCAATACAAGCGGCAAGAATGTGAGTGCTATCATACTGAGGTCTGGAAAATCCTTGCAAGTCCTAGCCAAGCTTCAACCTGCAAGCGAGCCCCAACTGGCAGAGAAAGCAGTTTCTGAGCCAATCACCCTTGCACCTGAGAGCAAGACACCTGCACCTGCAGTCCTCTTCCCTTTCCATAGAGAGCCACTATGTCTAAGAAGCCAAATAAGGCTGAGAAGGATAAAGAGCTTCTGGAGACTTTCAGGAAAGTGGAAGTTAAAATTCCATTGCTAGATGCCATCAAGCAAATTCTGAAGTATGCCAAGTTCCTGAAAGACTTGTGTACCCACAAGAGGAGGTTGCAGGGTAATGAGAAAGTGAGCGTGGGAAGGAACGTGTCAGCCATGATACAACCTAACCTGCCATCTAAGTGCACAGATCCTGGCACTTTTACCATACCCTGCACCATTGGAGATAGGCAGTTCACAAACGCCATGCTAGATCTAGGTGCTTCAATCAATGTGATGCCCAAGTCCATCTATTCATCCCTGTAGACTGGGGAATTAAAGCCTATTGGAGTGGTGATTCAGCTTGCCAACATGAGTACAACATATCCTGTAGGACTTCTTGAGGATGTCTTGGTTAAGGTAAATGAATTAATTTTTCCAGCTAACTTTTATGTGTTAAATATGGAAAATGAGTTTACATCGGGACATGCCCCATTGATTTTAGGTAGACCTTTCCTTAAAACTGCTAAAGCCAATATTGATGTGCATGCTGGTACTCTTTCCATGGAATTTGGTGATACTGTCATTCATTTTAACCTATTTGATGCCATGAAACATCCTTTGGAAGAGCATTCTATTTTCCAAATGGATGTAATAGACTCGTTAGTTGATGATATGCATTTTGATTTGGTAGCCGAATTTCCCGATATAGTAGGACTTCTAGATACTTTAGATTGTTCTGGATGTGATAATTGCAATGGAATTTGTGCTACATGTTCTGAAATTGCTGAATACATGGAAAATACTGCATCTTCCTTTTCTGATTTATTGGGATATGATGAGCTTGTTTTGGAGAATAGTGTAGAGATTGCAGGTGTTGCTGAGATTCAAGTAGCCAATTTGGTTTCTCCAACCAAATTAGTCCCTTCTGTGCAGCAGCCACCTACACTGGAGCTAAAACAATTACCTGACAATCTCAAGTATGCCTTTCTAGCGGAAGATGAGAAGCTGCCAGTGATCATAGCCAGAAATCTGCAACCTGAACAAGAGGAGAAGTTATTGCAGATTTTGAGGCAGCGTAAGGAAGCAATTGGTTGGACCCTTGTAGATATTCCTGGTATTAGTCCATCCACCTGCATGCATTGGATTTTATTGGAGGACGAAGCTAAACCAGTAAGGCAGCCCCAAAGACGACTTAACCCGTTGATTCTAGATGTGGTCAAGAAAGAAGTGAGCAAGTTGTTATCAGGTGGCATCATTTACCCCATTTCAGATAGCAAGTGGGTGAGTCCAGTGCAAGTGGTTCCCAAGAAGACTGGCATAACAGTGGTAGCCAATGAGCATAATGAGTTGATTCCTACTCGAATGCAGAACAATTAGCGAGTCTATATTGATTACAGAAGACTCAACCAAGCAACCAGGAAGGATCACTTCCCTCTGCCCTTCATCGATCAAATGTTAGAAAGATTGGCAAGGAAGTCCCATTACTGCTTCCTAGATGGTTTCTCCCCAGAGGATCAGGAGAAGACCACATTTACCTGTCCCTTCGGCACATTTGCATATAGGAGGATGCCCTTCGGCCTTTGTAATGCCCCCGGTACATTCCAGCGGTGTATGGTAAGTATTTTTTCTGATTTTTTAGAACATTGCATGGAAGTATTTATGGATGACTTTACTATATATGGTTCCTCCTTTGATGCATGTTTAGACAGCCTTGCTAGAGTACTTGAGAGATGCATTGAGACTAACCTTGTTCTTAATTTTGAGAAGTGTCATTTCATGGTAGAACAAGGCATAGTTTTAGGGCATGTAGTTTCTAGCAAAGGAATTGCAGTAGATAAGGCTAAAATTGATGTTATTGCCTCTTTACCCTACCCCACATGTGTGCGGGAAGTGCGCTCTTTTCTTGGTCATGCAGGGTTCTACAGGAGATTCATCAAGGATTTCAGCAAGATTGCTCTTCCATTGTCTAGACTTTTCCAAAAAGATGTGGAATTCGAATGTGATGGGTAGTGCAGAGCGGCCTTTGATCAACTGAAGCAAAGTCTGACTTCTCTTCCCATCATCTAACCACCTAACTGGGAGTTTCCCTTTGAGTTGATGTGCGATGAGTCCAATTTTGCAGTAGGCGCTGTCCTTGCACAGCGAGTGGACAAGCTGTCCCATGTGATCTCCTATGCCTCTCGCACTCTGGATGCTGCCCAAGCAAATTACACCACCATTGAAAAAGAGCTTATGGCTATTGTTTTTGCTTTAGATAAATTTCGTGCTTATCTGCTTAATTCTAAAGTAATTGCTTTCTCTGACCACGCGGCTTTGAAGTACTTACTCAAGAAGCCAGATGCGAAGCCTTGGCTCATTAGGTGGATGCTACTCTTACAAGAATTCGACCTTCAGATCAAAGATAAGAGTGGAGCAGAAAACTTGGTTGCTGATCATTTAAGCTGGATTCCACAGGTCATGGATCACCTCCCCATCAAAGAGACCTTCCCGGATGAGCAACTTTATCAGCTGCAAGGTAAAGATCCTTGGTATGTTGATTTGGTAAATTACTTGGTTGCTTTTGAGTTCCCTGCTTATTTTAAGAAGCATCAAGTCGATAAGCTTAAAAGTGAAGGGAAGCATTATGTGTGGGATGATCCCTATCTGTGGAGATTATGTAGTGATCAAATCATTAGGAGTTGTGTGCCTGGACATGAGTTTGAGTCTATTTTACAATTCTGTCATACTTCTGCATGTGGTGGTCATTTTGGACCCCAACGCACTGCTAGAAAAATTTTAGACTCTAGATTATATTGGCCTACCTTGTTTCATGATGCCTACAGTTTTTGTAAACTTTGTGCACAATGCCAACGGACAGGTAATATTTCTCGTAGGAATGAGATGCCTCAACAACCTTTACTATTTTGTGAAATATTTGATGTTTGGGGTATTGATTTCATGGGTCCTTTTCCTAGTTCTTTTGGTTTTGTGTACATTCTGTTAGCTGTGGATTATGTTTCTAAATGGGTAGAGGCCAAGGCCACCCGAACTGATGATTCTCGTGTTGTCTTAGATTTTGTCAAGGCTTACATTTTCTGCAGGTTTGGAATTCCGAAAGCAATCATCAGTGACCAAGGCTCTCACTTCTGCAATAAGCATATGACGACTCTACTGAGAAAATATGGTGTGGTGCATAAGGTGTCGACTCCCTATCATCCACAAACCAATGGGCAAGTCGAGGTGTCAAATAGGGAGATCAAGCATATTCTAGAGAAAACCATCCAACCCAATAGAAAAGATTGGAGCATTCGTCTAGATGATGCATTATGGGCTTATCAGACTGCCTACAAGACTCCTATAGGTATGTCACCTTATAGGCTCGTCTTTGGCAAGGCGTGTCACCTTCTAGTGGAAATAGAGCATAAGACATATTGGGCAGTGAAGTAGTGCAATCTTGACTTAGTTCAAGCTGGATCCCAAAGGAAGCTCCAACTTCAAGAACTAGAAGAACTTAGGTTGGAGGCTTATGAGAACTCTCGAATCTATAAAGAGAAAACCAAGGTTGTTCATGATTAGATGGTGGTACAGAAAGAGTTTCACATTAGTCAGAAAGTGTTGCTCTACAACTCCCATCTCAAGTTAATGCCTGGTTAGCTTCGTTCTAGATGGATAGGTCCTTTTGTGGTTACTCATGTTTTTCCTTATGGTGCAGTGGAGATTAAAAGTGAGGCAACCAACAAGACCTTTCCAGTCAATGGACATCGCCTAAAGCCTTTCTATGAGGGAGCACAAGAGGACATCATGGAGGAGGTCCACTTGCAAGAAGCCATTTATCTCCCTTGATCAGGATATTTCTTCTCTCTTTTGCTTTTATTTTACTTGCCCTATTTGATTGATGATACTTGTTAAACTTTTACATTGAGGGCATTGCACAATTTAAGTATGGGGGAGGGATTTCTGTGTAGTTTAGTTGCTTCTGTTTAGTATACTGTTTTGTTGTTTTTAGTCTTTTTACTATTTTTTAGTCTTTGTGAAGTTGTAAGTTTAAAGCAATTGCAATTTAAGGTTCATAGCATGATTGAATAACTTGTTTTCCATCCTTAATTTCACATGCTTGGTTTTGGATGTTGGATTAGTGATTAAAGTTTGATAGAGGCATGCCTTATGAGATTTTGAGCCTTTTNGTCAGAAAGTGTTGCTCTACAACTCCCATCTCAAGTTAATGCCTGGTTAGCTTCGTTCTAGATGGATAGGTCCTTTTCTGGTTACTCATGTTTTTCCTTATGGTGCAGTGGAGATTAAAAGTGAGGCAACCAACAAGACCTTTCCAGTCAATGGACATCGCCTAAAGCCTTTCTATGAGGGAGCACAAGAGGACATCATGGAGGAGGTCCACTTGCAAGAAGCCATTTATCTCCCTTGATCAGGATATTTCTTCTCTCTTTTTCTTTTATTTTACTTGCCCTATTTGATTGATGATACTTGTTAAACTTTTACATTAAGGGCATTGCACAATTTAAGTGTGGGGGAGGGATTTCTGTGTAGTTTAGTTGCTTCTGTTTAGTATACTGTTTTGTTGGTTTTAGTCTTTTTACTATTTTTTAGTCTTTGTGAAGTTGTAAGTTTAAAGCAATTGCAATTTAAGGTTCATAGCATGATTGAATAACTTGTTTTCCATCCTTAATTTCACATGCTTGGTTTTGGATGTTGGATTAGTGATTAAAGTTTGATAGAGGCATGCCTTATGAGATTTTGAGCCTTTTAATGGATGGATTTAGCATTTGTGCCATTCTTTTTTTTCTAGTGTGATTTTCACTCATGGATTTTGATCACTCTAGAACTTGCTTTAATTCTTTTTAAAGCTGCATTTTCACTTGCATACATGAACATGATTGAGGCATTCTTTCTTGATTTAGCTACTTTGCCAAATAGTCAACCTTGTATTATTTTCCTTTGATTACCCCCTTGAGCCTATTTGCCTATCTTTGGTCTTAGCTCATTATGATGTGTCTATGTGAAAAACCATGTTGTTACCTTACCTTAGGGAATGGGAGAGCATTGGTTCATTGTCTTGGAAGAGCTCTTATGCTTGTGGGTAATTAATAATGCAAGTGTGGAGGTAGTGAAAATTATTGTGTAATGTGCAAAGTGAGATGTGAAAGAAAGAAAGAAAAAGAGTCAATTGGTTCATTAAAAAGAAAAAAAAATCAGAATTGTGAAGAAGGAAAAGAAAAGGAAAAGGAAAAGGAAAGAATATGTGAAAAGAAAAGAGAGTATGCTTTACATGTTTGGAAATTGGGAAAAGTTACATGCTTGTTAATTGAATTCCTCCCCAATGCTTTTTTATTCTCTTAGGGTACTTAGCTTGTCATATCCATATTATTTCTACCCTTTACCTTGGCCCTATTACAACCTTGAATAAAGTCCTCTTGATTTATGTATGCATTTGTTTGAGTAGCGGAAAATTAGAAAATAAACAAGTCTATGGTAGTGCATTTCTTCATGAGTTTCATTGAGTGAAATACTTACTTTCTAAACACTTGAGAGATTAAGATTATATCTTGTGAGAATCTATCATTCTTGACTCATGTTTTTCAATTGAAGTTACCTTAATTGTTGATTTTGGATGTGAAGAAATTTTATTTCATGAATGCTATGACTTCCTTAAATTTTTAAGTGCTCTTCTTGTTTTTGAACTTATGCAATTCTTAAATATCATTGGGAATTCTTGAGTTAGTTTGTTTTTCCTCGCTTTTTAGTTTTAGAATTCTAGTTTGCCCGAGACGTGCAAAAGCTAAGTGTGGGGGAATTTGATGAATATACTTTTTATACAGTAGTTAACCCTTATATTTAGTCTTTTAAAACCTCTTTTGGGCTAAATTGAGTGGGCTTGGGCCACATTTCATGAGTTTGGATCCATTTGGGCCTAAATGTATTTTTCAGCAATACTGGGCATTTTATGCACTCTCTATTTTTCAGCAATAACTTGAGTTATAATCATCTAATAATTTTGAATCTTACCCTGTATGAAAGCTAAGAGAAAGCTATACAACTTTGATTTAGAGCCCCAAGTCTAATTTGGATGTCTAGCTGGTCATATGAAGCCTGGAAGCCAAAGAAGAGATTCTGTAGCAGGATCCTGACCCACATGCAGTGTTTGGACCATAACTTCAGATGTAGAAGTCGTATGGACTTAAAACTAGTTCCATTGGAAAGCTAAGACACAGAGCTTCAATTGTTATGAAGACCTGTTTACCAAATTGTATAGTTTAGATGGTCTTATTGCTTGTAGAAGTTAGCTGATGGTTCCAGAGACCTGTTGGCAATTAAATGGGCCTAACTTCTTCATTACAAGTCCAATTGAGCCCAAACCAAACCCCAATGAAAGCTAAGGCCCATGGGAATAATTCTGAACTAAGGGCAGTTTAGGTATATAGTTATTTTTGGATGTCTATAAATAGGAGAAGAGGCATCCGAGATTCACATCTTTTTTTGGCTAGACAATTTTTCTTGCCTCCTTTCTCTCTATAGCTTTTCTTTGCTTTTTCTTGTAATGGATCATTCCTTCATGTTCATAGAGGGCTAATCACTTAGATCAATACATGTTTTAGCTGTTCTGATTATTAATTCTGAGATTCCATTTTAACTGCTATTTATTCAGTGATTAATCAACTGCTTTTCATCCTTTAATTCTGTTTGAGTTGCTTAAATTCAGATTTGAATGTTCATATGATAATTGCTTAATTTTATATGTTAAAAGAAGATTGTAAAAATTAAACAATGTTTCTAAGCTTTTGGATGAATTGTTTAACCTTGGCTGGATTCTGGACTTTAAATTAATTTGGATTAGTGGATGCTTAATTCATTGAACCTTAATTAATTGAATTATGGATGCTTATCCAGTAGAGATCCATAGACCACTTAGAGGCTTCTTGATGTGTTCTAAGGACAAGAACTAGGTTAATGATTGAATGAATCTTTTGTAAATCAAGGACAAATTAAAATCAGAATTAGTTGATTCTTTGGATTGATTGCTTTGTTAAAATCAATTACTTTCCATTACTTTCTGCCTTTATTTTCTACCAATTACTTTCTGCTTTTACTTTCTGTCTTTTACTTTCTTCCTTTACTTTCTGCCTTTTACTTTATGTTTTTACTTTCTGCCTTTTACTTTCTGTCTTTTACTTTCTATCTTTTACTTTCTGCCTTTACTTTCTGTCATTACTTTCTATCCATTATTTTCTGTTAATTAATCCAACAAAATAACCCCCCTGTTTGTAAGCTCATTAATTTGATTCCATAATTAGAATAATCTTTTGGTTTGACTCGGTGTTACCTTATGCTACAAGTAGCTTTGGTAAACCGACTTTAAAAATCACTAATTTGAGGAGCCTCGGCAGCTCATCATTCACTAAAAGATTATCTCATAATATCATTATAGTTCAGATTTATGTTGATGACATTATTTTTGGATCAACTAATGATGAGTTATGCAAGGACTTTGAGATTCCAATGAAGAGTGAATTTGAGATGAGTATGATGGGAGAACTTAACTTCTTCCTTAGACTTCAAGTAAAGCAAACTAAAGAAGGAATCTTCATTAATCAATCTAAATATACCAAAGAGCTTCTTAAAGGTTTTGACATGAACAATGCAAAAGGTATCTCAACTCCTATGAGTCATGCTACAAAACTAGTTCTTGATGAAAAAGGTAAATCTGTCTGTGAGAAAAGATATAAAGGTATGATTAGATCTTTGCTGTATTTGACTGCAAGTAGGCTAGACATTATTTTCTCTGTTTGTGCTTGTGCAAGATTTCAAGTTAATCCATAGGAATCTCACTTATCTACTGTCAAAAGAATTTTTTTTTTATATTTAATCAATTCTGTAAATGTTGGCTTGTGGTTCAGTAGAACTAGTTCTTTCGAACTAGTTTCTTTTACAGATTCTAATTATCCTAGTTGTTCTATTGATCGAAAAAGCACCAGTGGAGGTTGTTAGTTTCTTGGAGGTGCCTTGGTCTTTTGGCAATCTAAGAAACAAAATTCAGTTGCTCAATCAATAGCTGAAGTTGAATACATGATTGTTGGACTATGTTGTTCACAGGTGCTATAGATGAAACAACAATTTGTTGATTATGGTATAATTCTAAACAAAATTCCTCTACTATGTGATAATATTAGTGCAATAAACATTGCAAGAAATCCAGTTTAGCACTCTAGGACCAAGCATATAGACATAAATTATCATTTTCTTAGAGATCATGTTCTCAAGGATGATATAGAATTTTCTTTTGTTAACACTAAAGATCAGCTTGCTGATATTTTTACAAAACCATTAGTTGAAGAAATATTCGGTTTCTTGAGACATGAACTGGGCATGATAAATGTGTTTTAATGAATCATCATTTTGTGTGCATACTTCTTGATCATATGCATTTCAATTTTTATTTTTGGGTTGTAGAAAGTTTTTGGTGAATACTAAATACATCTGAAATTTTTGGATGAGAAATCTAATTTTTTTTTGTTTGTGTGCCCATTATACTTGTTGAACCTGTTAATTCTATGGTCTGCCAATTCTCTAAAGAGATTTGATTTCTGTCTGGGCTTTTTATTTTAAAAGGCCACAACAATTCTTTTGGGCAATATTATTTTTGGACTGATCCATTAAAAGCCTTCTTTACTCATTAAATGGGCTGGTGTCATTTTTTTTGGGCTTCTAACTTCGGCCTGTGTTTTTCTGGCCTTTGGCCAAAACGCGCATTTAAGCCATACCGCCCTTTTGCCAAAACTCCCCGTTTCGTCCTATACCATTCTCGGTTTTCATTTTCTCTTTTGTTTTGAAATTCTCGCCCTAACCTGTTCATCTTCCATTCCCTTGTTTCTCCATCATTCCTGAAAAACCTCTGCACGTTCTTTCCTCTGTCCGGTCAATGCCAATCTTTAATCTTAACTGCTATTTCGAAAAGCAAGTCAGTCAGTTGTTAGAGTCATGGAAAGAAGAAAGGTAAGCCAAAGATTGAGGGCCCAATTTTAAGGAAAAGCTCGAGCAGACTCTTCACATGGAAAAAAAATAAAGGTCTCTGATTCATCCTCTTCTGGAGAACCAGAGGATCTTGAACCAATTATTCAATGTTACAGGAAGTTTGTTTCTCAGTCAAACAAAGGGAAAGGTAAAATGCCTACTCCTCCTCTTTCCCTTATTGTTGAACCTATCTTTGAACCTTTGCTCCCATGGTTGCTTCTCGAAGCAACTCCTCTTCTCCCCCAACCACTCCTCATTTGTCTCCTATTCCCTATCCCATTCTTGCGTCTAAAACCTCTCCATTGCCCTCTTCCTCTTCCTCCTCTGACTCTCCCAAATCACCAGAAGGCCCTGTTGACCCGACTGTTGATCCCATGTCAAAGCTTTCATCTTCCACAAAATCAAACCCCCTACCTGTTCCTAAACCTTCTCAACCCTCACCCTCAAAGCCAACAATCAAACCTAAAAGGTTCAAGATGCTGGCCAGAAAGACAACATTCACTCATTGGGCAAAGGCCCCGAAATCCAACCTTTCTGAGTTTGAAAATGCTGCTGCTAAAGAAAATTTCCTCAAATTGTATAACAATAGGACCATTACTCCTGGCTGCATAATTTCATGGGAATGCACATCTTCTGCTACTCAATTTGTTGAAGCTGCTTTTGCAAAAATGGGATGGTCGAGCATGCTAAACCTTTAAGAGCCAGTGATCCCAAAGGTAATTCGTCTATTCTATGCTCATCTACAGCTTTTGAAGGGATCCAATTCTGGCACTATCTATCTAAAATCATTTGTAGCTGGGGTAGAATTAGTTATATCTAAAAGATTGTTAGCTAGCATTTTGAAATTACCTGTCAAAGGAGATACTAGGTTTGTTCAAAAAGTTTGGCCTTTTGACCTTATTTCCTATGATGATGCAATGACATCACTCTGTGATTACCTTGAGCAAAGAGGTCAAGGAAGACCTCCATCTATCCACTGCTTTGATTCAATAACCAGAACCCTAGCTAAGCTCATAACCACTCAACTGTTGCCCCGTATAGGTAGCCATACTGATTTCTCCACCACTGATCTTTATGTGATGTACCACCTGAAAAATCAATTACCATTGAATCTCCTAAGGCTGATCCTTAGTAATATGGCAGATACTGTCAAAGGCACTAGGGTTAAAACTAATTTGCCTTATGGAATGCTAATTGTCAAGCTTTGCAAGTATTTCAAAATTGATCTCTCCAATTTTGATTCTGAACCTTTTCTTGCCAAATTGATTCTGAAAAGAATGCTCCCTACTACTAATCCTATTTTTGAGCCCTCCTTCTGCCAAGGCTAAGAAGCCTGTCATGGCAGCCACATCTAGCTCTCCTTATGTTAAGGCTAAGAGGCTTGCTACAACAACTCCAACCAGTTCTTCTCAACCCTCCAAGAAGCAGAAGAAACAAGCTCCTCCAGTTCATCCATCTCAAAGGGTTGACCATGTGGAGTGGATTGCTTCAGTCAAACTTGAAGAAGTGGCAAATCAAATTGGCAGACGTTTAAACTTCTTCCAAAATCTAGCTTTTGACTGCAATGCCTGGTTAGCAGTTGTTGAAAAGGATCTGGCAGTCACTAAATCTCAATTGGTAGCTCTCAAAGCATCTTAGCCTTATTCTAATTAGCACTACATTTCTGATATCTTTTGATAAAATTTCAGTTGTAAATGTAGTATAGCTGAATATTCTCTAGCCTCATGACATTCTTGTCTTTTCAAACTCATGCATCATACTTTTTGGCATAGATTGATTGCTTATACTTAATCAGTTAATTGGATTTATACTAGTTCTATTTTGGTTGTTATACTGACGATATGCTTTGCTACTCTGATCTGTCTTTACCCCTCCTTTTTTTTTGATAATGCCAAAAGGGGATAAATTATGTGAACTAGTCTGTTTGAACTACTTAGTATAATTTCTTGAATTGAATAGATCTATGTTGAAAAACTCTCTCCTGAAACTTGTGTTTATTCATTATTCTAAAGAACTAGTTCTTCAGTTCTAGTCCGCACATATTTAGGGGGAGATTTTTCATATATATTTTTGTCATCGTAAAAAAGGGGGAGATTGTTAGCCCCACAAGTCTCTAGTCCTGTTTTGGTGATAACAAAATGTCTTGTTACTACTAACCTGTGTTGTTTTCTCTAAGCTCTTATTTAGAACAGGTTTGAAAAGAAGCCTTAAAGGACTAGTTCTGTCTGTTCTTAAGAACTAGTTCTTTCCTCTGTGATCTAATTCCTATGGATAATGAGATTTTCTGATCTTGTTGATGTGGACAAGCTTGTTGAAGACTTAAGATGACCTTAATCTTTTCTAGTCTCACTAGGAAAGTGTGTTAATTGAGTTCAAGGAACAAAATTTCGTGTCGTTTCGGAAGAAATTCATGAATTTTTTTGGTTTCGTCTGTTAACGACACAAAACATGGTTCAAATTCCGAAAATCAACTGTTTCCATCGAAACAAAAGAGATTCAGTGCATTTCGGAGGAAATGAAGAAACTTCGCTCCGTTTCGGAACGAATCAGGAATCAAGGGATAGAGGCCAGAGGGAGGGAACCCAAGCCTCCGAAAGAACAGATACATTTAATGAGTAACATTTATCTAGGATGAGGATGAACAAGAATAATCCCGAAATTTAGAATATAACCCAGATCCAAACATGCAGAGGAACCCAAAGCATTCTTCTTTAAACCCACTCTATCGTGTTTTTCCCCTAGTCTATACAAAGAAAAAAAAAAAAAAGGAAGCACTAGATTTGAAAATGAACTTCCTTTCAAAGTTAAACTTGAAAAGGAACCCCGCTATTATCCTTGAAATGCTTGAAATTAGTCCATAACTTGAAATGTCAAAGTTTAAATATTTACGGAAAAGGTGAAGGAAACAAAGAAGAGCATCGTTTCTCACAGAAAAAGTACAGCTGATTTATTATTAAGGACCAGATAGGGGAATTAGAAGCACCTTGTTGAANGCCTGCTTAAGTTGATTGCGTTTTCTCTTATTTGATTAAATCCTATTTACTGCTTTCTGAATTCTAATCATTCTGCATTCAACATAAACCCCCCCTTTATTCTGTTATGTTCTTGCTTAAAGTCTTATTAGATTATTTGTTCTGGTGAATCCTTGGGAGACGACACTGGTTGCATCCTATACTACAATTTAGTTGCAATTAGTAGTTTAATTTTGTACGGTTCGGCACTCGTCAAAGGACTAGTTCTGTCTGTTCTTAAGAACTAGTTCTTTCCTCTGTGATCTAATTCCTATGGATAATGAGATTTTCTGATCTTGTTGATGTGGACAAGCTTGTTGAAGACTTAAGATGACCTTAATCTTTTCTAGTCTCACTAGGAAAGTGTGTTAATTGAGTTCAAGGAACAAAATTTCGTGTCGTTTCGGAAGAAATTCATGAATTTTTTTGGTTTCTTCTGTTAACGACACAAAACATGGTTCAAATTCCGAAAATCGACTGTTTCCATCGAAACAAAAGAGATTCAGTGCATTTCGGAGGAAATGAAGAAACTTCGCTCCGTTTCGGAACGAATCAGGAATCAAGGGATAGAGGCCAGAGGGAGGGAACCCAAGCCTCCGAAAGAACAGATACATTTAATGAGTAACATTTATCTAGGATGAGGATGAACAAGAATAATCCCCAAATTTAGAATATAACCCAGATCCAAACATGCAGAGGAACCCAAAGCATTCTTCTTTAAACCCACTCTATCGTGTTTTTCCCCTAGTCTATACAAAGAAACAAAAAAAAAAGGAAGCACTAGATTTGAAAATGAACTTCCTTTCAAAGTTAAACTTGAAAAGGAAACCCGCTATTATCCTTGAAATGCTTGAAATTAGTCCATAACTTGAAATGTCAAAGTTTAAATATTTACGGAAAAGGTGAAGGAAACAAAGAAGAGCATCGTTTCTCACAGAAAAAGTACAGCTGATTTATTATTAAGGACCAGATAGGGGAATTAGAAGCACCTTGTTGAAGAAACACATGTCTTCTACCATTGTTGTTGTTGTTCCAGAAACAGAGTGAAAGGGAGCAAGGCCCAAATTGTTCTCTTACTTCAATTCTTCTACAGAGAGTTAAATAAAGTCCTAGGAAGACATATAAGAAATGAACGGTGAGAGAGTAAGACTAAGGAAGAGAGACAGTCATTTTTGGCAACCAAAACGATAGTGTTTTAGGGAAAAATAGTTATTTAACATTACATTATCTAATTCTATATAATTTTATCATCATTATTATATTAAAATTTTTTAAAATTAAAAGAATTATTACTTAAAAATATTTGAAACTTAGAGTATAATATGTATTATGTAATTTGAGACTTAGAATATCATATTTATTTTACATTAAGTTTTATGTATGCTAAATGTTGTCAAAATTTATAGACATTGATTATATTAATGTTATTTATTTAAAGATGTAATTATTTAATATTTTACTCTCTAATTTTATATATCTCTACCAGTAATATTATGTTATAATCTTTTAAAATTGAAAAAAAAATATTGCTTAAAATTATTTAAAACGTTTCTTAAAAAATCTTCCGTTTCCACAAAATTTTCAAAACATTTCCATTTCCTAGGTGACTGAAAAGGTACCTCGAAACAGAATTTTGTTCCTTGATTGAGTTTGGAAGTTTCCTCTTGAAGTTATTGATGTAAAATCAACTTTTCAAGGGATACTTTTTTTATCTACTTTCTCTTACACAAGGTCAAGCTTTTTCTTACAAAAGGACAAAGGTCATTGTGCTTGATGGATAATGTGTCAGCTAGTAGGTGGCTTTTTCTTTAGTCTCTCTCATAGTCCTTCATGTGCACAAGAAAAAAAATATATCAAGAGAACTTACCAAGACTTTGGTATGCATGCAAAGAAGTGAGAAGGAAACATATTAGAGTGAGAATGAAGCCATTCTTAAGTGTTCTACTCTTCAAGAGGTATTCTATTAGCTTTTTGGGCATATTGCAGTGTGCCATCCCATTATATAAGTTTTATTTTTATCATTAGAGTGGTATAGACATAACATGATATTATTCTCTTGTGTTCTTCCATTATTTATATTTGAATTGCTCTTGAGCCAAGGGCATTGGGATATTTGACACATGCTTATTGTCGCAATGTCCCTTTTGGAGAACGATGCGGAGTGGCAAAACCCCCCACGAGAAAAAGGTAAAAAGTAAAGGATCTGATATGATATGCAATAACTGTAAGAGGATGGAGTCGCCACCAATCGTTTTATTCCATTTTTAAATAAATGGAATAGTGCAATTGGAAACCTAAAAAATTTTGGTCTATGTTTAGAGTTTGAATTCTGAGGTTGATTAGAACGGTTATCCGTATAATCACTTGTTATCTTTTTTTTTTTTTTATAAATGAATTAAATCAATCCTAACATTATATTTTTAAAATAAATTAACATTTCGTTTGGTCCTGCCAGCACTTCTAGCAAAACCTAAAGGATGCCTCAAGACTATTAAGTAGAGTTTGTGATTGTTATTACAATCCTCCCCCAATCTATTCTGTCATAAGCAAATTTTAACATTTTTACTATCTAAGTAATAATTAAAAAATGTACGAAAAATATNAATAATTAAAAAATGTATGAAAAATACAATTTATTATGCATGTTAAAAAAATAAGTTTGAGATTTGTGGCAAAAATTTTCTTATTGGAGGTCTTTCTTCAAGTCCACCAGCATATTTGAAAAGACTAAAGTGACACTCCTCACCTCAAGAATGTCAAAGCGTCGTCATTATTATGGCTAATTTTGATTATTCCCTTGTCGGTAATCTTATTACTACATGAGTAAAAATAATGATAAAATGAGATAAAATGCAATATAACTAATACATGTTAAACATTAAATGAATAAAAGCGATATTGAGAATTTTATTGGTCACACCAGTACTTCTGGCATAACTAAGAAATTATCCTTCACCCCAGAAAAATTATCAACACAATTATCCCTTAATTTAGTCCGTTGTCAGACTTTGATTTTATTTTCAAGACAAGGTTAATATTTTAGCAAAGTAAATGACATAACAATAAAGTAAGAATTTAGTGGGCTAGAACCAATTTTTTTTTTTTAAATAAACTAATAATAACTACAACAAAATAACATATCCATACCACTAAAGCCTAAACTCATTAACAACAAATAAAGCACTAAGAGGCTATAAAACAAATTGGGGAAATCAACCCAATTCACGGGCCTGGTCCAATAAGAGAAAGGAAAATAAATTGGACAAGTAGTTAAATGAAATAGGGCCACTAGAAAAGAAATACTAACCAATGAACAAGCCCAATCCAGCAAACACATAAGTCCAAAAAACAAAATACTCTTAACCTCTGTTGCATCGAGACGCAAGAAAGGCAGCCGTCCTCGTTTTGTAAACGGGGCCAAAATGCGAAACGCGTCCCAGATGGAGGAAACACAAGAAAATTTGATTTTTGTGGGTTTTTTGAATTTTAATGTTTCGAAACGGGAAGTTTCGCTAAAAAAACGCAAAAGAAACGCCCGGTTATTGCATATGACGTCGTTTTCGCGTGTCGGGTTTTCATTCTAGTGGAACGTCGTCGTTTTTGAGTGGCTGGTTATTCCATTTAGTGGAACGTCACCGTTTTTGGCAAGGAAGGTAGCCTTAACGTCCCAAAACGATGCCGTGTCATCCTGTGCCCCAATTTTCAACCTCAACTCGAGTTTAATTCAGATTTTAGGGGATTTCTTCACCACTTTCAGCCATTTTCAACCTCAAGCTCCTCTGGTTCCTCTTCGGTGGTGTCAACTTTCTTCCTCCATTGCTGAATGAAGTGAATGGTGGCTTGATTGAAGACTATTGAAGGTTATTATCTGGTCGATTTTGAGGTAAAATGACTTCATCTCCTTCTGATAATTCTAGTAGTTTTGGTAGTAGACTAAATGTTGAAGAATCATCATCTAATGCTCAAAAAGAGGGGACTCCTCTTTGGGAATATGTGACTATCATTAATCATGTAAATAAGAAAAGTGGTGGGACTAAACATTGGCAATGTAATTTTTGTAATGGTATGTTTCAAGGATCATATTCTAGGGTTAGAAACCATCTATTAAGAGCTTTTGGATGTGGTATAAAGTGTGTCCAAATGTGACTAGTAAGAATATAGCATCAATGAAGGTCATGATTGAGGCAGCTGAAGCTAAAAAAAAACCTAAGGAAGTTCCATTACCTCCTGCTCCTAGGCTTAGTCCTATGGTTGAGGAAGCAATTGGGGGAGGAAATAAAAGAAGGGTTGTTGGTCCTCTTGAAAAAGCTTTCAACCAAGGGATTAGAGAACAAATTAAGTCTGAAATTGCAAGGATGTTTTATTCAGCTGGTTTGTCTTTTAATCTTGCATGTAATCCTTATTATATAAATACATTTCAAATGTGTGCAAATAACATTATTTCTGGTTTTGTGCCTCCTGGTTATAATGCATTGAGAACTACTTTGTTGCAAAGAGAGAGGGCAAATGTTGAGAGATTAATGCTACCAATTAAAGAGACTTGGAAGGAGAAGGGGTTGAGTATAGTGAGTGATGGGTGGACAGATGTTCAAAGGAGGACACTAATTAATTTTATGGCTGCTTCTGTGATGAACACACTTTTTATACAGTAGTTAACCCTCATATTTAGTCTCTTAAACCTCTTTTGGGCTGAATTGAGTGGGCTCGGCCCACATTTCATGACTTTGGATCCAATTGTGCCTAATTGTATTTTTCAGCAATACTGGACATTTTATGTTGTCTCTGTGTTTCAGGCATATCTTTAGTTCTATATGTCTAAAAATTTCGAGTCATACCTTGTAGGAAATCTGAGAGAATTATCTACAACTTTCATTCAGGGCTCCAAAGCCAATTCGGACGTCCAGAAGGTCATATGCAGCCTGGAATCCAGAGAAGAGATGCTGTCGCAGGATCCTGACCCGCATGCAGTGTTTGAACCATAAATTGAGTTGTAGGTGTCGTATGGACTTGAAACGGTCCCATTGGAAAGATAAGAGACAGAGCTTAAATTGTTATGAAGACCGGTTCACCAAATTGTATAGTTTATATGGTCTTATTTCCTATCGAAGTTAGCTGATGGTTCCAGAGATCTGTTAACACTTAAATGGGCCTAACTTCTTCATTACAAGTCCAATTGAGCCCAAACTAAAGCCCAATGAAAGCTAAGGCCCATGAGAATAAGTGTGACCTAAGGGCAATTTGGGTGTACATGTATTTTTGGAGGCTTATATGCTCAGAAGGAGACAGCCAAAATTCATTAGGATATTTTGTAGACAACTTTTCTTGTTTTCTTAGTTTCTATGTTTTTTCTCTAAGTTCTTTGTAAACTTTGTTTCTCTTGTTCATGGAGGGCTAAATACTCAAATCAATCCAGGTTTTGGCTATTCTGATTATTGATTCTGAGATTATGCTTTGATTGTTATTCATTTAGTGGTTAATCTACTTCTTTGCTTCTTCTGAAATATTCTGTTTGAATTACTTAAATTCGGATTTGAATTTTCATGTGTTGATTGCTTAATTACATGTGATAAAAGAGGAAATTAAATGTTAATGAATGTTTCTAAGCTTTTGGACAGATTAATTACCCTTGACTGGATCCTGGGCTTAGGTTAAACTGGATTTGAATGAGTGTTTAATTCATTTAGTCTTAGTTGATCCGAATTCTGGTTGCTTAACCAGTGGATATCTATAGAGGACTAAGAGACTTCTTGGTGTGTTCTAAGGCCAAGAACTAGGTTAATAATTGAATGGATTCTTGGAATTCAAAGATGGATTAAAATCAGAATTAGTTAGACTTGGATTGGTTGTTTTCCTTAAGGTTTACCACTTTTAATTAATTTTTATTAATCACTTCAACAAAACAAACCCTCGCTCCTAAATCTGATTCACTAATTAGAATAATCCTTTAGTTCGACTTGGTGTTGCCTTATGCTACAAGTAGCTTTGATAAACTGACTTTAAAAATCACTAATTTGAGGAGCCTCAGCAGCTCATCAAATTTTGGCGCCGTTGCCGGAGATTATTCTAGTTTTGAATCAATATTATTAGTAGTAAAACTGACTTTTAACTTCCTCCTGATTCACCCTGCTTGTGTGTGTATTTGTGTTCTTTTTACAGTTTAGGCCCCTTTTCCATAACTTTTTGGCCAATTTTCTATTATGTGTGAGATCTGTGGCTACTGTTTTTCTTGCTTTGTGGTTTCCCTAGATGTTTTAGGTTGTCATTGTGTGAATTCTGGTGATTTGGATCATTTCCCCCTTGTTTTCCCTTCATTTTGGCTTGATTTTGTGATTTTCGAGTGTACTGTTTCGACCAAAATTTTGTGCTCCGATTGACTTGAAACTTGGTCAGTTGAAGGAAAATGGGACAACAATCAATAATCATAGTTAAAACTATGAGGTCTGTGTGTTTAAGCCAAATTCCACTTTTTTGACTACTTTTCCATTTTTTAAAAATTTTTTATTTGATTTTTGAGTTCCATTTTCATCTAGCTTTCATGCTGTGGTGGTAGAAATTTTTTTAAAAATGTTTAGATACCTTTTCTAGTGTTATTTTGATGTGTTTTTGCTTTTATTTTGTGCTTTTGGTGTATTTATGTTTTAGTCAAATTCTGTCATTTTTGTGTATTGTGGTGTATTTAAGCATTTAGCCACTGATATGCATGGTTTATGACTAGGTCTCTCCTCTTGAATTACTTGAAGTAGACCCTGAAATAGAGAGAACCTTGCATACACTTGTTAGAGCACATAGAGTAACTAATAATATAGAATCGATCATGGCTGAAAATAGACCTCCTGTTGTTATTCCTGTTGCTGATCCTGTTGATAATGCTAATAGAGCTAATAATGCTAACAGGGCTGAAAATTCCTAGCAGTTTGGTGTTAGAATGATTCCTTCCACTAAGGGAGTTAATGAAGTTTGTGTATCACTTGCTGACCAACAAAGAATGGAGCACAAACTTGATGAATTGACCTCCTTGGTGAGGCAGTTGGCAATGGGACAACAAGTATCTACACCTCAACTTGCAAGCTTGTGTGGCATTTGCTCTTGTCTATCTCATCCCACAGATGCATGCCCCACACTTTAAGATGGTGATTCTGGATTTCAAGATCCCTCTGTAGTTGCAGCAGGTGTTTTTCCTAGTAGACCCCAATAGCAACCACAGCAGCAGCCTAAAGATATGATCCATACTCCAACTTATGCATTCTTGGAAGTTGTTGTTGGGAAATGATCTCTTAGTTGTCTTAGTTGTTTTCCTTCTTTCCTAGTTTTAACTCTAGTTTGCCCTGGACGTGCAAAAGATAAGTGCGAGGGGATTTGATGAACACTATTTTTATATATTAATTAATCCTCATTTTTAACCTCCTAATCCTATTTTGGGCCTATTTGATTGGATTTGGGTCATATTTCATTAATTAGGTTCAAATTGGGCTTAAGTGTGTTTTTCAGCATTATTAGGATTTTGACACTATTTTGTATTTCAGGTATATCTTTTGTTCTGTATGTCTAAATATTGTGATTCTTGCCTTGTAGGAAAGCTAAGAGGATTATCTACAACTTTCATTCAGACCTCTAAGGCCAATTTAGACGTTCAGTGGGTCAAAGTTAACCCGGAAGTCAGAGTAGAGTTGCTGCCACTGGATCCTGACCCCCATGCAGTGTTTGGACCATAACTTGTTCTGTACATGTTGTATAGACTTGAAAATGGTCCCATTGGAAAGCTAAGGTGCATGGATTCAATTGTTATGAAGGCAGGTTCAACAAATTATGAAGTTAAGATGGTCTTAGTGCCTATCGAAAATGGCTGATTAGTTCAGAGGCCTATATGGACCTAGATGGACTTAAATGGGCTTAACTTCCTCAATTCAGGCCCAATTAGGCCCAAACCGGTGCCCATTTGAAGCTGAGGTCCAGAGGTTTAAAATAGGTTAGGGGTAAATTAGATGTGCATGAAAGTTAGGAAGTTATAATCAAAGAAAGGAGGCAGACGAGTTATCAATTCACTAGACAATTTTAGTTTTCTCTCTTGTATTTGCTGGAAATTATTGAACTATGGTTTTCTTCCCTCATTGGAGCTTGGATTTCATGACCATGGAGGAGTAGAACTCTTGTAACTAAGTCAGACTTCTAATTAAATTCGGTTTGTTCTTGAGATTATGTACTTAATTTGATTAAGCTTAATGTAATTTCGTTTTTCATTGGATTCTAATTGTCTGGATATTTTATATGGATCGTAAAGATCTTTGTGATTCATATGGATGTTTAGGTGTGAAATAGAATTTAGATTGATTAATCTTTAATTCTGTGCATGAATCCTTTGAAGAATTGCTAATTGAGGTTCGGTTTTCAGATTAGCCACTAATTGTTTAATCATTGTGATTACAAGATTAGTAATTGAATGAGGTTAATCAAATTCTAAGTGATGACTTAGTAGGAATAATTAATCATAATTAAAGATTTCGGTTGTGATTAAACTCAATTAATATTGTTGCATTAGGACTTAATCACTCATGTTAATCTAGGATGGATCAAACCGGTTTATGAATGAATGTCTAGCTAGGTTACGTTTTAATCAACTTAATTAATCCTATTTCAATTATGCTTTTTACAATCTAGAAATACAATTCTGTTTTACAATCCCTTGTTTTTAACTTGAAATTATTGATTACACATTGCATTTCTTGTGAGACAAACCCGGATTATGCCTTCTATTGCATTCTAATTAGGAGATTCGGTTTAATTTAATTGGTTAAGCGACATTTCCAATTAAATTTTGGCGCCGTTGCCGGGGAATGTTAATGTTAGTTGATGATTTTAAGTTTATTGTGTGAATTCTAGTCATTTGCTTCCATTCCTCCTTTGCTTTGTGTTTGTTTTTGTGTTCTTTTTTTTTTTTTTTTTTACTGTTTAGGCCATATTTGCATTACTTTTTGGCTAAGTTTTTGTTCTGTGTGAGCCCTGTGGCTATTGTTTTTCTTGCATTTTAGTTTCCCTTGATGTTTTAGGTTTCCCCTGTATGAATTTTGGTGATTTGGTTCCATTTTTTCTTTGTTTTTCCTTCATTTTGGCTTGATTTAGTAGATTCCTTGAATTGATTGCTTTGTTATATTTGGATTACTTTTTTATCATTTACTTTATGATATTTATTTTTTGTCATTTACTTTCTGTCGTTTAATTTTTGTCATTTAATTTATGTCGATTACTTTCTGTCATTTACTTTATGTCATTTAATTTCTGTTATTTAATTTATGTCAATTACTTTCTGTAATTTACTTTATGTCATTTAATTTTTGTCGATTAATTTCTGTTAATTACTTTCTGTCATTTACTTTCTATCGATTATTTTCTATCATTTAATTTCTGTCGATTATTTTTTGTCATTTACTTTCTATTGATTATTTTCTGTCAATTACTTTATGTTGATTACTTTCTGTCGATTACTTTTTGTTTTAGCCATTTTTTGTCCCTATTTTTGTGTTGTGTTCCTGTTTTAGTGTGTTTTGACATTCTGTCAACCTTGTGTGCATGACTAGGTTGTCTCTATTGACGCTTTTTGCTACTTTTATCACTTTTTGTGTGATTTTGTATTTTATTGTGTGTTTTGGTGTGTTTTGTTATTCTGTCACTTTTTGTTCATGGTGCATACTAAGTTCCCCTACTACTAAAAGTGTCAAAGAGGTTGTTGAATCACTTTCTGACAAACAGAGGATGGACCATAGATTTGATGAATTGACATCTTTAGTGAGACAATTGACTGTGGGATAACAAGCACCTGAACCAGTCATGCAACCAATCCAATTTTGTGGCATATGTGCTTGCACCTCTCATCCCACAAATGCATGCCCTACACTTCAGGATGATGTTTATGGATTTCAAGATCCCTCTGTGGCTGCAGCTGCTGTATTTCCTAGCGAACTATCATACTAACCCCAACAGCAGCCTACATATGATCCATCCTTCAACATTTATA
This sequence comes from Cercis canadensis, assembly GCA_003255065.1. Taxonomy (NCBI): domain Eukaryota; kingdom Viridiplantae; phylum Streptophyta; class Magnoliopsida; order Fabales; family Fabaceae; genus Cercis; species Cercis canadensis. The sequence continues at coordinate 80,270 of QAOA01005426.1, forward strand.
ACTATGATTGGGGAGATCATACCAATCTGGCATATGTCAATGCAGTGCCTCCATAACAATATTGGCAACCATTCGAACAGCCTATGCAACAACCAAGTTCAACATATACAGAACCTGAACCTTCAATTGAGGACTTGGCGAAACAATTGGCCACTCATACCATGCAGTACCAACAGAGGATAAAGGGCGCCATACAAAATTTAGATATCTAGATTGGACAATTGACATCTTCAACGAGTCAATTGCAGGCCCAAAATTTTGAAAAAATTTCTTCACATACAATTCCAGAACCAACTGAAGAATCTATGCCAAAACCAACTGAACCTCAACTTGAAACAAACCACAAGCAGCAGAGAAAGTAGTCCTTGATTCATTGACCGCAGAATCCGATAGAGCCACTCAATCTAAGAAGACAGAGGAAGATTTAGTCAAGGAGGTCTACAATGAGTTAGGTACTGATTTTTCTGATTGTGTTAGTTTTAATGATTCTGTGCAGGGTCAATTATGTGCTGATTGTAATGGTGAATTGTCATGTGTTGTGTGTGTTGAGATCGCTACATTCTTGAGATATGGAGATTCTAGTAAATCTGGTTCTACAAATTTTGAAGAAAACTCTCAAGAGACAACCCAAGGCGAACTTGACACGGCTGCTATAGTTAACTCTACACTTTTTCCCATTTTGACACATCATTATTTTAATTGTGCACTTGCTGAAAATTTGTTTAATCATGATCCTACTCTTGTTGTAATGGTGTATGCATGTGAAAATGTAGAAACTAATGTTGATAGATTAGGAGATTTGATGCTTTTTACTTCTTCACATGCTAGAGTACTAGGAATAGATCATGTTAGAACCTTGGTGGCAAGTGAATATTTACTTCACATGCTAGAGCACTAGGAATAGATCATGTTAGAACCTTGGTTGCAAGTGAATATTTTGATGTTGGTGGAGTGAGTGTGGGAAATAAATGGGCTATCCAAGCAAACTATATGCCAAGCTATTCTTTGAATGACAAGCAAGAGATGTCGGTGTTTGCCAATTCTTTGCATGAATTTAAGTGTCATTTGAGCCTTGCAAGAACAATATGTTATGAGACACTAATGTATTTTGTAAGGATGGCCTTAAGCATGACTATTATAGACTTATATTTGTAGGACATAATTATTTTCCTTCTTTTAGATTTATATTTGGGAACCATGGATGGTTGTATATACCTAACATGATTTTTCATGTTTCTCATGCTTTAGGTAGGATTGTAAATTCCTTGCTGCACATTTCCCTTGGTGACATTTTAAATGCTTACTTTGCTGAATTTTTAAATCAAGGGTTAAATGTATTTGATTCTAGTCCCATAGTATTTGCTTCATTATTTCCTTTATGTCTTTATGCTTTTTTATGTTTTTGTGTTCTTTACAATAATTTCAGCTTTGTAGTTTCTTTTAAGGGCTTTGTGAGAGTGGTCTTTGACCCAGGTATCTTACTTTGCTTGTTGCAGACATCGTGGAGGAGGTCCACTTGCACGATGCAATCTACCTCACCTGATCAGGATATTTCTTCTTTCTTTTATTTTATTTGTCCTTATCTACTTGATATTAATTGTCATATGTTGCTACTTTCTGAAGTTTTTACATTGAGGACAATGTAAAATTTAAGTGTGGGGGAGGAATTTTTTGTGTAGTTTAGTTGTTTTATTGTTTTGCTATTTAGTTGATTAATTTTCTGTTTACTTTACTATTGCTGTTATAATTTTCTGTTTCTGTTTTAATTTTTTGTTTTGTGTCACTTTGCTATTTTCTGTTTGTTCTTGTTGTTTTTTCTGTTTTTGTTGTCATTTTTCTGTTTTAATTACCTTCCAATGATGTTTTAGGATGTGAATTTTATGAAGTTGTAAGTTGAAGCAATTGCATTCAAGGTTCATAGCATGATTGAATATTTTGTTTTCATTCCTTAATTTTACATGCTTGGTTTTGGATGTTGGATTAGTGATTAAAGTTTGATAGATGCATGCCTTGTGAGATTTTGAGCCTTTTAGTGAATGAATTTAGCAAATGTGCCATTCTTTTTCTTTCTAGTGTGATTTTCACTTGCATACATGAACATGATTAAGGCATTCTTTCTTGATTTAGCTACTTTGCTAAATAGCCAACCTTGTATTAATTTCCTTTGATTACCCCTTTGAGCCTATTTGCCTATCTTTGGTCTTAGCTCATTATGTGCCTATGTAAAAAATCATGTTGTTACCTTACCTTAGAGAATGAGAGAGCATTGGTTCATTATCTTGGAGGAGCTCTTACGCTTGTGGGTAATTAATAATGCAAGTGTGAAGGTTGTGAAATTTATAGTGCAATGTGCAAAGTGAGATGTGAATGAAAGAAAGAAAGAAAAAGAGCCAATTGGTTCAATAAAAAAAAAAAAATCAGAATTGTGAAAAGGAAAAGGAAAAGAAAGGAATATGTGAAAAGAAAATAGAGTATGCTTTACATGTTTGGAAATTGGGAAAAGTTACATGCTTGTTAATTGAATTCCTCTCCAATGCTTTTTTATTCTCTTAGGGTACTTGACTTGTTATATCCATATTATTCCTACCCTTTACCTTGACCCTATTACAACCTTGAATAAAGTCCTCTTGATTTGTGTATGCATTTGTTTGAGTAGTGGAAAAGTAGAAGATAAGCAAGCCTATGGTAGTGTATTTCTTCATGAGTTTCATTGAGTTAAATACTTACTTTCTAAACACTTGAGAGATTAAGAGTATATCTTGTGAGAATCTATCATTCTTGACTCATGTTTTTCAATTGAAGTTACTTTAATTGTTGATTTTGGATGTGAAGAATTTTATTTCATGAATGCTGTAACTTCCTTGAATTTTTGAGTGCTCTTCTTGTTTTTAAACTTATGCAATTCTTGAATATCATTGGGAATTTTTGAGTTAGTTAGTTTGCTTTTCCTCGTTTATGAGTTTTGGAATTCTAGTTTGCCCGGGACGTGCAAAGGATAAATGTGGGGGGATTTGATGAACAGTATTTTTATATATTAATTAATCTCCATTTTTAACCTCCTAATCCTATTTTGGGCCTATTTGATTGGGCTTGGGTCATATTTCATTAATTAGGTTCAAATTGGGCTTAAGTGTGTTTTTCAGCATTATTAGGGTTTTGACACTATTTTGTATTTCGGTTATATCTTTAGTTCTGGATGTCTAAAAATTGTGATTATTGCCTTGTAGGAAAGCTAAGAGGACATCTACAACTTTCATTCAGACCTCCAAGGCCAATTTAGACGTTCAATGGGTCAAATTTAACCCGCAATTCAGAGTAGAGTTGTTGCCGCTGGATCCTGACCCGCATGCAGTTTTTGGACCATAACTTGTGCTGTACATGTCGTATGGACTTGAAACCGGTCCCATTGGAAAGCTAAGGCGCAGGGCTTAAATTTTTATGAAGGCCGGTTCAAAAAGTTATGAAGTTAATGTGGTCTTATTACCTGTCGAAAATGGCTGATTAGTCCAGAGACCTATATGGACCTAGATGGACTTAAATGGGCTTAACTTCCTTAATTTAGGCACAATTAGGCCCAAACCGGAGCCCATTTGAAGCTGAGGTCCAGAGGTTTAAACTAGGTTAGGGGTAAATTAGGTGTGCATGAAAGTTAGGAAGTTATAAGCAGAGAAAGGAGGCAGACGAGTTATCAATTCTAGACTAGGCAGCTTTTGTTTTCTCTCTTGAAAATTTTGGAGCTCTTTGATTTATGACTGCACTTCTCCATTGGAGCTTGGATTTCATGACCATGGAGGAGTAGAATCCTTGTAACCAAGTTAGACTCCTGATTAAATTCGGTTTTGATTTTGAGATTATGTTCTTAATTGGATTAAACTTAATGCAGTTTCTTCTTCTTTGAATTTCTGCCTTGCTTTAATCTTTGTATGAATTCATAGAGATCTTTGTGATTTATATGGATATTGAAGTAAGAAATAGAATTTAGATTGATCAATCTTTAATCT
>QAOA01005434.1:0-34620 GCA_003255065.1 Cercis canadensis
ATAAGAGGATATCTATGGAACACCAATCCCAGAACACACAGACAAATAAATGGAACCCACCTATTTCAGTCTGAATACACAATGAAGCAAAGTAATTCTTAAAATTTTACCAGAAAGAGAAGGAAGGGGGTAGAGGATGAGAGAGAGAGAGGAGATTTCGGATAGAGAGACCTAACTAAAAGAAGAGCAGCCAACTCACTTGGACGCCGCCGCTTGCCACCAGAAAATGTCGCTTGCCACCGGAAAAAGCCTCACACCGTTGCAGTTCAAAGCTTCAAGAAAATGGAGCAGCAATAGGTCTCTCGATCGGTGAAAGGAAAAAGGGGGAAATGAAATGGGAAAGAGAGAAGGGGAAGATATTTTAATATTGGAGGTTTCTTACCTACTTTCTTTATAAGTGTATTATGACATATTTCACAAAAATAACCAATAAAAGGTAGACAGCTAACTTTGTTACCAATAAGTTTCAAGTTGTCCTATTATAAAAAAGAATAGGATAAATTATTGTAATACCTATTTTAATACAAAAATTACATACTATCACCTATAATTCAAAACCGCTACTCAATCTTAAAGAAACCAGCCAATTGAATGAGGGCAAAATTTAGGTAAACCAAAGAGATAGATCAGAAGGAACCGTCTCCGCTTGTGTCTGATCCGGGCCTGAGCTCTACTCGAGCGTGGGTGCCGGGAAAAATTGACAGAAAACTAACCTGCATAGAGTAACAATAGAAAGACCCCAACGTTCTCGATAGTCGAACCTTGAGCCCTTGCAGATCAATTTATCGAACTCTATACTGAATTCTCACTGATTCACAAATTGATTGAACTAGCCCAACTGTGTTGTTATTGCTCTTCAAAAGAGTGAGGAAAGAACAAATTAGAACTAAAACGGCAAACAATCAGCAACCAACAGTGAAGCAGAGTGAGAGGAGATGGTAGAGAGTAGACAGCGGCAGAGAGAGAGGAATGGGGTTTCTTTGTATTTTTCATTACTTATTGGGTTAAAATTTACAAAGTGTATTTAGACTAGGACTTCTGGTTGCCATTAAATTAATTCAACGGTGGAGATTGCAATATTTGCCTTTGATAATTTAGATGTTTGCCACATTAGATGTAGTATGACATACTTACATAGTATCATAGAATTCTCGTTTAATATTACTTTTTTTTATGGTGTAGTATTACTTTTTATAACAATGCTATAAAAAAAAAAAAAAAAATTGATAGAATTGTTGCTAGTATTAAAATTAGTTGTTAGATAAAATAACGGGAATTCTATGATATTATATAGTATATCATACCACATTGATGTAACAAGTGTATGTAATTTTTATATTTTATTGGATATAAAATATAATTTATCTTATTTTCTCAGATAAACTTGAAAATAGTTGACTTTACATATGTCATTTATATATTGACTATTCCCATATAGTATGACATACCACATAAATAACAAAATTATCTAAGAAACCTCCATAAAATAAAGTATTAGTTTTGGCAATTCCTTTTCAATTAATATTACTTTTTAGAATAATACTAATTAGAGGACGATAAAAATCAATATTTTAAAAATCAGACCAAATCGAGCGGTTTGACCGGTGCCTGGTAAGGAAACTAGTTTGGTTCATACCACTGAATTGCTGTAGTGGTTGAACCTCCTAAAATCAGTGAGAACCACTTGAACCGGTGCGAACCGGTGAACTGGTATGGTTTTGACAAAACCTTACAACTTGGAAAATTGGCATAAATGAAGAGAAAATTGTCCATGCATGGATTCGAACCTATTTCCCTTGATCTAAACTCATGCTTTAGGCAATTTGACCAGTATAGCACTATTACACTAACTAATTACATAAAATGGGTCTTTCTCAAAGTATTTATCAAGAAGGGGCAGTTTTCAATTTTTTAATATTTTTTTCGACCAATATAGAACATGTTTTACCTCTCCCTAAAATGTCTTCAGTTTGAACACGCTTTATCCTCATTTCTGCAAAAGCGTGTTTGCATTAAAATGACCTGGAAAATTTTCAATGAAACATGCTTTATACATGAAGCGTGTTCCTTTGGAATACACTTTAGGGATAAAGCGTGTCCCAAGGAGTAAAGCGTGTTTCTTAGGCAAGTAGAGCATTTTCTAACAATTAATGCTTTTGTATGGAAAAGCGTGAAGAAACAATGATAAAGTGTGAACGTCTCTATAAATAGCAGTCTATTGAATAAAATTTCATATGCAAATTGTGGGCAAAGCTTCTAATTGTTAAGGGTAGTCAAACGCATATGCCAGAAGATATCATGGGTATGAAAATAGTTCTTCGTGGCTAAGTTCAGATGTTCGCCGTAGCGACATTGAAGTATATGAAGCTGGATGTAGCCAGTATGAAGATGAACGGGAAAACAAAAGTCGCAACAATTCACCTAGGGATGAACTTGAAAATAGAGGTTGCAACAATGAGTAGGAAAATAGAGCTTGCAACAATTCACTTGGGGATGAGTGAGAAAATAGAGATCACAACAATTCACCAAGTGATCCTCTAATTGACAGCGGTGATGATGAGGACCGTGATTATAGTCCAGACACTATAGAATCAAGCGATGATGAGGAGGCGGAAGATTTGTCAGATCTTAATGTGGAGCCTCTGAGACAGGAACTAATAGCTGGGAGGGCACAACACGTTGCACCAATACAAGCAGTACTTCCACCGTATTATGGATACGTTCATTGGGAGGCGATGCAAATAGTTGATGATGCTGAACAAGTAACAGGGTGCAGCCAATTTGGATAAATTAAAGTTCTATGTCCATACTAAGATGAGACTTAAAGTAAATCAAATAGTTGAGAAGATAACTTATAGATTCTTAATTTTAGTTAATTCATTGTTTTATCTTGCATTTGAATTTGGATCTGAAGGAGATGTTGAGATGATGTATGAGAGTAATGCTAAACATCCTAGTTTGGATCCAATTGAGATATATGTGGACATCACGACTATGAATATTGCTGGAGATGAAGGTCAAGCTGAAGTTGTTGAAGTTGACCCAAGTTCATATCCTTGTTCCTATCATCCATATAGTCAATTGGAGACAAGAGCAGAGTCTTGTTATGAACCGGAGATTGGTTCACATGGATTTTAATATAATTTGGCTACTGATGGATACATGTGGTGACTTCGATCATGCTTACGAACTAAGAGCCAAATTTAGGAGATACAAAAATACAATAGACCTCATACGTGCACAAATGCAAGAATGACACAAGATCACAAGGAATTAGATGTTAAGGTGATTGCAGGAACCATTGTTGGGCTGGTACAGGAGAATACTGGTGTGCTAATAAAGTTGATACAAGAACGCATAAAAAGCACATTCTCCTATCAAATATCATACCGAAAAGTGTGGCTTGAGATGCAGAAAATAATCACACAAGTATATGGTGATTGGAAGGATAGTTATAATTTGTTGCCTAGGTAAATGGCTGCACTTGATAAACGTGCTCCTGGAACTATCGTTCAATGGTGCTTGGATGATCGATTTGAGAAACGTGCTCCTGGAACTATCGTTCAATGGTGCTTGGATGATTGATGGATTGGGAGGCCACAATATGATCGTACCTTGAAGAGATTTCAAGGTGTGTTCTGGGCATTCAAGTCATGCATTAACGCATTTAGGTTTTGCAAGCCGGTTGTGCAAATTGATGTCACTTTTCTGTACGGGAAGTATATTGGGACTCTCCTCATCACCACAATACAAGCTGACAGTAGGTCACAATTAGCTTTAGCTTATGTCATTGTAGAATGTGAGACAAAAGAGGCTTAGTCATAGTTTTTAACGTGTGTCAGACAACACGTTGTTGGGAGCAATTCAAATTTGGCCTTAATTTCAAACCATCACGTTAGCATTATCGCTGTCATTAACGATGCAGAAGTTGGTTGGCGTCCACCATTGGCGCATCATTTTTTCTGTTTATGGCACGTGGTGAGCAATTGGAACAACGTATTCAAGAATGTTGATGTGAAACACTAAATCTACAGAGCTAGTAAGAAAATTAGTATTTATAAACAATTACATATTTTTTGTTTTTAGTTTATAAAGAGAAGAAATATATTTTAAACGCTTTATACAAGTGTTCAGTTTAAGTCTGCCAAATTTGAGGATATAATGTCAGAGAGACGTAGAGAATGTCCCGATGAGCGTTTGTGGAATTATATAAGAGATATTGAGCCGATAAAATGGACACAACAAGGGGACACTCATGGCAAATGTTATGGCTTAATGATGACTAACCTTGCTGAAAATGTGAACGACACGTTGAAAGGAGTTCGCAACATGTCTATTACTGCACTTGTGAGAGCCACATATCATAAAAGGAACTGCATTTATAATGATAGGCGAGAAATGGCTCAAGCAATGTTAGCGAGTGGGCAGATGTGGACAGAAGATGCATATAAGAAGATGCGTGAAAACACTTGTTATTTGTCTTCACACCGGCCAATATTATTTGATAGAAATACTGGATCATTTGAAATAGATAAGACATTCAACTTGAGTGGACGGGCGAGTGGGCGAATTTTTCGTCTGAATTTAAATGACAAAATATGCAGATATGGTAGGTTTCAGGCACTTCATATTCCTTGCTTGCACGTGATTGCCGCTTGTGCCTCTATTAGTATGGATGCATGAAGTTATGCGGATCTAGTATATTCTACGCGGTACTTAGTCCAAGCGTATGATGGGAAATTTTATCTGTATTTGTTTATCATTCTATATATATAAGTCATATGAATGTTGATGACTAAGCGTTGTTATGATAATGACGATTAACAGATTTTCAATATGGTCTTACAATATACACCTGGTGACATTTTTCAAATGTGTGGGCGTGCTTGGAGGTTAGATAGTGAATTTTGGTATCTGTTAGACCCAACATTACATGACTCTCCCCAAGTACATGCTGTAATGTTAATAGAATGGGAACGCATGCAGCGCCAGTTTAGAAATTTACGTGAGTTGACAAATGTCCAAAACGTTCGCGCTTTGAGATCAATAACAATACATATGCCTAGGTGAAACATGAAAGAGTTGCGATCAACCTTATATCGTAAAAGAGAAGAGAATAATCGTATAGGGATCAAATTACACTGAAGTGATTGTGAACAGAGTTCAAGACATGCGATGAGGGATGGTGACATGCCACGAGCTGCTATGTGAGCTTGTTTCACCCGAGAACCAGAGTGTTTATCTGACATTGACATGTTTGATGAAGAATAAACTATAAACCCTAAACCCTAAACTCCAAACCCCTAAACCCTTACCCCTGTGCATTTTAGATTTTAGACAGATTGCACTTTGCACATTGCACATTGCACATTGCACACAACTCACTTTGTATTCATGCCCTCCTCCATTCAATGCATCTTTCAACAATTGCCGTTTAGAAACCATATTTTACATTTCTCAAGTCACACTGAACCTACAATAGGCTCAATGTTCAACACCAAAAACTACTAACCATTTTCTTTGCCCCAAACCTTAAAATAAACCATTATACATTGTTCCTCAAAGTCCACCAAGTTTGATGTGACCTAACCATTACTTTAATTCAGCCCATGAATCCTAACTGCCACTTGCACGGTCCTACCAACACCCCATAATCTAAACAAAGGGACTTCTATGAGATCACCAATTCTGCTTGCTATTTGCTAAATAAAAATAAACTTGATTCCAGAAATTGACAATTGAAATCTTTAGAGCTGTATTCATTATTCAAGGAAATCTTCTCTCATAAACACATTCAACCGTAACACTTTCTCGCCAAATATACTTGCTAAAGAAACATTCAATTATTTTATAAAAGCCATCAAACAATAAATTCTGTGCTTGCACTAGGTTCAATCCACTCTGATTAAATTAGTACGAGAAAAAAGAATTATCAAGTGAATTTAGCCTTTTACTTGCATGATTGTAACACAATATTGATTGATAAAGATAATTAATCACTATGGGTATGATCTTATTGAGTAGTAACTTAATTTAAATTAGTTCAAGTCCGAGTAATTGGCAAGTGCATAGCTAGCTAGCTAGATCACCAGGTGGAGGCGTGGGCTAATTACGTGAAATGAAATTAATGAACATGCAGAAAGAAGGTCATCATCAGGCAGAGGCAGCAGCAATCAGAATGAATTGGAGGGAAGTGGAAGAAACAAGATTAACATTAACGGCAAGGAAGAGGTGGAAGAAAAAGTGATGAGGGCACAAGGGACAGGAAAAATCGTGACGCCAAATCTGAAAATGTTCACTCTGGATGAGTTGAAGAGTGCGACAAGAAATTTTAGACCAGACACGCCAAACTTGCCTATGCTATCCCCCCAGCCCCCTTCCCTCTCCTTAACACCTTTTTCTTGATATTATTTGCTAAAAGAAAACCTCACTTCAATGAATCTCACCAATAATTAATGAAATGAAATGAATGAAGAACTAACAATTAAGGGAGTGCTGAGGTTAAGAGTAATACCTTAAGATTGGTCTGTGTTCCTTGCCAAGCTTGAGTACAACACTCTGACAGTGAAGGGAGTACTGAGGCCTGAAGAGATAGCCGCCTAGCCGAAGAGGAAAACCACAGATTCAGAAGGAGATGGCCCAGACCCCAGATTGGAGGGAGAAGGAGAAGGAGAGTGAGTGAGAGCCGAGAGGGAGAGCGACGGGGAGGGACTGGAGTGGGGGCTGAGTAGTCCTACTAGGGATTTTGACTTACAGACTTACAATTACAGATCGGGGGGTAGAGATAAATTGAGACTCATATTAAATAAAACGACATCGCATTGAAGCTATCGGTTCGGTTCGGTTTTTTTTCGGTTTTCATTCAGGCAAACTGAAAACCGAACCGGGGTTCTCAGTCTTCCAAAAATACAAACCGAAAACCGGACCATTTCTCTCGATTTGACTCGGTTTCGGTTCGGTTCGGTCAGTTTTGTCTGTTTTTCGGTTTTGGCTTACACCCCTACATGCAACTGGCTCAATGTTTAACACCCAAAACTGCTAACCCTTTTCTTTGCCCCAAATAAAATAAACCATTATACACTGTTACTCTAGAATTCTGAAGTACTCAAAATCCAACAAGTCTGATTTGACCTAACCATTACTTTAAATCCAGCCTATGAATCCTAAATCCCACTTGCACGGTCCTACCATCACCCCTTAATCTAAACAAATAACATCATGAAAGACTTAAGCCTAGGACAAAGGGACTTGTACAAGGTCACCAATTTCTGCTTGCTGTTTGCTAAACAAAAACCTACTTGATTCCAGAAATTGACAACTGAAATCTTTAGAGCTGTATTCACTATACAAGGAAAACTTCTCTCATAAACACATTCGACTGTAACACTTTTTTACCAAATATACTCTAAATAGATAGGATCTACCAATTCCAGTAACAGGAATACTTATTTTGCCACCTTCCTCAAGCATCAGATCATCTAGGGGTGTTCATAGCTTCAGTCAGTTTGGTGAGTTTTAAGCTAAATGCCCAACCAAGTTGAACAAATCGGTTCCCTAAGAAAGAGCCAAGCAATAGGTTTGGTCGATGCTAATAAGAACAAACAAAACCAATACAATTAAAGTGGGTCTAGTGACATTGATTCTTGCAAGGATAAAGAATGATTTACCATAAAAGATGACAAATGAAGAATATACTGAAGAGATGAAAGGGAACATCATGAGCCTCTAACAAATAATTATGCAAGGGGCATGAGATTTTTTTTGGGGGGAGGGGGAAGAGGGCAGAGAAAATAAAGGGAAGGAAGAAAAGAACAAGCCAAGAAAAGTAAGATTTTTGTGCCAGTAAACTAACCATTACTAAGAAATATAGGTTTGCATCAAATATAGCTGGAATGCCACCTCTAGCAACTTAAGCGGACTTACATTACTTGTCAAAATGTAGAAAAGAGTTGCAGCAACAAGGTTGCTGGGAGAATCATCAAGACTGAGACCCAAAATAGCATCATAAACTATTGTCTTTGCCATCCTAGAAAGTATATAACCATCAATATCAGTTGAGAAGTTTAAAATTCCAATTAGAAAGTTTTATAGGAAGAATTGATCTGTTCACTCAGGGACACGCACACATCCAATTACAAAATAACCAAATGTGAAAGAAATAGAAGATTATGCTGATGATCTTAGTTTACTATTTCTTTACTTTTTTATATTTTTGGATAACCAATTTGACATGCAAAAACTCCTTCCAAGCAGCAGTCAGAGTGTATTACCAATATCATGAAGAAAGATAATAAGGTTTCACATGGTTCATATAGCAAACGATAAAAACAAAATGAAAAATTTATTTAATTCTGAATCCCTATATGGAAACACTAAATTGCCTCATTCTCATTTTATCAAATGGAAAGTGACTAAACCTTGAAAATTGTCAAAGATCTAAGCTCCACTTCAACATACAATTTCATAAAGAAAGTGGCTAAAGAGATCTCAAAGTTCAACCTACTAAATGGCAATGCTTTACCATACGCATTAATGATTCAAAACACTAACGTTTATTTTATTTTTTTCTTCTTTTTTCTTTTTCTCCTAAGTTACTAATAAAAATTCAAATCAACTAAGAAATTTTGGAGCACATGAGCTAATGGTATCCTTAACTTCGAAAGCTAATAAAAAGGAATCACCCGATAAATTTAAAAATCACATACTATGAGTTCACCCAGTTAATCCTCAGCCCAAATTTCAAATTTCAAATTCACATTTAGAAACCCCACTGCGGAATTTCAAAAAATTCGATCCTTTCCTATACAAACAACTCAAGGAGACCCATTTAAGATTCAATACCCAGAAGAATTTTTTTCAAATTTACGTACCCTTGAGTCCGTAGAAGCCACCGCTGCCGCAAATAGACAACAAAGAAAGCAAATTCACCCTTCTGATCCGAATTGGCTGACCTTTCCTGAGCCCATCAAGAGCAAAATTCACCTCATCAACATGCTCCATCATCTCCCCGAATTCCTACGTCTCCATCAACGTCGAAGTCGCCGGAATCGAAAAACCACAGCTCCTGGGTAATTCTATCGTCTTCCCTGTTCTTGCTTTCTTTGACTTCCTAGAGACCCCGTTGCACAAATCGTCGAAGGGGACCGTTGTGGGCAAGATCGAATTTGAATTGTACGGGTCATAATTGAAGGAAGATGTCATAACGGCTAGTAAAGAGGACTGAAACGATGCAGTGTTAGTAAAGAAACGAAATAGTGTCGTGTGTCAAGTCTGAAGGAAGGATGAATCAGTTAACAGTAGGTGAGGATATAATGGTTGGGATGATGTCCACGTGTAAGGGGATCCTGGGTTTAGAGAATTAGCCGTTAGAGGTATGTTATAAACCGAGTTAAATTTTGAAATAGGGAATTGGGGAGTTGAAGAGAAAGGGGAGAGAAGAGGGTTGGAAGGTGGCGCTGCCAATGGGCAGAGACAAAGAAGACGAGGCGACAGAAGGAGAATAGTGAGTGAGTGAGAGAGAGAGAGAAGCGAATAGATTTGTGTCTTTCCTGTAGAGGTTTTTGATTGAATTTTGATTTTGATTTTGGTTTATTTCTCTTTTCGGTTTTGTTGGTTTTATAAACAGTGCAATTTTTTAAATACCGTTCAATGAGTGAGCATTATCTAATTGGTTGGTAATATCAGGTGAGGGTAATTTGGTCATTTTAAAAAAATTCAGATATATTAGTGAGACGTGTCAAGAATAGAAGAATCATACATCTTCAACAAGAAAATAGTTTTTGATCATACAGGAGCCAGTCAAGAACCGATAGAAGAATCATATATTTTTTGCAAAAATCATATATCAATTTTATCTATGCATAGCACAGAAATTATACAAAATAATTAAAATTAAAATCTCTTCTTAAGCAAATTTTTTTATTAATCACCTCTACAGAAAAAAAAAAATCTTTGCAAATTAATCTTCTAACAATCCTAACCAAAAATCATAACCAAAAAAAATAAAATCCTAGCCCTAAAATATATTTTTCTAAAACATGTTAAACAAAACAATATCAATATGTAAACACAAAACAGAAGCAAAGTGAAGGAATTAACATCGTTGAGGGCCGACCCTAATGGCGGATGAAAGGGAGTCAAAATCAGAACCAGCAAGGTAGGTATTACGTTCAACACTAGTTTTTTGACAAAAGCCGTGCCAAGAGAATGATGAAGACGCACCACCAATGATGGTGAATTTGAGCTTAAGTATAGGAGGGGCTTGAGGAAAAGTGTCGATGTCCACGTCAATATCACCTCTAGCATCATTGGAGGCCACCCAATCCTTGCCTATTGCCTTAACTCCGACGTCAACTATAGTGGTGATTGGGAGGGAGACTTGCTGCTACAAGGAGAAACTAGGGTGGGAGGGAGACTTGTGAATACGAAGGTACCTCCTCCCCAAATATTTGTATATTTTTTTACCTCTCATACACTACAAGAAATTTCAACAAAATTATACCGTTGGAATTCGATTTTGGAAAAAAAATGCCAACCAAAATTTTCATTGGAATTTATAAAAAAAATTATTTATAATATATTATAAAAAATATTTTTTATTTTTTTAAAATTCAAAAATTATTTTTTATCTTTTGAAATTCCAACGGAATTTTCATTTCATTGTAATTTCATAAGTTTTTTTTTTTTTTTTTACTTTTAAAGGTAAATTCATAAATAATATTTCTTAAAAATAAAAATATGTCATATAACAAATTCTTGTGAATTTTAAATACATGTAATTAAAATAATTTGTTTGAATACACTATTATAAAAAGAGTAATTTAACAAAAATATTCAAAACCTTGTTGTACTTTTAATTTAACAACAAAACATGATAACTTACAAATGAAGAAATTATACAATAAAAAATTACTGCTAAGAAATCTTCATGAAACATCAAACGTAAACCTAAGAACCAATACAAGTGACATTATAAGAGCCAACTAGCCATCATACTCTCCCTAAGCAAATTTGTTCTCTGGATAAAAGACAACTACCACTTGATTTCCGCCAAATTTCCATCCATTCAATCTAGCACAGCACAAGCATTTGTATTACCATCAACATCAGCATACTCCAAAAACACCTGAAAGCACATAAAAGTTAATTTGCAACAGTTACTATAAACAACCATAGAAAGAACTCCCAGAAAAACAGCGACTATTTGATAAGCATATATATTTTTACTGCTCAAAAGCAAAGTACATTTACAAGTTTTAAACAAAATGGATTAAGATCAAAGTGTCAAAATTCAGAAAAAATGATGATAGCCTAAGATGCATTTAGTAAGTCTATGCAAAGTTCACATGATGTTAAACAAATTGGATTAAGATCACGAATTAGCAGCCAAATTTTGCAAAGTGAAGATAAATAAATAAATAATGATTAGACAAAGATATGGAGAAGTACCTAATAGGGCAGTAATGAGGAAGTTTATCCAAGATCTCTAGTTCCTCAAGAGTGATTTGATCAATCTTGTTCACGACATAGATGCAAGGCGTGTATATTCTATTGCCCTCAATAACATTTATGAGGTCGTCTACAGTGGCATCATACCTAAGAGTAATATCTACATTATGAATTCTGTACTCGCTGCATATAGCCTTCACAGTCTCAAGATATACAATAAGTATGATTTTCAATAACCAGAGATAATAATGCCCATAACACATAACATAAAAATGAATCACAAATGCACATTGTGGATCTATCGAATCTCACTACTATTAGACAAGAAAAAAACTAGACAGTGCACTTCAACAAAGTAGGACCCAAATTTGCAAAAAAACAAAAACTGCAGATCGAGGGAATATTCTATCACTTTTCTGAATTTCAGTTCAATTATTTGCTACTTTATAATATTATGGATTCACGTATACTGGCCACCAAACAAAAGTAGCTCGCAGAATACAAAACTGGCAAACAGCTGGAAGCTGCATATTCCTAGTTGCCACTCAGAATGCCAATATAATGCCTAAAAATTGTCAATAGTTAAAGGAATCAGTACATGTGTACATGAGAAAGAGGGCACATGATTCAATGAGACTACTAAGAAGTTCATTAATGATAGTAACTATTATTAAAATGAAAAATGGATGAGGGAGTTTGAAGAATGAAGTCAAATTAAAAGGGCTGCTTCCACAAAGAGCCAATCAAGAAGCAAGCCTCACCAAGCTTTAATTATCTTATAATTGCACCTAAAAAAATCAGCATTTCACCAAAGACATCTCCACTCACAATTTCTCCAGGACTATGGATGCAACTGCTGCTGTCAACCAATAGCCAGATCATTTACTTTTTAAAGTCAAAATGTTAACCACCAATGACCATCATCTTCATTCATTAGGTTCATGCTACATAAAGGATAAATATACTTAATAGAACCAAATTTTTTTTTGAACAAGTCATTAAACTACATGTTGCAATAGGTTGAATAAATTTTGAAGGTGTAAGGAGTTCTCTCTGCAGCTTTGCAAGTTTAGCCTGGTGCCATATGGTCACTAAAATAAATCAACTCCTCAAGAAAACTAGCAACAGAAAAGAAATAAACCAACAGAGGAAGTTTCAAAACTAAATAATACAGCGAGAAAATCTCCATATACAAGGTTGATTCTTAAGAGAAGAAAGACTTTCAAAAGAGATCATAACATCCATCTTGCCTTCAAATATCACATATAAGTATATAAAGATACATGTTTGTAAAACAAAAAAGCAACACTCTATATGGCACAAAGATTCAACACCTTCACACTTTCATCTACTTAGATTAGATGAGATCCCACATACTTTTCCAGTTCATCTAAACTTATTGTTTAGTCCTTACTAAAAGTTACTTGATACTCCTTATCATGCGAAGATTCAGAAAATAAGGATATATTTCCAAAAGGTTTGAAAAGAAAAATATTAAGTAAAAATCAAAATTATCAACCATTTCTCATGTACCAGCAGTCATTCACAAGATGTTTCTCTACAAATTATACTAATTAATTGACAATGTATAAGGGAGATATGTAGTGACCAGAGGAATATAGCTTTGGAAAGACTGTTTTACATGTACTCTAAAGATATCTAATTTTTTTTTTTTTTTTTTAGCAGATTTATTCAACCTAATTTCCAAATAGAGGAAGTGCATAATGTTCGAATCTTACAAATTGTACCCGTCAATCAAGAAATATAAACATGATGGGAGCAGAAGTGGTAAAAATAAGAACATATTGTTTAAGACACATAATGTTCACATTAAGAAAAATTATTCAAATTTTCACCAGAAGCAACTGCAGATTTACTCTGTCCAATTTCTCTGCAAACAAAGTTGCCACATGGATACCAGTATTAGCAGATTTTAACGAGAAAAGATTTCCTACTTTGTTTGCTGAAAACATAATGCATCATTAGCAGCAATATGGATACCAGTGCAAAGATGAATTCCACCCCTTTCAAAGTCAATATGTAGGTTTCTAGCTGCTCTTTGCTCCTCAGAGAGCATATGACCCTCTTGCTCAGCTTTCTTCACCGCGTCATAGAGAACATGGTTTGTGTTAAGATGCTGCACAGCAGAGAGCATACAACATTAAGGACTAGAAATATTAAGACAACAAGAAATGAAAATATTTCTGCAACAAGTTAGTTAGAGTTTACTATTATGCCCTCAAGGATCTCAGTAAAATTTCTCATGATGTTGCTTATAATATAAAGCATCTTGATACTCCTAGATATATATATATATATAAGCATATTTGGTATTCCTATTTGCTCTAATTCAAGATGTAAGTATTCCACATATACATTTTTATCTTTTACATATACAAATTGAAAAGTGCTTATGATGCCAAACAATTTGCTCTGATATATGTAGTCAGCAATCCGAATCACATGGGTGAATCCAAATAGGTGAGGAATCATAGTCTAAATTATCAGAATTACTGTGATTCACCATTTCTTGCAGAATCATATGATTCCACAATTCAGAGAAAGCTATACATCTGCCAGATTATTGGTAGACATAAAAAATTACAATTCATGATTCATAACATAAGCTAAATCAAATTAAGACCAAACTCTATCATTGGAGATATGCATGCCTTTTTTTTTTTCTGTATGATGTATAACTTAGTTGTACTAATTAGGGTTTGCATTTGTGTATAATAATGGACAAAATTTATCATTATGAAGCTTTGAATACTAAGATGAAATAATACTAAAGCGAGTTCGCTGCATGTCAGTTTTCTGGACAGCATTCATCTATCACTATAATGAAACTAGATTGAACTAATTGCACACTATCGTTCCCCCCTCTAGCATCTAGTAACAATTGTTCCTCTTAAATTCTAAGCTTTGCAATAGTAACTATACCTTTAAAACTCCTATAGTATTTCACATTTTGGCAATTGTATACCTCTGATACCTACACATTTTGACATTGGAGCAGTGCACTGAACTACAGGTTACTTAGTCAAATTAATTAAATTTAGTGATTTAAGAAGATTGAATAAGATGACAGAGGATATGAAAAATAAGCCTCACATGAATAAGAGGATATCTATGGAACACCAATCCCAGAACACACAGACAAACAAATGGAACCCACCTATTTCAGTCTGAATACACAATGAAGCAAAGTAATTCTTAAAATTTTACCAGAAAGAGAAGGAAGGGGGTAGAGGATGAGAGAGAGAGAGGAGATTTCGGATAGAGAGACCTAACTAAAAGAAGAGCAGCCAACTCACTTGGACGCCGCCGCTTGCCACCAGAAAATGTCGCTTGCCACCGGAAAAAGCCTCACACCGTTGCAGTTCAAAGCTTCAAGAAAATGGAGCAGCAATAGGTCTCTCGATCGGTGAAAGGAAAAAGGGGGAAATGAAATGGGAAAGAGAGAAGGGGAAGATATTTTAATATTGGAGGTTTCTTACCTACTTTCTTTATAAGTGTAGTATGACATACTTCACAAAAATAACCAATAAAAGGTAGACACCTAACTTTGTTACCGATAAGTTTCAAGTTGTCCTATTATAAAAAAGAATGGGATAAATTATTGTAATACCCATTTTAATACAAAAATTACATACTATCACCCATAATTCAAAACCGCTACTCAATCTTAAAGAAACCAGCCAATTGAAGGAGGGCAAAATTTAGGTAAACCAAAGAGATAGATCATAAGGAACCGTCTCCGCTTGCGTCTGATCCGGGCCTGAGCTCTACTCGAGCGTGGGTGCCGGGAAAAATTGACAGAAAACTAACCTGCATAGAGTAACAATAGAAAGACCCCAACGTTCCCGATAGTCGAACCTTGAGCCCTTGCAGATCAATTTATCGAACTCTAAACTGAATTCTCACTGATTCACAAATTGATTGAACTAGCCCAACTGTGTTGTTATTGCTCTTCAAAAGAGTGAGGAAAGAACAAATTAGAACTAAAACGGCAAACAATCAGCAACCAACAATGAAGCAGAGTGAGAGGAGATGGTAGAGAGTAGACAGCGGCAGAGAGAGGGGAATGGGGTTTCTTTGTATTTTTCATTACTTATTGGGTTAAAATTTACAAAGTGTATTTAGACTAGGACTTCTGGTTGCCATTAAATTAATTCAACGGTGGAGATTGCAATATTTGCCTTTGATAATTTAGATGTTTGCCACATTAGATGTAGTATGACATACTTACATAGTATCATAGAATTCTCGTTTAATATTACTTTTTTTTATGGTGTAGTATTACTTTTTATAACAATGCTATAAAAAAAAAAAAAATTGATAGAATTGTTGCTAGTATTAAAATTAGTTGTTAGATAAAATAACGGGAATTCTATGATATTATATATAGTATATCATACCACATTGATGTGATAAGTGTATGTAATTTTTATATTTTATTGGATATAAAATATAATTTATCTTATTTTCTCAGATAAACTTGAAAATAGTTGACTTTACATATGTCATTTATATATTGACTATTCTCATATAGTATGACATACCACATAAATAACAAAATTATCTAAGAAACCTCCATAAAATAAAGTATTAGTTTTGGCAATTCCTTTTCAATTAATATTACTTTTTAGAATAATACTAATTAGAGGACGATAAAAATCAATGTTTTAAAAATCAGACCAAATCGAGCGGTCTGACCGGTGCCTGGTAAGGAAACTAGTTTGGTTCATACCACTGAATTGCTGTAGTGGTTAAACCTCCTAAAATTAGTGAGAACCACTTGAACCGGTGCGAACCGGTGAACTGGTATGGTTTTGACAAAACCTTACAACTTGGAAAATTGGCATAAATGAAGAGAAAATTGTCCATGCATGGATTCGAACCTATTTCCCTTGATCTAAACTCATGCTTTAGGCAATTTGACCAGTATAGCACTATTACACTAACTAATTACATAAAATGGGTCTTTCTCAAAGTATTTATCAAGAAGGGGCAGTTTTCAATTTTTTAATATTTTTTTCGACCAATATAGCATATGTTTTACCTCTCCCTAAAATGTCTTCAGTTTGAACACGCTTTATCCTAATTTCTGCAAAAGCGTGTTTGCATTAAAATGACCTGGAAAATTTTCAATGAAACACGCTTTATACATGAAGCGTGTTCCTTTGGAACACACTTTAGGGATAAAGCGTGTCCCAAGGAGTAAAGCGTGTTTCTTAGGCAAGTAGAGCATTTTCTAACAATTAATGCTTTTGTATGGAAAAGCGTGAAGGAACAATGATAAAGCGTGAACGTCTCTATAAATAGCAGTCTGTTGAATGAAATTTCATATGCAAATTGTGGGCAAAGCTTCTAATTGTTAAGGGTTTGCTGCGAAAATTGAAGGTGCTCAACAATTTTTTTTATCTGTTTGAGCTTCTAAAAGTACGTTTATTTATAATCTTGTATTAGATTATGTATACTATTAGTGTAATAGTAATGTTAGAGTATTATTTTAAATGTGTTATTAATTTTTAGTTTGTGCTTGAAAGTGTTAATTTTATATGAGTATTGAAGAAAAAAATAATTAATTTTTATATATACTAATTGTGTTTTAAAAAAATATGTTAGGAAGAAGATGCATATATTAATACATCATAATGGTTAGATATATAATGGCTCCCAAGGTGTAATGTGTAAAGGAGCTTCAATGTATGGGTTAAACTTGAAGAAGACATATGGATTGGATAAATTAAAGTTCTATGTCCATACTAAGATGAGACTTAAAGCAAATCAAATAGTTGAGAAGATAACTTATAGATTCTCAGTTTTAGTTAATTCATTGTTTTATCTTGCATTTGAATTGGGATCTGAAGGAGATGTTGAGATGATGTATGAGAGTAATGCTAAACATCCTAGTTTGGATCCAATTGAGATATATGTGGACATCACGACTATGAATATTGCTGGAGATGAAGGTCAAGCTGAAGTTGTTGAAGTTGACCCAAGTTCATATCCTTGTTCCTATCATCCATATAGTCAATTGGAGACAAGAGCAGAGTCTTGTTATGAACCGGAGATTGGTTCACATGGATTTTAATATAATTTGGCTACTGATGGATACATGTGGTGACTTCGAGCATGCTTACGAACTAAGAGCCAAATTTGGGAGATACAAAAATACAATAGACCTCATACGTGCACAAATGCAAGAATGACACAAGATCACAAGGAACTAGATGTTAAGGTGATTGCAGGAACCATTGTTGGGCTGGTACAGGAGAATACTGGTGTGCTAATAAAGTTGATACAAGAACGCATAAAAAGCACATTCTCCTATCAAATATCATACCGAAAAGTGTGGCTTGAGATGGAGAAAATAATCACGCAAGTATATGGTGATTGGAAGGATAGTTATAATTTGTTGCCTAGGTAAATGGCTGCACTTGAGAAACGTGCTCCTGGAACTATCGTTCAATGGTGCTTGGATGATCGATGGATTGGGAGGCCACAATATGATCATACCTTGAAGAGATTTCAAGGTGTGTTCTGGGCATTCAAGCCATGCATTAACGCATTTAGGTTTTGCAAGCCGGTTGTGCAAATTGATGTCACTTTTCTGTACGGGAAGTATATTGGGACTCTCCTCATCACCACAATACAAGCTGACAGTAGGTCACAATTAGCTTTAGCTTATGTCATTGTGGAATGTGAGACAAAAGAGGCTTGGTCATAGTTTTTAACGTGTGTCAGACAACACGTTGTTGGGAGCAGTTCAAATTTGGCCTTAATTTCAGACCATCACGTTAGCATTATCGCTGTCATTAACGATGCAGAAGTTGGTTGGCGTCCACCATTGGCGCATCATTTTTTCTGTTTATGGCACGTGGTGAGCAATTGGAAC
This sequence comes from Cercis canadensis, assembly GCA_003255065.1. Classification (NCBI taxonomy): domain Eukaryota; kingdom Viridiplantae; phylum Streptophyta; class Magnoliopsida; order Fabales; family Fabaceae; genus Cercis; species Cercis canadensis. The sequence continues at coordinate 18,353 of QAOA01005434.1, forward strand.
AACGCATTCAAGAATGTTGATGTGAAACACTAAATCTACAGAGCTAGTAAGAAAATTAGTATTTATAAACAATTACATATTTTTTTTTTTAGTTTGTAAAGAGAAGAAATATATTTTAAACGCTTTATACAAGTGTTCAGTTTGAGTCTGCCAAATTTGAGGATATAATGTCAGAGAGACGTAGAGAATGTCCCGATGAGCGTTTGTGGAATTATATAAGAGATATTGAGCCGATAAAATGGACACAACAAGGGGACACTCATGGCAAATGTTATGGCTTAATGATGACTAACCTTGCTGAAAATGTGAACGACACGTTGAAAGGAGTTCGCAACATGTCTATTACTGCACTTGTGAGAGCCACATATCATAAAATGAACTGCATTTATAATGATAGGCGAGAAATGGCTCAAGCAATGTTAGCGAGTGGGCAGATGTGGACAGAAGATGCATATAAGAAGATGCGTGAAAACACTTGTTATTTGTCTTCACACCGGCCAATATTATTTGATAGAAATACTGGATCATTTGAAATAGATAAGACATTCAACTTGAGTGGACGGGCGAGTGGGCGAATTTTTCGTCTGAATTTAAATGACAGAATATGCAGATATGGTAGGTTTCAGGCACTTCATATTCCTTGCTCGCACGTGATTGCCGCTTGTGCCTCTATTAGTGTGGATGCATGAAGTTATGCGGATCTAGTATATTCTACGCGGTACTTAGTCCAAGCGTATGATGGGAAATTTTATCTGTATTTGTTTATCATTCTATATATATAAGTCATATGAATGTTGATGACTAAGCGTTGTTATGATAATGACGATTAACAGATTTTCAATATGGTCTTACAATATACACCTGGTGACATTTTTCAAATGTGTGGGCGTGCTTGGAGGTTAGATAGTGAATTTTGGTATCTGTTAGACCCAACATTACATGACTCTCCCCAAGTACATGCTGTAATGTTAATAGAATGGGAACACATGCAGCGCCAGTTTAGAAATTTACGTGAGTTGACAAATGTCCAAAACGTTCGCGCTTTGAGATCAATAACAATACATATGCCTAGGCGAAACATGAAAGAGTTGCGATCAACCTTATATCGCATAAGAGAAGAGAATAATCGTATAGGGATCAAATTACACCGAAGTGATTGTGAACAGAGTTCAAGACATGCGATGAGGGATGGTGACATGCCACGAGCTGCTATGTGAGCTTGTTTCACCCGAGAACCAGAGTGTTTATCTGACATTGACATGTTTGATGAAGAATAAACTATAAACCCTAAACCCTAAACTCCAAACCCCTAAACCCTTACCCCTGTGCATTTTAGATTTTAGACAGATTGCACTTTGCACATTGCACATTGCACACAACTCACTTTGTATTCATGCTCTCCTCCATTCAATGCATCTTTCAGCAATTGCCGTTTAGAAACCATATTTTACATTTCTCAAGTCACACTGAACCTACAATAGGCTCAATGTTCAACACCAAAAACTACTAACCATTTTCTTTGCCCCAAACCTTAAAATAAACCATTATACATTGTTCCTCAAAGTCCACCAAGTTTGATGTGACCTAACCATTACTTTAATTCAGCCCATGAATCCTAACTGCCACTTGCACGGTCCTACCAACACCCCATAATCTAAACAAAGGGACTTCTATGAGATCACCAATTCTGCTTGCTATTTGCTAAATAAAAATAAACTTGATTCCAGAAATTGACAATTGAAATCTTTAGAGCTGTATTCATTATTCAAGGAAACCTTCTCTCATAAACACATTCAACCGTAACACTTTCTCGCCAAATATACTCTAAATAGATAAGATCTTCCTCTTCCAGTAACAGGAATACTTTGCCACCTTCCTCAAGCATCAGATCTTCTAGGGGTTTTCATAGGTTCAGTCATTTTGGTGAGTTTTAAGCTAATGACCAACCAAACTGAACCAATCGGTTAATAAGAACAAAACCAAATAGTTAGAGTGGATCTAGTTTAGTTCAGGTTGGTCGGTTTTTGGATAATGTCTTGGGCTAGATTTGATTTAGCCCAATTTTGAAAATATACATATGTGTAACACTTTTAGTTAAAATCTATAAAAGCCCTTCAGTTCTATTGACTCGAAACTTATTTTTGATTCTATATTTGTTCAGTTCAATTTGGCTTTGATTGAAAGCATTTTTAAACAGACCAGCATAACTGAACCAATCCAATTTTCAAAGATAAAATTGATTTATTTCAGTTTTGGGCAATTCTCAGTTAGTTCTTGTTGGTTTAGTTTGGTCCTTTCAATTATAGTTCAATTTTGAACACACCTAGATGCATCCAATATCTAAGGTGGAATCATTATAATGCATTATAATAGACTGACAATATAATTTAAACATTTACTTCACCTTTAGAACTTACACTATAATGATGTCAATTTAATATTTTATAAGTCAACAAACCAAAAGCAAAAATTTATCTCAATCTTCCCTTTAATGACATCTTAATGGGTAATTGACTTCAAAAATGCATTTTACAAAACTTATTCCCCAAATACCCCTTTTTTGAAACTATTTCCATGAACACTAGTACTATAGTTTTACTTGTTTTAATATTTTTAGGGAGCCGCTATTTTCACACCCAATTTTACTAATGTCATATCTTATTTAATGTCTACATATAATATAGACTAATTTATCCTCATTTAATATAAAAAAGATTTTAGCTAATTGTAAAAATTCTCATTTAATATAGAAAAGTTTTTAGTCAAAGTTAAAAACTTTTCATATTAATTTAAAGTAATTTAATCCATATCATATTTAAACATTAAATAAGTTGTGTTATTAACAAAATAGAGTGTGAAAATAACGACTTCCTATATTTATTTTCTTAATTTAATAATTTTGAAAAAAATAGTCAAATTCAGTCAAAAGTGAATTTTGGCATATGTCATGACTAGTTTGTGACTCAATTGAAAAATCAGCCCACTAACAACCTTGATGTGTTATCAAGGCGCTGCTAAAAGCAATGACGTCATTTAGCAAATGTTGTGACCATTTTCCAAATGACATCATTGCTTTTTGGCAAGCACTTGGTCAGCGCAATTATCTTGTTTTGTTTCTAATATAAAAAAAAAAAAAATGAATCGTAAAACATGGAAGAAACTGAGAATGATGTGAGATGGGACACACAGGTTGGTAGTGATGGTGGGGAGTGAAGGCAGGCGTTGCAGGTAAGGAGAGGACAGAACTTGAACTTGATCTAGACATCTCATGTAGCGCATGGCCTCGTGAAGAACTGAGGTAATATCTGTCTGCAACAATTTCAAATCCAATTAGTCAAAATCCATAATCGAAATCCCTTTTCATTTTCTCAATCACACATTTTTCTCATCCCATTCTGAAGAAAATATAAAGATAACATTCACCTTGCCAAAGGGAAAACAAGCTGCTGTAGTGCTGCAATTTGTTCCCTAAGCTTCTCTTTTCTCTAGATTTTTTATTTTTATTTCCAATAAAAGAAGTAATATGGATCAGCATTTAAAACATCGTATATTGAAAACGAAAATTATAAACTAATGTTGGAAAAGGATGTGTCATCTGTTTTGTTTTCAGAGAGGAGATAGAGAAGGACATGCAAAGCATCCATTGTTGATTTCCCTAACTTATACATGTCCAGTTGAAGTGGGGTTCTCAGCTTTGCTCATGTAAGGAGGTTTCTTGCTTGCCACCATTGTCGTGGCGGTGATTGAGTCCGTGCATCGCACCAGTTCTTGTCCCAAACTATTTTGATTTTTCTACAAATTTCAAATCAAGGAGAGGAAAACATTAATTGAACCTTTATTTATTTTGGAAGGTCAAACAAATAGCATACTCAATGCAATGCAGGTCACTAGTACGCCGTTTCACTGCCACTGTAGCCCTCCACTAGGTTGCAAGTTCCTCAAGGAACAAAGAAAGGGAAATAACTGAAAAATGATAGTCTTAAATAAATATTTACCACAAGGGAAGCATTAATCTCTTCTTAAGTTAATTAAACACATGTGATATGGTTAATCATGCAGAAGAATTAATTAATGCTTCTTTTCTGGTAAATATTTCTCATGAGCTATCCATTTCAGTCATTTTCCCACCGAAAACAACTCATAGGTTAGTAATTAAATCAGGGAAACACTAGCAAGATAACATCTATTGGACAAACAAAACTAGAGTATAAGAGCTCTTATTAAATAAAAGAGCATAAGAGAAATTCTTTTACTTAAAAATCTTACCTTTTTGCAAATATTTTCCCAGCATGTAGACCGCTCTAGTCAACAGAGCCATTTGACACACTCCCCTCCAATTCAGTGAAATCAATTCACTGAAATCAATAGCAACAAAGCTTGTAAGCAAATGACAGAAAAAAGAAAAAAGAAGTCAAAAAGTTAAGTGAAAAAAGAAAAAGAAATATGTGTAAGTTGCACAAGGCCATTTATGGCCTCAAGCAAGCTCCACGAGCTTGGTACCATGAATTGGCTCGCTTTCTCATTTCTTGTGGGTTTGTTAACTCTTTCTTTGATGGATCACTGTTCATTTACAATAAATCCAGTATTATTGCTTACTTTCTCATCTACGTGGATGACCTACTGCTCTTGGTAATACTGGTGGATTTTTATCTCAATTTTGTACCAAGCTTGCTTCTAGATTTGCTCTCAAGGATCTCGGCTCCCCCAATTTTGTACCAAGCTTGCTTCTAGATTTGTTCATCATTTTTTGGGAATATTATTTAGTTAGAAAAATAATTTAACAAAATTTTATCAATATGCTTCTAGATTTGTTCATCATTTTTTGGGAATATTATTTAGTTAGCAAAATAATTTAACAAAATTTTATCAATGATTGTGGAACGAAACAAAATAATTGACACCACATATTTATTAATGGTGATTATAGTTTACATTATTTGAATAACAATTCTAACAATTAAATTCTTGCTTGTTCCGATTTTTCATTATTTTTATGAAAAATCATTAGTGGCTCAAAAAACAGAAAAGCTAGGAACAAAGAGATGTCCGAATGACTTGGAAATAACTGTGACCATTGATACATGTATATAGACATGGGGATGTATGCAAATCTGTTTCCATCCACTTCTCAATGGAAATATTCTGCTGCTAATGGGAAAGAATAACATGTTACATGGTAATACATAAAAAATAAAGGTTGTATGGTCCTTGTGGAAAGATAATGGATTTTCTTTAAGTACAGTTAATCATTTTATGTTTTGTAATTTTCTTTTTCAAAAATTGGTACCACTTGGGAATAATTTCAAATTGGATTNTTTTTTTTTTTTTTTTTTTTGTGTCTGTTCAACACTAAACAATATTGAAAATATTTATATTACATTATCACTCCATTTTTCCTTCACCAATTAATGATAATCAAACTTAACAGAGAAAATCCCATCTCTAGTGAACTTCCAGTAGGCACTATCTCTGAGAGTCCTATAGCCCAGGGTATTCCACACACCAAACGAGCTTCCTCTTCATTAAACACAGCCTTCATAAAAATCGTGTCCCATGCTTTTCTATCACCTAAAAACAGCTCCTTTACAGGTAGCACAGCCAGCTCCTCTGGGATCCGAGAATGCACAAAACTGTCCTCACCTCTTGGCAACCATGGGTCCCTACCAATCACCACCTGCTCTTCATCCCCAATACGATAGATGAGGCCTTGCTTTAGAACTGAAGAACCAGCTCGAAGGCTTCGCAAAGTATATGAGGGCTTGTTACCCAGGGGCGCTTCTAATAGACTGGTATTCAGGAAAATACCTTGCCTTTAGAATTTTCGCCAACAAAGAGTCCAGTTTCTGAATCAACCTCTAGCCCTGTTTAGCAAGCATGACAATATTAAAAGCGTAAAACCCTTTTTTAGTCCTTGAAAAATGCAGTCATTGACAAATTCATCCTCCAAACATTTTCGATGACAAATTGGTCATTGAATTATTATTCGCTGACAAATTAATCCTCCAGTAGACAAGATCAGTGAAAAGAAAAGGAGGACTTGAATGAGAAAATGAGGGCTTAAACATAGCTAGGCAAGAAGGCTAAATGTTAATTCGTTAACTTTTTCTTTCTGAATTTTTTTTTTTAGGAAACATATTTCTATCTCAATTTTTAAAAATGATATCTACTCCTATAAATTATACCACTTTCCCTCCCCTACCAAACATACATAGAAATTATTATTTTAATTTTATATCTTTTGGCAGTTTTTTTAATATATATATTTTTTCTTTTAGAAAACCAATTGTCAGAGACTAAATATTTTGAAAATTTAATCAAAAAATAAGATTACTTTAATGGTATAGTTCATATAAAATATATACATGGATTTATTTTCTTTTATCATATGGATTATTTGATTTTTAATATGACTTTTAGTGTCCGACTTGCATTAAAACTTAATAAAGAATAAGTGTAACACTCAAAAAAGCATTTGTATTACCATCAACATCAGCATACTCCAAAAACACCTGAGCACATAAAAGTTAATTTGCAACAGTTACTATAAACAACCATAGAAAGAACTCCCAGAAAAACAACGACTATTTGATAAGCTTATATATTTTTACTGCTCAAAAGCAAAGTACATTTACAAGTTTTAAACAAATTGGATTAAGATCAAAGTGTCAAAATTCAGAAAAAATGATGATAGCCTAAGATGCATTTAGTAAGTCTATGCAAAGTTCACATGATGTTAAACAAATTGGATTAAGATCACGAATTAGCAGCCAAATTTTGCAAAGTGAAGATAAATAAATAAATAATGATTAGACAAAGATATGGAGAAGTACCTAATAGGGCAGTTATGAGGAAGTTTATCCAAGATCTCCATTTCCTCAAGAGTGATTTGATCAATCTTGTTCACGACATAGATGCAAGGCGTGTATATTCTATTGCCCTCAATAACATTTATGAGGTCGTCTACAGTGGCATCATACCTAAGAGTAATATCTACATTATGAATTCTGTACTCGCTGCATATAGCCTTCACAGTCTCAAGATATATAATAAATATGATTTTCAATAACCAGAGATAATAATGCCCATAACACATAACATAAAAATGAATCACAAATGCACATTGTGGATCTATGGAATCTCACTACTATTAGACAAGAAAAAAACTAGACAGTGCACTTCAACAAAGTAGGACCCAAATTTGCAAAAAAACAAAAACTGCAGATCGAGGGAATATTCTATCACTTTTCTGAATTTCAGTTCAATTATTTGCTACTTTATAATATTATGGATTCACGTATACTGGCCACCAAACAAAAGTAGCTCGCAGAATACAAAACTGGCAAACAGCTGGAAGCTGCATATTCCTAGTTGTCACTCAGAATGCCAATATAATGCCTAAAAATTGTCAATAGTTAAAGAATAGTTAAAGGAATCAGTACATGTGTACATGAGAAAGAGGGCACATAATTCAATGAGACTACTAAGAAGTTCATTAATGATAGTAACTATTATTAAAATGAAAAATGGATGAGGGAGTTTGAAGAATGAAGTCAAATTAAAAGGGCTGCTTCCACAAAGAGCCAATCAAGAAGCAAGCCTCACCAAGCTTTAATTATCTTATAATTGCACCTAAAAAAATCAGCATTTCACCAAAGACATCTCCACTCACAGTTTCTCCAGGACTATGGATGCAACTGCTGCTGTCAACCAATAGCCAGATCATTTACTTTTTAAAGTCAAAATGTTAACCACCAATGACCATCATCTTCATTCATTAGGTTCATGCTACATAAAGGATAAATATACTTAATAGAACCAAATTTTTTTTGAACAAGTCATTAAACTACATGTTGCAATAGGTTGAATAAATTTTGAAGGTGTAAGGAGTTCTCTCTGCAGCTTTGCAAGTTTAGCCTGGTGCCATATGGTCACTAAAATAAATCAACTCCTCAAGAAAAATAGCAACAGAAAAGAAATAAACCCACAGAGGAAGTTTCAAAAATAAATAATACAGCGAGAAAATCTCCATATACAAGGTTGATTCTTAAGAGAAGAAAGACTTTCAAATGAGATCATAACATCCATCTTGCCTTCAAATATCACATATAAGTATATAAAGATACATGTTTGTAAAACAAAAAAGCAACACTCTATATGGCACAAAGATTCAACACCTTCACACTTTCATCTACTTAGATTAGATGAGATCCCACATACTTTTCCAGTTCATCTAAACTTATTGTTTAGTCCTTACTAAAAGTTACTTGATACTCCTTATCATGCGAAGATTCAGAAAATAAGGATATATTTCCAAAAGGTTTGAAAAGAAAAATATTAAGTAAAAATCAAAATTATCAACCATTTCTCATGTACCAGCAGTCATTCACAAGATGTTTCTCTACAAATTATACTAATTAATTGACAATGTATAAGGGAGATATGTAGTGACCAGAGGAATATAGCTTTGGAAAGACTGTTTTACATGTACTCTAAAGATATCTAATTTTTTTTTTTTTATTTTGAGCAGATTTATTCAACCTAATTTCCAAATAGAGGAAGTGCATAATGTTCGAATCTTACAAATTGTACCCGTCAATCAAGAAATATAAACATGATGGGAGCAGAAGTGGTAAAAATAAGAACATATTGTTTAATACACATAATGTTCACATTAAGAAAAATTATTCAAATTTTCACCAGAAGCAACTGCAGATTTACTCTGTCCAATTTCTCTGCAAACAAAGTTGCCACATGGATACCAGTATTAGCAGATTTTAAAGAGAAAAGATTTCCTACTTTGTCTGCTGAAAACATAATGCATCACTAGCAGCAATATGGATACCAGTGCAAAGATGAATTCCACCCCTTTCAAAGTCAATATGTAGGTTTCTAGCTGCTCTTTGCTCCTCAGAGAGCATATGACCCTCTTGCTCAGCTTTCTTCACCGCGTCATAGAGAACATGGTTTGTGTTAAGATGCTGCACAGCAGAGAGCATACAACATTAAGGACTAGAAATATTAAGACAACAAGGAATGAAAATATTTCAGCAACAAGTTAGTTAGAGTTTACTATTATGCCCTCAAGGATCTCAGTAAAATTTCTCATGATGTTGCTTATAATATAAAGCATCTTGATACTCCTAGATATATATATATAAGCATATTTGGTATTCCTATTTGCTCTAATTCAAGATGTAAGTATTCCACATATACATTTTTATCTTTTACATATACAAATTGAAAAGTGCTTATGATGCCAAACAATTTGCTCTGATATATGTAGTCAGCAATCCGAATCACATGGGTGAATCCAAATAGGTGAGGAATCATAGTCTAAATTATCAGAATTACTGTGATTCACCATTTCTTGCAGAATCATATGATTCCACAATTCAGAGAAAGCTATACATCTGCCAGATTATTGGTAGACATAAAAAATTACAATTCATGATTCATAACATAAGCTAAATCAAATTAAGACCAAACTCTATCATTGGAGATATGCATGCCTCATTTTTTTTCTGTATGATGTATAACTTAGTTGTATTAATTAGGGTTTGCATTTGTGTATAATAATGGACAAAATTTATCATTATGAAGCTTTGAATACTAAGATGAAATAATACTAAAGCGAGTTCGCTGCATGTCAGTTTTCTGGACAGCATTCATCTATCACTATAATGAAACTAGATTGAAATAATTGCACACTATCGTTCCCCCCTCTAGCATCTAGTAACAATTGTTCCTCTTAAATTCTAAGCTTTGCAATAGTAACTATACCTTTAAAACTCCTATAGTATTTCACATTTTGGCAATTGTATACCTCTGATACCTACACATTTTGACATTGGAGCAGTGCACTGAACTATAGGTTACTTAGTCAAATTAATTAAATTTAGTGATTTAAGAAGATTGAATAAGATGACAGAGGATATGAAAAATAAGCCTCACATGAATAAGAGGATATCTATGGAACACCAATCCCAGAACACACAGACAAACAAATGGAACCCACCTATTTCAGTCTGAATACACAATGAAGCAAAGTAATTCTTAAAATTTTACCAGAAAGAGAAGGAAGGGGGTAGAGGATGAGAGAGAGAGAGGAGATTTCGGATAGAGAGACCTAACTAAAAGAAGAGCAGCCAACTCACTTGGACGCCGCCGCTTGCCACCAGAAAATGTCGCTTGCCACCGGAAAAAGCCTCACACCGTTGCAGTTCAAAGCTTCAAGAAAATGGAGCAGCAATAGGTCTCTCGATCGGTGAAAGGAAAAAGGGGGAAATGAAATAGGAAAGAGAGAAGGGGAAGATATTTTAATATTGGAGGTTTCTTACCTACTTTCTTTATAAGTGTAGTATGACATACTTGACAAAAATAACCAATAAAAGGTAGACACCTAACTTTGTTATCGATAAGTTTCAAGTTGTCCTATTATAAAAAAGAATGGGATAAATTATTGTAATACCCATTTTAATACAAAAATTACATACTATCATCTATAATTCAAAACCGCTACTCAATCTTAAAGAAACCAGCTAATTGAAGGAGGGCAAAATTTAGGTAAACCAAAGAGATAGATCATAAGGAACCGTCTCCGCTTGCGTCTGATCCGGGCCTGAGCTCTACTCGAGCGTGGGTGCCGGGAAAAATTGACAAAAAACTAACCTGCATAGAGTAACAATAGAAAGACCCCAACGTTCCCGATAGTCGAACCTTGAGCCCTTGCAGATCAATTTATCGAACTCTAAACTGAATTCTCACTGATTCACAAATTGATTGAACTAGCCCAACTGTGTTGTTATTGCTCTTCAAAAGAGTGAGGAAAGAACAAATTAGAACTAAAACGGCAAACAATCAGCAACCAACAGTGAAGCAGAGTGAGAGGAGATGGTAGAGAGTAGACAGCGGCAGAGAGAGGGGAATGGGGTTTCTTTGTATTTTTCATTACTTATTGGGTTAAAATTTACAAAGTGTATTTAGACTAGGACTTCTGGTTGCCATTAAATTAATTCAACGGTGGAGATTGCAATATTTGCCTTTGATAATTTAGATGTTTGCCACATTAGATGTAGTATGACATACTTACATAGTATCATAGAATTCTCGTTTAATATTACTTTTTTTTATGGTGTAGTATTACTTTTTATAACAATGCTATGTAAAAAAAAAAAAATAATTGATAGAATTGTTGCTAGTATTAAAATTAGTTGTTAGATAAAATAACGGGAATTCTATGATATTATATAGTATATCATACCACATTGATGTGACAAGTGTATGTAATTTTTATATTTTATTGGATATAAAATATAATTTATCTTATTTTCTCAGATAAACTTGAAAATAATTGACTTTACATATGTCATTTATATATTGACTATTCCCATATAGTATGACATACCACATAAATAACAAAATTATCTAAAAAACCTCCATAAAATAAAGTATTAGTTTTGGCAATTCCTTTTCAATTAATATTACTTTTTAGAATAATACTAATTAGAGGACGATAAAAATCAATGTTTTAAAAATCAGACCAAATCGAGCGGTCTGACCGGTGCCTGGTAAGGAAACTAGTTTGGTTCATACCACTGAATTGCTGTAGTGGTTAAACCTCCTAAAATCAGTGAGAACCACTTGAACCGGTGCGAACCGGTGAACAAGTATGGTTTTGACAAAACCTTACAACTTGGAAAATTGGCATAAATGAAGAGAAAATTGTCCATGCATGGATTCGAACCTATTTCCCTTGATCTAAACTCATGCTTTAGGCAATTTGACCAGTATAGCACTATTACACTAACTAATTACATAAAATGGGTCTTTCTCAAAGTATTTATCAAGAAGGGGCAGTTTTCAATTTTTTAATATTTTTTTTGACCAATATAGAATATGTTTTACCTCTCCCTAAAATGTCTTCAGTTTGAACACGCTTTATCCTAATTTCTGCAAAAGTGTGTTTGCATTAAAATGACCTAGAAAATTTTCAATGAAACACGCTTTATACATGAAGCGTGTTCCTTTGGAACACACTTTAGGGATAAAGCGTGTCCCAAGGAGTAAAGCGTGTTTCTTAGGCAAGTAGAGCATTTTCTAACAATTAATGCTTTTGTATGAAAAAGTGTGAAGGAACAATGATAAAGCGTGAACGTCTCTATAAATAGCAGTCTGTTGAATGAAATTTCATATGCAAATTGTGGGCAAAACTTCTAATTGTTAAGGGTTTGCTGCGAAAATTGAAGGTGCTCAACAATTTTTTTTATCTGTTTGAGCTTCTAAAAGTACGTTTATTTATAATCTTGTATTAGATTATGTATACTATTAGTGTAATAATAATGTTAGAGTATTATTTTAAATGTGTTATTAATTTTTAGTTTGTGCTTGAAAGTGTTAATTTTATATGAGTATTGAAGAAAAAAATAATTAATTTTTATATATACTAATTGTGTTTTAAAAAAATATGTTAGGAAGAAGATGCATATATTAATACATCATAATGGTTAGATATATAATGGCTCCCAAGGTGTAATGTGTAAAGGAGCTTCAATGTATTAAACTTGAAGAAGACATATGGATTGGATAAATTAAAGTTCTATGTCCATACTAAGATGAGACTTAAAGCAAATCAAATAGTTGAGAAGATAACTTATAGATTCTCAGTTTTAGTTAATTCATTGTTTTATCTTGCATTTGAATTGGGATCTGAAGGAGATGTTGAGATGATGTATGAGAGTAATGCTAAACATCCTAGTTTGGATCCAATTGAGATATATGTGGACATCACGACTATGAATATTGCTAGAGATGAAGGTCAAGCTGAAGTTGTTGAAGTTGACCCAAGTTCATATCCTTGTTCCTATCATCCATATAGTCAATTGGAGACAAGAGCAGAGTCTTGTTATGAACCGGAGATTGGTTCACATGGATTTTAATATAATTTGGCTACTGATGGATACATGTGGTGACTTCGAGCATGCTTACGAACTAAGAGCCAAATTTGGGAGATACAAAAATACAATAGACCTCATACGTGCACAAATGCAAGAATGACACAAGATCACAAGGAACTAGATGTTAAGGTGATTGCAGGAACCATTGTTGGGCTGGTACAGGAGAATACTGGTGTGCTAATAAAGTTGATACAAGAACGCATAAAAAGCACATTCTCCTATCAAATATCATACCGAAAAGTGTGGCTTGAGATGGAGAAAATAATCACGCAAGTATATGGTGATTGGAAGGATAGTTATAATTTGTTGCCTAGGTAAATGGCTGTACTTGAGAAACGTGCTCCTGGAACTATCGTTCAATGGTGCTTGGATTATCGATGGATTGGGAGGCCACAATATGATCATACCTTGAAGAGATTTCAAGGTGTGTTCTGGGCATTCAAGCCATGCATTAACGCATTTAGGTTTTGCAAGCCGGTTGTGCAAATTGATGTCACTTTTCTGTACGAGAAGTATATTGGGACTCTCCTCATCACCACAATACAAGCTGACAGTAGGTCACAATTAGCTTTAGCTTATGTCATTGTGGAATGTGAGACAAAAGAGGCTTGGTCATAGTTTTTAACGTGTGTCAGACAACACGTTGTTGGGAGCAGTTCAAATTTGGCCTTAATTTCAGACCATCACGTTAGCATTATCGCTGCCATTAACGATGCAGAAGTTGGTTGGCGTCCACCATTGGCACATCATTTTTTCTGTTTATGGCACGTGGTGAGCAATTGGAACAACGATCAGACAACACGTTGTTGGGAGCAGTTCAAATTTGGCCTTAATTTCATACCATCACGTTAGCATTATCGCTGTCATTAACAATGCAGAAGTTGGTTGGCGTCCACCATTGGCGCATCATTTTTTCTGTTTATGGCACGTGGTGAGCAATTGGAACAACGCATTCAAGAATGTTGATGTGAAACACTAAATCTACAGAGCTAGTAAGAAAATTAGTATTTATAAACAATTACATATTTTTTTTTTTAGTTTGTAAAGAGAAGAAATATATTTTAAATGCTTTATACAAGTGTTCAGTTTGAGTCTGCCAAATTTGAGGATATAATGTCAAAGAGACGTAGAGAATGTCCCGATGAGCGTTTGTGGAATTATATAAGAGATATTGAGCCAATAAAATGGACACAACAAGGGGACACTCATGGCAAATGTTATGGCTTAATGATGACTAACCTTGCTGAAAATGTGAACGACACGTTGAAAGGAGTTCGCAACATGTCTATTACTGCACTTGTGAGAGCCACATATCATAAAATGAACTGCATTTATAATGATAGGCGAGAAATGGCTCAAGCAATGTTAGCGAGTGGGCAGATGTGGACAGAAGATGCATATAAGAAGATGCGTGAAAACACTTGTTATTTGTCTTCACACCGGCCAATATTATTTGATAGAAATACTGAATCATTTGAAATAGATAAGACATTCAACTTGAGTGGACGGGCGAGTGGGCGAATTTTTCGTTTGAATTTAAGTGACAAAATATGCAGATATGGTAGGTTTCAGGCACTTCATATTCCTTGCTCGCACGTGATTGCGGCTTGTGCCTCTATTAGTGTGGATGCATGAAGTTATGCGGATCTAGTATATTCTACGCGGTACTTAGTCCAAGCGTATGATGGGAAATTTTATCTGTATTTGTTTATCATTCTATATATATAAGTCATATGAATGTTGATGACTAAGCGTTGTTATGATAATGACGATTAACAGATTTTCAATATGGTCTTACAATATACACCTGGTGACATTTTTCAAATGTGTGGGCGTGCTTGGAGGTTAGATAGTGAATTTTGGTATCTGTTAGACCCAACATTACATGACTCTCCCCAAGTACATGCTGTAATGTTAATAGAATGGGAACACATGCAGCGCCAGTTTAGAAATTTACGTGAGTTGACAAATGTCCAAAACGTTCGCGCTTTGAGATCAATAACAATACATATGCCTAGGCGAAACATGAAAGAGTTGCGATCAACCTTATATCGCATAAGAGAAGAGAATAATCGTATAGGGATCAAATTACACCGAAGTGATTGTGAACAGAGTTCAAGACATGCGATGAGGGATGGTGACATGCCACGAGCTGCTATGTGAGCTTGTTTCACCCGAGAACCAGAGTGTTTATCTGACATTGACATGTTTGATGAAGAATAAACTATAAACCCTAAACCCTAAACTCCAAACCCCTAAACCCTTACCCCTGTGCATTTTAGATTTTAGACAGATTGCACTTTGCACATTGCACATTGCACACAACTCACTTTGTATTCATGCTCTCCTCCATTCAATGCATCTTTCAGCAATTGCCGTTTAGAAACCATATTTTACATTTCTCAAGTCACACTGAACCTACAATAGGCTCAATGTTCAACACCAAAAACTACTAACCATTTTCTTTGCCCCAAACCTTAAAATAAACCATTATACATTGTTCCTCAAAGTCCACCAAGTTTGATGTGACCTAACCATTACTTTAATTCAGCCCATGAATCCTAACTGCCACTTGCACGGTCCTACCAACACCCCATAATCTAAACAAAGGGACTTCTATGAGATCACCAATTCTGCTTGCTATTTGCTAAATAAAAATAAACTTGATTCCAGAAATTGACAATTGAAATCTTTAGAGCTGTA
The DNA here is from genome assembly GCA_003255065.1 of Cercis canadensis. Taxonomy (NCBI): domain Eukaryota; kingdom Viridiplantae; phylum Streptophyta; class Magnoliopsida; order Fabales; family Fabaceae; genus Cercis; species Cercis canadensis. Next base: position 34,009 of record QAOA01005434.1, read on the forward strand.
TTCATTATTCAAGGAAACCTTCTCTCATAAACACATTCAACCGTAACACTTTCTCGCCAAATATACTCTAAATAGATAAGATCTTCCTCTTCCAGTAACAGGAATACTTTGCCACCTTCCTCAACATCAGATCTTCTAGGGGTTTTCATAGGTTCAATCATTTTGGTGAGTTTTAAGCTAATGACCAACCAAACTGAACCAATCGGTTAATAAGAACAAAACCAAATAGTTAGAGTGGATCTAGTTTAGTTCAGGTTGGTCGGTTTTTGGATAATGTCTTGGGCTAGATTTGATTTAGCCCAATTTTGAAAATATACATATGTGTAACACTTTTAGTTAAAATCTATAAAAGCCCTTCAGTTTTATTGACTCGAAACTTATTTTTGATTCTATATTTGTTCAGTTCAATTTGGCTTTGATTGAAAGCATTTTTAAACAGACCAGCATAACTGAACCAATCCAATTTTCAAAGATAAAATTGATTTATTTCAGTTTTGGGCAATTCTCAGTTAGTTCTTGTTGGTTTAGTTTGGTCCTTTCAATTATAGTTCAATTTTGAACACACCTAGATGCATCCAATATCTAAGGTGGAATCATTATAATGCATTATAA
>QAOA01005434.1:38268-100173 GCA_003255065.1 Cercis canadensis
TACTTAGTCAAATTAATTAAATTTAGTGATTTAAGAAGATTGAATAAGATGACAGAGGATATGAAAAATAAGCCTCACATGAATAAGAGGATATCTATGGAACACCAATCCCAGAACACACAGACAAACAAATGGAACCCACCTATTTCAGTCTGGATACACAATGAAGCAAAGTAATTCTTAAAATTTTACCAGAAAGAGAAGGAAGGGGGTAGAGGATGAGAGAGAGAGAGAGGAGATTTCGGATAGAGAGACCTAACTAAAAGAAGAGCAGCCAACTCACTTGGACGCCGCCGCTTGCCACCAGAAAATGTTGCTTGCCACCGGAAAAAGCCTCACACCGTTGCAGTTCAAAGCTTCAAGAAAATGGAGCAGCAATAGGTCTCTCGATTGGTGAAAGGAAAAAGGGGGAAATGAAATGGAAAAGAGAGAAGGGGAAGATATTTTAATATTGGAGGTTTCTTACCTACTTTCTTTATAAGTGTAGTATGACATACTTTACAAAAATAACTAATAAAAGGTAGACACCTAACTTTGTTACCGATAAGTTTCAAGTTGTCCTATTATAAAAAAGAATGGGATAAGTTATTGTAATACCCATTTTAATACAAAAATTACATACTATCACCCATAATTCAAAACCGCTACTCAATCTTAAAGAAACCAACCAATTGAAGGAGGGCAAAATTTAGGTAAACCAAAGAGATAGATCAGAAGGAACCGTCTCCGCTTGCTTCTGATCCGGGCCTGAGCTCTACTCGAGCGTGGGTGCCGGGAAAAATTGACAGAAAACTAACCTGCATAGAGTAACAATAGAAAGACCCTAACGTTCCCGATAGTCGAACCTTGAGCCCTTGCAGATCAATTTATCGAACTCTAAACTGAATTCTCACTGATTCACAAATTGATTGAACTAGCCCAACTGTGTTGTTATTGCTCTTCAAAAGAGTGAGGAAAGAACAAATTAGAACTAAAACGGAAAACAATCAACAACCAACAGTGAAGCAGAGTGAGAGGAGATGGTAGAGAGTAGACAGTGGTAGAGAGAGGGGAATGGGGTTTCTTTGTATTTTTCATTACTTATTGGGTTAAAATTTACAAAGTGTATTTAGACTAGGACTTCTGGTTGCCATTAAATTAATTCAACGGTGGAGATTGCAATATTTGCCTTTGATAATTTAGATGTTTGCCACATTAGATATAGTATGACATACTTACATAGTATCATAGAATTCTTGTTTAATATTACTTTTTTTTTATGGTGTAGTATTACTTTTTATAACAATGCTATGTAAAAAAAAAAAAAATTGATAGAATTGTTGCTAGTATTAAAATTAGTTGTTAGATAAAATAACGGGAATTCTATGATATTATATATAGTATATCATACCACATTGATGTGATAAGTGTATGTAATTTTTATATTTTATTGGATATAAAATATAATTTATCTTATTTTCTCAGATAAACTTGAAAATAGTTGACTTTACATATGTCATTTCTATATTGACTATTCTCATATAGTATGACATACCACATAAATAACAAAATTATCTAATAAACCTCCATAAAATAAAGTATTAGTTTTGGCAATTCCTTTTCAATTAATATTACTTTTTAGAATAATACTAATTAGAGGACGATAAAAATCAATGTTTTAAAAATCAGACCAAATCGAGCGGTCTGACCGGTGCCTGGTAAGGAAACTAGTTTGGTTCATACCACTGAATTGCTGTAGTGGTTAAACCTCCTAAAATTAGTGAGAACCACTTGAACCGGTGCGAGCCGGTGAACTGGTATGGTTTTGACAAAACCTTACAACTTGGAAAATTGGCATAAATGAAGAGAAAATTGTCCATGCATGGATTCGAACCTATTTCCCTTGATCTAAACTCATGCTTTAGGCAATTTGACCAGTATAGCACTATTACACTAACTAATTACATAAAATGGGTCTTTCTCAAAGTATTTATCAAGAAGGGGCAGTTTTCAATTTTTTAATATTTTTTTCGACCAATATAGCATATGTTTTACCTCTCCCTAAAATGTCTTCAGTTTGAACACGCTTTATCCTAATTTCTGCAAAAGCGTGTTTGCATTAAAATGACCTGGAAAATTTTCAATGAAACACGCTTTATACATGAAGCGTGTTCCTTTGGAACACACTTTAGGGATAAAGCGTGTCCCAAAGAGTAAAGCGTGTTTCTTAGGCAAGTAGAGCATTTTCTAACAATTAATGCTTTTGTATGGAAAAGCGTGAAGGAACAATGATAAAGCGTGAACGTCTCTATAAATAGCAGTCTGTTGAATGAAATTTCATATGCAAATTGTGAGCAAAGCTTCTAATTGTTAAGGGTTTGCTGCGAAAATTGAAGGTGCTCAACAATTTTTTTTATCTGTTTGAGTTTCTAAAAGTACGTTTATTTATAATCTTGTATTAGATTATGTATACTATTAGTGTAATAGTAATGTTAGAGTATTATTTTAAATGTGTTATTAATTTTTAGTTTGTGCTTGAAAGTGTTAATTTTATATGAGTATTGAAGAAAAAAATAATTAATTTTTATATATACTAATTGTGTTTTAAAAAAATATGTTAGGAAGAAGATGCATATATTAATACATCATAATGGTTAGATATATAATGGCTCCCAAGGTGTAATGTGTAAAGGAGCTTCAATGTATGGGTTAAACTTGAAGAAGACATATGGATTGGATAAATTAAAGTTCTATGTCCATACTAAGATGAGACTTAAAACAAATCAAATAATTGAGAAGATAATTTATAGATTCTCAGTTTTAGTTAATTCATTGTTTTATCTTGCATTTGAATTGGGATCTGAAGGAGATGTTGAGATGATGTATGAGAGTAATGCTAAACATCCTAGTTTGGATCCAATTGAGATATATGTAGACATCACGACTATGAATATTGCTGGAGATGAAGGTCAAGCTGAAGTTGTTGAAGTTGACCCAAGTTCATATCCTTGTTCCTATCATCCATATAGTCAATTGGAGATAAGAGCAGAGTCTTGTTATGAACCGGAGATTGGTTCACATGGATTTTAATATAATTTGGCTATTGATGGATACATGTGGTGACTTCGAGCATGCTTACAAACTAAGAGCCAAATTTGAGAGATACAAAAATACAATAGACCTCATACGTGCACAAATGCAAGAATGACACAAGATCACAAGGAACTAGATGTTAAGGTGATTGCAGGAACCATTGTTGGGCTGGTACAGGAGAATACTGGTGTGCTAATAAAGTTGATACAAGAACGCATAAAAAGCACATTCTCCTATCAAATATCATACCGAAAAGTGTGGCTTGAGATGGAGAAAATAATCACGCAAGTATATGGTGATTGGAAGGATAGTTATAATTTGTTGCCTAGGTAAATGGCTGCACTTGAGAAACGTGCTCCTAGAACTATCGTTCAATGGTGCTTGGATGATCGATGGATTGGGAGGCCACAATATGATCATACCTTGAAGAGATTTCAAGGTGTGTTCTGGGCATTCAAGCCATGCATTAACGCATTTAGGTTTTGCAAGCCGGTTGTGCAAATTGATGTCACTTTTCTGTACGGGAAGTATATTGGGACTCTCCTCATCACCACAATACAAGCTGACAGTAGGTCACAATTAGTTTTAGCTTATGTCATTGTGGAATGTGAGACAAAAGAGGCTTGGTCATAGTTTTTAACGTGTGTCAGACAACACGTTGTTGGGAACAGTTCAAATTTGGCCTTAATTTCAGACCATCACGTTAGCATTATCGCTGTCATTAACGATGCAGAAGTTGGTTGGCGTCCACCATTGGCGCATCATTTTTTCTGTTTATGACACGTGGTGAGCAATTGGAACAACGCATTCAAGAATGTTGATGTGAAACACTAAATCTACAGAGCTAGTAAGAAAATTAGTATTTATAAACAATTACATATTTTTTTTTTTAGTTTGTAAAGAGAAGAAATATATTTTAAACGCTTTATACAAGTGTTCAGTTTGAGTCTGCCAAATTTGAGGATATAATGTCAGAGAGACGTAGAGAATGTCCCGATGAGCGTTTGTGGAATTATATAAAAGATATTGAGCCGATAAAATGGACACAACAAGGGGACACTCATGGCAAATGTTATGGCTTAATGATGACTAACCTTGCTGAAAATGTGAACGACACGTTGAAAGGAGTTCGCAACATGTCTATTACTGCACTTGTGAGAGCCACATATCATAAAATGAACTGCATTTATAATGATAGGCGAGAAATGGCTCAAGCAATGTTAGCGAGTGGGCAGATGTGGACAGAAGATGCATATAAGAAGATGCGTGAAAACACTTGTTATTTGTCTTCACACCGGCCAATATTATTTGATAGAAATACTGGATCATTTGAAATAGATAAGACATTCAACTTGAGTGGACGGGCGAGTGGGCGAATTTTTCGTCTGAATTTAAATGACAAAATATGCAGATATGGTAGGTTTCAGGCACTTCATATTCCTTGCTCGCACGTGATTGCCGCTTGTGCCTATATTAGTGTGGATGCATGAAGTTATGCGGATCTAGTATATTCTACGCAGTACTTAGTCCAAGCGTATGATGGGAAATTTTATCTGTATTTGTTTATCATTCTATATATATAAGTCATATGAATGTTGATGACTAAGCGTTGTTATGATAATGACGATTAACAGATTTTCAATATGGTCTTACAATATACACCTAGTGACATTTTTCAAATATGTGGGCGTGCTTGGAGGTTAGATAGTGAATTTTGGTATCTGTTAGACCCAACATTACATGACTCTCCCCAAGTACATGCTGTAATGTTAATAGAATGGGAACACATGCAGCGCCAGTTTAGAAATTTACGTGAGTTGACAAATGTCCAAAACGTTCGCGCTTTGAGATCAATAACAATACATATGCCTAGGCGAAACATGAAAGAGTTGCGATCAACCTTATATCGCATAAGAGAAGAGAATAATCGTATAGGGATCAAATTACACCGAAGTGATTGTGAACAGAGTTCAAGACATGCGATGAGGGATGGTGACATGCCACGAGCTGCTATGTGAGCTTGTTTCACCCGAGAACCGGAGTGTTTATCTGACATTGACAAGTTTGATGAAGAATAAATTATAAACCTTAAACCCTAAACTCCAAACCCCTAAACCCTTACCCCTGTGCATTTTAGATTTTAGACAGATTGCACTTTGCACATTGCACATTGCACACAACTCACTTTGTATTCATGCTCTCCTCCATTCAATGCATCTTTCAGCAATTGCCATTTAGAAACCATATTTTACATTTCTCAAGTCACACTGAACCTACAATAGGCTCAATGTTCAACACCAAAAACTACTAACCATTTTCTTTGCCCCAAACCTTAAAATAAACCATTATACATTGTTCCTCAAAGTCCACCAAGTTTGATGTGACCTAACCATTACTTTAATTCAGCCCATGAATCCTAACTGCCACTTGCACGGTCCTACCAACACCCCATAATCTAAACAAAGGGACTTCTATGAGATCACCAATTCTGCTTGCTATTTGCTAAATAAAAATAAACTTGATTCCAGAAATTGACAATTGAAATCTTTAGAGCTGTATTCATTATTCAAGGAAACCTTCTCTCATAAACACATTCAACTGTAACACTTTCTCGCCAAATATACTCTAAATAGATAAGATCTTCCTCTTCCAGTAACAGGAATACTTTGCCACCTTCCTCAAGCATCAGATCTTCTAGGGGTTTTCATAGGTTCAGTCATTTTGGTGAGTTTTAAGCTAATGACCAACCAAACTGAACCAATCGGTTAATAAGAACAAAACCAAATAGTTAGAGTGGATCTAGTTTAGTTCAGGTTGGTCAGTTTTTGGATAATGTCTTGGGCTAGATTTGATTTAGCCCAATTTTGAATAGTTGAGAAGATAACTTATAGATTCTCAGTTTTAGTTAATTCATCTTTTTATCTTGCATTTGAATTGGGATCTAAAGGAGATGTTGAGATGATGTATGAGAGTAATGCTAAACATCCTAGTTTAGATCCAATTGAGATATATGTGGACATCACGACTATGAATATTGCTGGAGATGGAGGTCAAGCTGAAGTAGTTGAAGTTGACCTAAGTTCATATCCTTGTTTCTATCATCCATATAGTCAATTGGAGACAAGAGCAGAGTCTTGTTATGAACCAGAGATTGGTTCACATGGATTTTAATATAATTTGGCTACTTCTAGTCAAACGCATATGCCAGAAGATATCATGGGTATGAAAATAGTTCTCCGTGGCTAAGTTCAGATGTTCGCGGTAGCGACATTGAAGTATATGAAGCTGGATGTAGCCAGTATGAAGATGAACGGGAAAACAAAAGTCGCAACAATTCACCTAGGGATGAACTTGAAAATAGAGGTTGCAACAATGAAAAGGAAAATAGAGCTTGCAACAATTCACTTGGGGATGAGTGAGAAAATAGAGATCACAACAATTCACCAAGTGATCCTCTAATTGACAGCGGTTATGATGAGGACCGTGATTATAGTCCAGACACTATAGAATCAAGCGATGATGAGGAGGCGGAAGATTTGTCAAATCTTAATGTGGAGCCTCTGAGACAGGAACTAATAGCTGGGAGGGCACAACACGTTGCACCAATACAAGCGGTACTTCCACCGTATTATGGATACGTTCATTGGGAGGCGATGCAAATAGTTGATGATGCTGAACAAGTAACAGGGTGCAGCCAATGACAGAGAGGATATGAGTTCCAAATTGGGCAGAAGTTTAAAAGCAAAGACGGTCTTCAATTAGCTATAAAGTAATACTCACTTCATGTGCATTAATAATTTAATGTGAAGGTAAGCCATTAAGTTTGATATGTTCAAATAATACTGATAGATACATGTGGCGACTTCGAGCATGCTTACGAACTAAGAGCCAAATTTGGGAGATACAAAAATACAATGGACATCATACGTGCACAAATGCAAGAATGACACAAGATCACAAGGAACTAGATGTTAAGGTGATTACAGGAACCATTGTTGGGCTGGTACAGGAGAATACTAGTGTGCTAATAAAGTTGATACAAGAACGCATAAAAAGCACATTCTCCTATCAAATATCATACCGAAAAGTGTGACTTGAGATGGAGAAAATAATCACGCAAGTATATGGTGATTGGAAGGATAATTATAATTTGTTGTCTAGGTAAATGGCTGCACTTGAGAAACGTGCTTCTAGAACTATCGTTCAATGGTGCTTGGATGATCGATGAATTGGGAGGCCACAATATGATCATACCTTGAAGAGATTTCAATATGTGTTCTGGGCATTCAAGCCATGCATTAACGCATTTAGGTTTTGCAAATTGATGTCACTTTTCTGTACGGGAAGTATAGTGGGACTCTCCTCATCACCACAATACAAGCTGACAGTAGGTCACAATTAGCTTTAGCTTATGTCATTTGTGGAATGTGAGACAAAAGAGGCTTGGTTATGGTTTTTAACGTGTGTCAGACAACACGTTGTTGGGAGCAGTTCAAATTTGGCCTTAATTTCAGACCATCACGTTAGCATTATCGCTGTCATTGACAATGCAGAAGTTGGTTGGCGTCCACCATTGGCGCATCATTTTTTCTGTTTATGACACGTGGTGAGCAATTAGAACAACGCATTCAAGAATGTTGATGTGAAACACTAAATCTACAAAGCTAGTAAGAAAATTAGTATTTATAAACAATTACATATTTTTTTTTTTTAGTTTGTAAAGAGAAGAAATATATTTTAAACGCTTTATACAAGTGTTCAGTTTGAGTCTGCCAAATTTGAGGATATAATGTCAGAGAGACGTAGAGAATGTCCCGATGAGCGTTTGTGGAATTATATAAGAGATATTGAGCCGATAAAATAGACACAACAAGGGGACACTCATGGCAAACGTTATGGCTTAATGATGACTAACCTTGCTAAAAATGTGAACGACACGTTGAAAGGGGTTCGCAACATGTCGATTACTGCACTTGTGAGAGCCACATATCACAAAATGAACTGCATTTATAATAATAGGTGAGAAATGGCTCAAGCAATGTTAGCGAGTGGGCAGATGTGGACAGAAGATGCATATAAGAAGATGCGTGAAAACACTTGTTATTTGTCTTCACACCGTCCAATATTATTTGATAAAAATATTGGATCATTTGAAGTAGATAAAACATTCAATTTGAGTGGACGGGCGAGTGGGTGAATTTTTTGTCTGAATTTAAATGACAGAATATGCAGATATGGTAGGTTTCAGGCACTTCATATTCCTTGCTCGCACGTGATTGCCGCTTGTGCCTCTATTAGTGTGGATGCATGAAGTTATGCGGATCTAGTATATTCTACGCGATACTTAGTCCAAGCGTATGATGGGAAATTTTATTTGTATTTGTTTATCATTCTATATATATAAGTCATATGAATGTTGATGACTAAGCATTGTTATGATAATGACGGTTAACAGATTTTCAATATGGTCTTACAATATACACCTGGTGACATTTTTCAAATGTGTGGGCGTGCTTGGAGGTTAGATAGTGAATTTTGGTATCTGTTAGACCCAACATTACATGACTCTCCCCAAGTACATGCTGTAATGTTAATAGAATGGGAACACATGTAGCGCCAGTTTAGAAATTTACGTGAGTTGACAAATGTCCAAAACGTTCACGCTTTGAGATCAATAACAATACATATGCCTAGGCGAAACATGAAAGAGTTGCGGTCAGCCTTATATTGCATAAGAGAAGAGAATAATCGTATAGGGATCAAATTACACCGAAGTGATTGTGAACAGAGTTCAAGAGATGCGATGAGGGATGGTAACATGCCACGAGCTGCTATGTGAGCTCGTTTCACCCGAGAACCAGAGTGTTTATCTGACATTGACATGTTTGATGAAGAATAAACTGTAAACCCTAAACCCTAAACTCCAAACCCCTAAACCCTTACCCCTGTGCATTTTAGATTTTAGACAGATTGCACTTTGCACATTGCACACAACTCACTTTGTATTCATGCTCTGCTCCATTCACTGCATCTTTCAACAATTGCCGTTTAGAAACCATATTTTACATTTCTCAAGTCACACTGAACCTACAATAGGCTCAATGTTCAACACCAAAAACTACTAACCATTTTCTTTGCCCCAAACCTTAAAATAAACCATTATACACTGTTCCTCAAAGTCCACCAAGTTTGATGTGACCTAACCATTACCTTAATTCAGCCCATGAATCCTAACTGCCATTTGCACGGTCCTACCAACACCCCATAATCTAAACAACGGGACTTCTATGAGATCACCAATTCTGCTTGCTATTTGCTAAATAAAAATAAACTTGATTCCAGAAATTGACAATTGAAATCTTTAGAGCTATATTCATTATTCAATGAAACCTTCTCTCATAAACACATTCAATCGTAACACTTTCTCGCCAAATATACTCTAAATAGATAAGATCTTCCTCTTCGAGTAACAGGAATACTTTGCCACCTTCCTCAAGCATCAGATCTTCTAGGGATTTTCATAGGTTCAGTCATTTTGGTGAGTTTTAAGCTAAGGACCAACCAAACTGAACCAATCGGTTAATAAGAACAAAACCAAATAGTTAGAGTGGATCTAGTGTAGTTCAGGTTGGTCGGTTTTTGGATAATGTCTTGGGCTAGATTTGATTTAGCCCAATTTTGAAAATATACATATGTGTAACACTTTTAGTTAAAATCTATAGAAGCCCTTCAGTTCTATTGACTCGAAACTTATTTTTGATTCTATATTTGTTCAGTTCAATTTGGCTTTGATTGAAAGCATTTTTAAATAGACCAGCATAACTGAACCAATCCAATTTTCAAAGATAAAATTGATTTATTTTAGTTTTGGGCAATTCTCAGTTAGTTCTTGTTGGTTTAGTTTGGTCCTTTCAATTATAGTTCAATTTTGAACACACCTAGATGCATCCAATATCTAAGGTGGAATCATTATAATGCATTATAACAGACTGACAATATAATTTAAACATTTACTTCACCTTTAGAACTTACACTATAATGATGTCAATTTAATATTTTATAAGTCAACAAACCAAAAGCAAAAATTTATCTCAATCTTCCCTTTAATGACATCTTAATGGGTAATTGACTTCAAAAATGCATTTTACAAAACTTATTCCCCAAATACCCCTTTTTTGAAACTATTTCCATGAACACTAGTACTATAGTTTTACTTGTTTTAATATTTTTAGGGAGCCGCTATTTTCACACCCAATTTTACTAATGTCATATCTTATTTAATGTCTACATATAATATAGACTAATTTATCCTCATTTAATATAAAAAAGATTTTAGCTAATTGTAAAAATTCTCATTTAATATAGAAAAGTTTTTAGTCAAAGTTAAAAAATTTTCATATTCATTTAAAGTAATTTAATCCATATCATATTTAAACATTAAATAAGTTGTGTTATTAACAAAATAGAGTGTGAAAATAACGACTTCCTATATTTATTTTCTTAATTTAATAATTTTGAAAAAAATAGTCAAATTCAGTCAAAAGTGAATTTTAGCATATGTCATGACTAGTTTGTGACTCAATTGAAAAATCAGCCCACTAACAACCTTGATGTGTTATCAAGGCGCTGCTAAAAGCAATGACGTCATTTAGCAAATGTTGTGACCATTTTCCAAATGACATCATTGCTTTTTGGCAGGCACTTGGTCAACGCAATTATCTTGTTTTGTTTCTAATATAAAAATAAAAAAATGAATCGTAAAACATGGAAGAAACTGAGAATGATGTGAGATGGGACGCACAGGTTGGTAGTGATGGTGGGGAGTGAAGGCAGGCGTTGCAGGTAAGGAGAGGACAGAACCTGAATTTGATCTAGACATCTCATGTAGCGCATGGCCTCGTGAAGAACTGAGGTAATATCTGTCTGCAACAATTTCAAATCCAATTAGTCAAAATCCATAATCGAAATCCCTTTTCATTTTCTCAATCACACATTTTTCTCATCCCATTCTGAAGAAAATATAAAGATAACATTCACCTTGCCAAAGGGAAAACAAGCTGCTGTAGTGCTGCAATTTGTTCCCTAAGCTTCTCTTTTCTCTAGATTTTTTATTTTTATTTCCAATAAAAGAAGTAATATGGATCAGCAATTAAAACATCGTATATTGAAAACGAAAATTATAAACTAATGTTGGAAAAGGATGTGTCATCTGTTTTGTTTTCAGAGAGGAGATAGAGAAGGACATGCAAAGCATCCATTGTTGATTTTCCTAACTTATACATGTCCAGTTGAAGTGGGGTTCTCAGCTTTGCTCATGTGAGGAGGTTTCTTGCTTGCCACCATTGTCATGGCGGTGATTGAGTCCGTGCATTGCACTAGTTCTTGTCCCAAACTATTTTGATTTTTCTAAAAATTTCAAATCAAGGAGAGTAAAACATTAATTGAACCTTTATTTATTTTGAAAGTTCAAACAAATAGCATACTCAATGCAATGCAGGTCACTAGTACGCCGTTTCACTGCCACTGTAGCCCTCCACTAGGTTGCAAGTTCCTCAAGGAACAAAGAAAGGGAAATAACTGAAAAATGATAGTCTTAAATAAATATTTACCACAAGGGAAGCATTAATCTCTTCTTAAGTTAATTAAACACATGTGATATGGTTAATCATGCAGAAGAATTAATTAATGCTTCTTTTCTGGTAAATATTTCTCATGAGCTATCCATTTCAGTCATTTTCCCACCGAAAACAACTCATAGGTTAGTAATTAAATCAGGGAAACACTAGCAAGATAACATCTATTGGACAAACAAAACTAGAGTATAAGAGCTCTTATTAAATAAAAGAGCATAAGAGAAATTCTTTTACTTAAAAATCTTACCTTTTTGCAAATATTTTCCCAGCATGTAGACCACTCTAGTCAACAGAGCCATTTGACACACTCCCCTCCAATTCAGTGAAATCAATTCACTGAAATCAATAGCAACAAAGCTTGTAAGCAAATGACAGAAAAAAGAAAAAAGAAGTCAAAAAGTTAAGTGAAAAAAGAAAAAGAAATATGTGTAAGTTGCACAAGGCCATTTATGGCCTCAAGCAAGCTCCACGAGCTTGGTACCATGAATTGGCTCGCTTTCTCATTTCTTGTGGGTTTGTTAACTCTTTCTTTGATGGATCACTGTTCATTTACAATAAATCCAGTATTATTGCTTACTTTCTCATCTACGTGGATGACCTACTGCTCATTGGTAATACTGCTGGATTTTTATCTCAATTTTGTACCAAGCTTGCTTCTAGATTTGCTCTCAAGGATCTCGGCTCCCCCAATTTTGTACCAAGCTTGCTTCTAGATTTGTTCATCATTTTTTAGGAATATTATTTAGTTAGAAAAATAATTTAACAAAATTTTATCAATGATTGTGGAACGAAACAAAATAATTGACACCACATATTTATTAATAGTGATTATAGTTTACATTATTTGAATAACAATTCTAACAATTAAATTCTTGCTTGTTCTGATTTTTCATTATTTTTATGAGAAATCATTAGTGGCTCAAAAAACAGAAAAGCTAGGAACAAAGAGATGTCCGAATGACTTGGAAATAACTGTGACCATTGATACATGTATATAGACATGGGGATGTATGCAAATCTGTTTCCATCCACTTCTCAATGGAAATATTCTGCTGCTAATGGGAAAGAATAACATGTTACATGGTAATACATAAAAAATAAAGGTTGTATGGCCCTTGTGGAAAGATAATGGATTTTCTTTAAGTACAGTTAATCATTTTATGTTTTGTAATTTTCTTTTTCAAAAATTGGTACCACTTGGGAATAATTTCAAATTTATTTTTTTTTTTCTTTTTGTGTCTGTTCAACACTAAACAATATTGAAAATATTTATATTCAAATTTCTTTTCTTTCCCACTTCATATTATCACAAATTCCCTAGTTTTATCTTAACTTCTTACAACTTTTTCCAAGAATGTTATTACTGAATGGAGTTTGTGTTCTCAACTTTTTCCATGGCAACATTATGAACTTAATATCTTAAATGAAAGCAGATCTACAGTATTGGAGTCATTGACATATTATGAAGATAACTCCAAGATTGCATATTGCATATTGCATATTGCATATTGTATATATCTTAACCCTAGGTAACATTTCTTACAAATTATTAACCTACTCCAACTGTATATACAGTGTGCTACCATAGAAGAAAAGCTGAATGCATTACCATTGAGTTTTCAGACTGTAATATTTATTAAAAGTAGGATTATTTTTCGGGATCTATATATCAAGCTTTATCGATTTTTTTTCTTTCTAATCTTCTTCTATTTCTCTATGCTCTATGCAGATCAAAGATTTTCATACAGCTGAAACAGAGGAAGACATTGGTTTCTATGCTGGTGTTGTGGGTGAGATTTTATTTTCTGTATTTTCCATGTAAATAAGCACGAAACATCCCATTCCACTTAGAGTATGTTTAGTAAGGGTGTAACAAGAGTATAATTTATAGGAGTAAATGTTATTTCTTCACAAGTATACCAAACAAAAGTAAAATTAACTTATACAACCTTAAAAGTTATAGGCTAAATGTTAATTCGTTAACTTTTTCTTTCTGAATTTTTTTTTTTAGGAAACATATTTCTATCTCAATTTTTAAAAATGATATCTACTCCTATAAATTATACCACTTTCCCTCCCCTACCAAACATACATAGAAATTATTATTTTAATTTTATATCTTTTGGCAGTTTTTTTAATATATATATTTTTTCTTTTAGAAAACCAATTGTCAGAGACTAAATATTTTGAAAATTTAATCAAAAAATAAAATTACTTTAATGGTATAGTTCATATAAAATATATACATGGATTTATTTTCTTTTATCATATGGATTATTTGATTTTTAATATGACTTTCAGTGCCCGACTTGCATTAAAACTTAATAAAGAATAAGTGTAACACTCAAAATACAAGATTTCATTTTTGTCTTTAATTTTTAAAACAAAAATCTAGAAGTTCTATGCTATACACAATCTCTCTGCATGACCCGGAGCAATAGCTTAAGTGATTATATTTTCAAAACTCAAGATCAAAGCTTGGTGTGTCTGTGCCTGCTCTTAGTGATTATGGTGTTATTAAGTAGTATTATTGACAATTTAAATATCTGTTCTATTCTATATAATTTTTTTAAAAAAATATATATAAATATATTATAATGTAAATATTCTACCTGTAAAAAATAAAAGACAATCTCTCTGCATTTCATTTACACTATTATTTTGCTCAAGAACTATATATCATCGATCTCTTAGATTCTTTACAACCTGTTCCTAACGGAAAAAATAACCCTTTAATTTCTTGAAGGGAGTTCTTTTATGGTTGGCAGAGCTTTGACATCAATTTTGTGGGGAGTTATGGCTGATCGTTATGGTCAAAAACCAACTATAATCATTGGGATTCTTTCACTGTTAGTAGCAGCCAATTATTATAATTGGTTACAAGCATTCTTTCTGTTTCACCTTCTAGATTATATTACTTTCTAATAACACTGTCCATGAATTTATTGCAGGGTTGTTATTAACGTTATCTTTGGCCTGAGTATCAATTTTTGGATGGCCTTAGCTATGAGGTTTCTTCTTGGAAGTATGAGTGGTCTATTTGGTCCACTAAAGGTATATATCTATACCTTTAAAAATAAGCACATTTTTTTAGAAAAAAAAACGTACATTAAAAATTAAAAAAATATTTTAATTATTATATATTTTAGTATATTAATAGTACATATCACTTTCCATTTTTTTTTTTTCTGAGAAAGTGTTATAACTTATAAGCATGTTGTATAAGATATAGAATTTTATTGAATATTTGTTTTTTCACTAATGGAGGGTTTGTTTTGTTCTCTCTCTATTTGTTATATATATACCAAAATATTTCTAGCATGTGTTAATTTCATATAAAATTCCATTCATTTTTTTGCTTGTTTGCTTGTGGTGATTACTCTACCATGAGTTAAAATTATAAATTTATCCTTATTTTTGTTTGTGAGTTGATGAATATGAAAGTTTGGATTTTTGGTAAAGAAAACTTTAAACAGGAGAATCACCATTCTCTTTGTATGAGCCTCTTGCATGTGACTGAGCATGGGCAAAGACTTTTCCTTCTCTTTTATTTTAAAACAAGTATTTTAAGAAACTATTTTTTTAAATAGTGGTTAGTGCATATAAATTGTTTCCTTTTGTAGTTGAAATTATAAAAATATTTTTCATTTTTATTTATAAATAAATAGAATGACAGGAGTTTTAAAGAAAAGAAAATTTGGACACCAAGGGAAAGGCATTTATCTATTAGTATATATAGATATATTTTTGTATAAATACAATTTTTTTTAATTAGATGTGAATACATGATTTTCAGCTTTGGAAAAATACATAAATGGGTAGTTTCACTAAGAAACGACGTAGTTTTGCTTCTTTCCCATAAATTTAATTTTTTTGGTTGTCTTCTTGTTCGCAGGCACATGTATGCGAAGTTTTCCGAGATGAGCATCCAGCTCTAGGGTTATCAACAGTAAGTTTTTTTGAACTGTTGATGATATTTTGAGTTCCAATATTTTTCTGCATCATCAGAGAAAAGAATTCTAATGCTATTTTAGATTGGTGCTGCATGGGGTAGTGGATTGATTATTGGTCCAGCCTTGGGTGGTTTCCTCTCTCAGGTAATTCTGTCTAACTCGATTTTCATGGAAACATTACATCTTAAACATAAACCTTGATTTGAATTCAGAGAAAGAGAGAGAGAGAGAGAGAGAGAGAAGTGATTATAATGAGGGGTCGGAGTATTGAAACTACTGTTAAAGTGTCCAAGTGTCTCGCACATGTAGGACATGGACACGGCTGTTTTTTATGTTTCCATGAGCATGTGTTAAAACATGTTTAGAAAGGATCTTACAATTTTGAAATGTTAAAATTTAATATTTTCACTTCATGGGAATATTATTTAGAAGTGTCAAAGTATCATGGACGTGTCTTCTTTTTTGAAGTGTCCGTGCTTCCTAGGGATCAAAAGTAGTCATCTTTGTATGTTTTAGACACCGTGAAACTCAGAAGTTTGAGACATGACCCCCATTGCACTAAGCAGCAAAGAAAGGAACAAGCTTTTCACTTCTCGCTTAGTTCAGTTGAAAGAGATGCATTCCTTTTGACCCTCCTCAAAAGAATGATTGTCCCTGAATCTTGATGATTGATTTAATCCCCCAAATAACCTCAGTTTCCATGCAAGCTGCTGAACCTCTTGATTATCCAAATGTACTAGTAGTATCAATTGTGACAGTGTAAGATATTATGCCAATGATAAGCTTCTGTAATGACCAAAGACTCAGCTACCAAAGTTAATTTTTTTACTTTGATTTTTATGATAAAAACCATATGAAGCTTTAAGCCCTCAGAAAATAACTCAAGGGGCCCCACTGTAATCGATGGATATGCTCTTGAAGTCCATATAATGTGAATAATATATGACACATATGTACTTTATTTATTCATGGCACACTTACTCATATGTTACTTATACACCATTTTTTTCATTCAGCCAGCAGATAAATATCCAAATATATTTTCTAAAGACTCAATATTTCGAAGGTAAGTCAGTTTTCCTACTTGTCAGAACAAGTGAGGTTCAGTTTGATGTCTCATTTCCATCAAATTTTGCGAACTTATTATCTTACCATGAACAATGTATTTCTGATGCAGATTCCCTTACTTCTTGCCCTGTTTTGCTGTGTCACTTATTGGCTTGCTAGGATTTGTTGTGTGTTTCTGGCTTCCGGTAATTATTTTACAGAATTTATCTCATGTTATTGGGGACTACAAATTCTCCTAGTGGTGAGAGAAAGAGCACGTGGTGTTATACACCAGCCTTTAGATTAAACATGTTAGTCGATCTAGTATTTTTCTTTTTCCCAAATGCTTTTCATTTCATCTATTCTCTGCTGACTTTTTTTCTTACCTCGTACCTTGCTTTGTCTTTGGATTTCTTGAGATTTCTTTGACATAAAGAATGAATGGTAAAAGATTATAGAATACATGTACTTCATTTTATCCCAATTCACTCTCCAAAACACTTTAATTTATGGTTTCCTGACTAGCCTATATTGTGTTAATGTTGCTATCTGCACAATAAATCTTTTCCCAGATGATCACACTATATTCAATAGAAGTCACTTTTGGTCAAGTTCCTAGCATGTACAACAGTTATTTGATGTGCAGATAGTTTTCTCGAAAACTTTATTTTTCTTTCTCCTTCTGTTTTCAGTTTCCTGTTTTTTCTATCTTCGATGAACTTTTAGATATAAATCAAATTCTAAACTTTCCATAGAACTAGCGACATTGTAGGCATCAAAACTTAATTACTTTTTTCAACATGATTTATCTTTTACTTCCCCACAACCCCCCCTCCCCTCCCCCACACTCACAGGCTATTGACTGTATCTTTATTGTATTTATGATAAACATATGATCATTTCAGGAATCATTGCACAAGCATGACAAACATGTTGCATCGCGTGACGACTCATGTGAAGTTCTTGAAACTGGTTCTTTTGAGTCTAATGCAGAAAGCCAAGGAAAAGAAACCGATGCTTCTACTGCAAGCCTCCTCAAGAATTGGCCCTTGATGTCATCTATCATTCTGTACTGTGTCTTCTGCCTTCATGATATAGCATTCACAGAGGTATATCCAGACCTAAGTTAAGGTTATGTACATATGCTATCATTTATTTTCTGGATATCTATTGAGTTTTCTAACGATATACTACAGGAGATATGGATTGTGGATTTATGGTATCCACTTATCATTGACAGGTTCTAGACCTAATAGTATGCTTCTCAATTATTGCTCTGGTAATAAATAGGTACTTTGTTTAAAACCAGCACAAACTCAACTTTCACATTTCTTAATTCATATTGAACTATTTTGGTAGTTTAAAATAATTTTCTTGCAATAGAAAAACATTACACAATATTATGGAAGAACAACAGTCTTGTGCAAAGATTAACTAATAGTATGCTTCTTATGCAAAGGTTTAAAACAATTGTTATTCACAATCTAACTTCTATATAATTCATAACTACGAAATAAAATTAAATCAACATTAGGTTATTAAGTTGGTTTACCCTGCACCACATGGCTATCCATCAACAATTCCATTGCGGTCAATTCCTGCATTAAAATGAAGTAAAGGAACCTTGCAGTTTGCATAATTTTATTTCAGCTAGATGCTTTTACCTAATATTTCTATTATTGTGATCAGCTGAAAGTATTTTTCTGTAGATATTCTCATTGTGGGCCGTCAGCCCTCGGAAGTATGGTGGCTTGAGTTATACATCTGGAGGTGTTGGTGAAGTTTTTACAATTACAGGTATATACTTGGTCTCTTATTATCTATATATGGTGATAATGTTGCATATATATGTACTTTTCTATTTCTGAGTAATTAAAAAGCTTAGAGAACAATCTTGAAGCAAATCCAATTCACCTCTTTTTTCCTCTTTCTCTTTCTCACTCTCTTTATGTATGTATACATTATGTGTATGTATATATTGGAGCTCGTATCTCTTCTTAATTAAAATCACTGTTCATAACATTACACTAATGATGTGGAAGGGAAGTTTCATTCATGGCTTTCTGTGCTGATAACTGTTGAATTACTTGGTTGTGTAGATGGTCAATTGAACAAGGAAAAATAGGTTCAATCCCTGATGTGGGACAAATAACATCCGTATCAAAACTTATTGTTGGTAACAGCAAAAGGCCAAAAGCTATTTGTTACAATAGCAAAAATGGCAATTTCATAATTTATAGCAAAATTTTGGGAGAAAGAATCTGGTGTTTAAATCCTAAACTTTAAGGATAGGGAAGAGAACTTTAAGGAAAGGCTACTAACAGTTCAGTCACAAGACTATGATATCTTATGATGCTGGATTTGGCAAAGTAACAAAATCTTGGCCCAGGATATAGGAGATATGTATTTGACAATAGCACGCTTAGAAATAAGATGAAATGCTGATTTCAGGGGAAGGGAAGAAGTTGAAAAAGCCACAATCATAGTGATCAGAGTAGTAACATTCACTATGTGTTAATTGTTTTGCTTCCAACCTTAGCATCAATGAATGTGGACTGTCTAAATTAATGAATGATTGCCTGCAAAACCTATGGAAGGAAGTGTTTTGGCTGGGGAAAACTTCTTAAGTAGAGAGGCGCATAAAAAAAATAGCGAAGAACTTATTATGAGAGAGATGTTGAAAATAAATGTAAATTTTTCTGAGTGTCAGTTACTAGAAGTTTTAAGTATGTCAGTTTTAAGAGTCTAGAGTTTTAGTTATGTTAGTGCTCTGTATTCTAAGGATATAAAAAATGATAAGAATAAGTTAGTGAATTTAATAGTCTCTTTGTAATATTATAAATAAGACTGTTGAATTATGTGTTATTTGGGATTCAAGTTGAAAATTCTCTTCTAAATGTAGAAAACACTTATAGATTGAGAGGTGTGAGTGCAAGTGAATGCCTCCCCATCCAACAAGAGATTAAAAGAAAAAAGCAAAGAAAACCAATTATACCAGTTTCTTTGGAGTACCTTAACCTTCACATATCTTTCTCCATGTCAGTTGTGTTTGATATGGGTAATCATCTTAAAACTAAGGACTAATTGCCTTTGTTGATATTTGCAGTCTACATCCAAACGTCTTTTAAGTTTTAGAAATAGACAAAGCTCATACTCTCATTTTGTTTGCACCAGCACTGCCCAAACATTTGCAATTAAGAGCCAATATGAAGAAAACTGAACTAGATAAGCCATTGAGGGCAATAACATTACCTAGACCCCTTAGATTCTTTATTAGGCTGAGGAGGAATCTCTAAGTCCTCAGTATTTCTGAAAATATACCCTTCCTGGTTAGTCATTTTCAAAAAATAGTGTTTCACAACACAATAGCTTAGAGCAGTTTTTGTAATTGTAAGAATTGGTGTTCTAACAATTTACATTGCAAATTTATTTCTTTTGTCTTCTCTTTCTTAGGTTTTTCCTCTTTTAGTGCTCAGTACATAAGCCAGAGAGTTTCTGACAACTTGTTATGTCTTCAGGTATAGGTCTCCTCATCTTTCAAATCTCTTTATACCAATATGTTGAACGAATAATGGGACCTATAATGTCCGCACGAATGTTAGCGGTAACCTTCCAATTCACTTTCAAATGTCTTTATAAAATTTCTTTGTGATTTTTCTTCTCATGTAGTCGAATATATCCATATGCAGATTTTATCAATTCCAATCCTGCAAGCCTACCCATTCATGACCTACTTAACTGGGTTCACCCTTTTCTTCTGGTTAAACTGTGCATCTTTGATAAAAAATGTTTTATGTGTAAGTATATTTACAACTTGAAACTCCCTTGTTGCTTATGTCACACAATGCACTTAATTATGTGACGGTCATATGGGCACATACCAGTTCAACAATTCATTAGTAACTATCTTGTCTGCTTTAAGTATTACATTTTGCTATGTTTATATCAATATAATAGCTATTAGCAAACAATTTCCTTGATTTGGATGGTACAGACTATACTTGTTCTATGTTTCAAAATATATATCCATATATTTGAAGTGTATTAGCCCATAATGGACAATGGTAACTAATTACTTCAAATCACCTCAAGTTCTTAATAAATTGTTACTGCCATATGAGAAAAATTGACGCCTGAAATTGATATTCATTATTTAAATCTATTTTTCATTTATCTTATTGTCCATTGGTCATCTCTTTGCACGAGAGTTGAAATTTTTTCGGAGTAAATTTTGAAATTCCATTAAATTTATAAGATTTTTCTTGAGCATATGATCTGTTTTTTTTATTGAATGTGTATTTTCAATTCTTGAAATAAAAAGAGAACACATATTTTTTTTGGAAATAATTAGTACGAGACAGATTATGTTTTTGGTAAGAGAGACATAATTGCCTAGTTACTGACGAGTCACTAGGGAGCTTGCAACCTTTCAAGCTAGCATAAATTTAAAATTAGTAAGGTATGGAACATGAAATTTACAAGTATCGATATCAATTTGAACATATCAATGTTTTAAGACAATCCTATATTATTTTTCTTGTTAATATAAATATTTCACTAATTTATAATATAATAGATAGTTTATTTCCTGATCACAATTGCAGAGATTGGCATTACATAAGCAAGTACTCATGCATTAATTATTGCTGTTACCAACATGTAGCTATTTGATGTTTTAGTTCTTTTATTGTAAGATGGGTCTTCCATAGAATTGGATGCCATGGTTTGAAAATACATGGCTATAAGGTGCCACTAACTTATACGTTTTATTTCATTTTTTGCAATCATTAGGTGTCCATTGTAACTTCTACATTCCTTCTACAAAACAAGGCTGTGGTAATCTTCTTTTCTTTGTTTGTCTTATTTAGTTAATTCCTTCTATAGCCCTTTTGTTTGTTTTTAACGCTAGAGTATTTTTGGGTCAGCTTTTGAGCACTAAAATTAAGTTCTTACCGATCTTAAGGGTGCATCCCCTACATTGGCCTGACGCATTTAAAAGAAAAATTTTACTGTGTGCTGGCTCTTGGATTCAAACATTGACTAGCTTAAATGAACTTATTGCATCCTTACAATTTTTTGTTTGTCTATTTTGAGACTTTAAATGACTATCCTAGAAAACTGGATTTATGATAATTATTGTAATTGAAATAATGGAAAACAGGACCAAAAGCAAAGAGGAGCTGCGAATGGTTTGGCTTTGACTGCAATGTCTGTATTCCAAGCAGTGGGTCCAGCTCTAGGGGGTGCAATGTAAGTACCCATGCATTCTGAAATTCTTTGATAACAGGTTCTGGTTGGTGATACTGTAATTTCATTGTGTTATAGACTAGTTATGTCGTAGGATTTTCTGCAAATAACCCTAACTGAATCTTATTTTAGTAATGGGTTAAAGAATTTATTTTGTTCATACTATCATACTAAATCGCATTTGATAGGATAATGTTTAAATTTACTGGTTTTGTATTTTGATTGACAACGTGAAAATCATGGCTCCTCTTTTATAAAAACCATGTTAATTTAGCTTGTGTCTCCACTTCGCAGATCATATCGAGGTACTTGTTTGCACATTTAGTTTTCCATCCAATATTATCATTCTGTGTCATATTTATCTGTGCAGTTTTTCTTGGGCACAAAAGCGTCAGGGTGCTGCCTTCCTTCCTGGTAATTTGTTCATCTTCATTTACCATTGATCTCTTGCTGACTAGGACAGCTTTTGCATTTCTGATAATTAACCTCCAAAGTATTCGAATTTAATTAGCCAACGCATGCTTGCAGGTGATCACATTGTTTTCTTTTTCTTGAATGTGGTTGAAGTTGTTGGAGTGCTGATGACTTTCAAACCATTTACACCTGAATACCGGAAATAGAGGATCGTTTATTATATTTAGCAATTAGATTCAAGGAAGAGAAAATCTCAAGTTGTACTATTTATTATAAAGAGTAGAGGATTATATTCATGCATTTCTTGACTACATACTTGTTGCTAAACGTTATTGAATTGAAATAATCAATTCAAATGATAAAATGACAATACATACCTTAGAACCTATCAAGATATCTAAACAAAAGAGCAATATTATAATTGCATGCTAAAACAAGAAAGAGATAACACCTTGTTATTTAAAATTCAAATTTTAGAGGACATGATTTGTAAACAAGTCTTCTAGGGATTGAGGAAAAAAGTAAATACAATATATTATTATTATTTTGGAGAGGAATGGGTTTAGACCCCGGGTACATGTTTTCCATAATCTAATAGGGTGGAGAGTATGATATCAATACCCCATTATTGAATTATGTAAGTACAAAATGCAATTTCTGACAAATACTTGTCCATGCATGAATGAGACACGTATCTAGTCTCACTAGCTTCAACCCAATCTCAATTCCAAATCAACTTCAGCTTCAGGCACTGGCATTTGCAAGTTAAGATCAATGTCAAGTTCTCTAGCAGCTGGTGAAAGTGTAGAGGAAGCAGCTTCCTCTGGAAAAAGTAGAAGGGTTGGTGGTGGCTTCTCAGTACTCATAGGCTTGAAATCAGAGTTAGTGGCAGCCTCACCCACAATGTTTCCACTTCTGTTCAGATTAGCAAAATTGGCTGCATTCGAGGTTTGGAACTTTTCCATCGAATTGTATTGGTATGTGGTTGCTGGGTTTCTGAAGAAATCGATAGCATAGCTCTGAACTTGTTCTGGAGTCTTGTTGCTCTCGAAACTTTTAGATATCTGACTCCGGCATCCTTTTTCATACTTGTTTGTTAATCTGAAATTAGAATAGTAAATTAATTAATAATAGAAATACCACTGCTTGCAGTTGCAAACAAGTAATTAAATTCTAATGTATTCAAAAACATTACAGAAAAATAAAAGAATTAAAAGAGAAAGAAACATGCAAGTTTTGCAATTATATTTATAAGTACTAACAAGTCAAAATAATCAATGAAATGCAAATGGTAGCATTTAATGATGGAAGAGAATGTGAGAATGCAATTTAATGTCATTAAAAGTTGAAAGAAACAAACTCATACTCTTTGGCAGTCCAACGATCCTTGAGCAAATTGGTTCCATGAGGACATGAGAATGCATTTGATTCAGTGACTGGTTTATATTCAGCTAATGATTGGTCACCATTCATGCTGGCTTGATGCTTAAAAGTAACATGAGAGAGGTCATGTGTCTCTGTGAAAGCTGGATTTCCTAGTACCCACTGAGCAGTTCTCTTGAATTGAGTTTTCTTTGCAGAAATTGAGGTGGAAGCGCTTAGATTAAGGGCTTTTGGGGACTCAGACCTATAAGGTGGTGGACGAGAGCATGTAAGCTCAATGACTTCATCCGCCATTGCTCCAAAAGGTCAGGTATAGGAGATAGAGAGAGAGCAAATCAGGAGAGGAAAGTAGATGAAAGAGATATACAAATTTACTTGACTGCTTTGAATTTATAAAAATTGAAGGCTGCTTTGATATTACTAAAGTATCCATAGAATGACTAATTACCAAGTTTTTTCTCCTCATTAATTTATAACATAATAATTAATTTTATTAAAATGAAAACACCAGAGCAAGAGAAAAAGAAACGTAAGAGAGAAGAAAATGAAACAAATATAGTATTTTCTTTGTTTAATAACATATAAAAGAAAAGTGAAAATATAGTTTTTTGGGGATTATAGTAAATAATAAAATTACATAACTTTCAAAAATGAAGGCAAAATTGTCATAAAAAAATAGTCTACGATACTAACTAAAACTACGAACATGTGTGAATAAAGACAACAGGGCACCGTCAGCAAACATGGAAACTAGGTAATTGAGCTACAAGTAACGCCTCTGACGAGTAATGAAAGCCTTCATGTACATTGCCCCTACATGCAAATGCATACATGTCTACACAAAATCAATTCTTTAAGTTGTATTTTTCCGAAATCCCTCTCTCCCTCCTCTCTATATCTCTTCTCTCTCTGATGTAATTTTTGCAAGTGGGAGTTTGGAGTTTTATATCATAAAAATTGAGTTTCCACATAAGAAATATTCTACCCTCTCATAGCGAAAGATGACACTAGAAAAAATTCACAACATTAGCATTAGTTATTTTGCGGTAGTTGATTGCAAGTGATGGTAAAAGCATTAATTAACCGTGGTTGGTCTGATCATCCAAATAAAATTTGAGTGAGGAAGAGGCTTTGGTACTGTGGCACCACCTCTATGCCTTAAGGCTTGGTTATCTCATGTTCTCAGGTTCAAGTTCGGTAGTAAATGTGCTTGCTTTTATTTACAGGAAAAAACTAAATAAATAAAATAAAATTTGAGCACCACTTAATTTTGTGCAATTTCATATAGTTAGTGTTGATTGGACCTTCATAATGCTTATGCAATAAGGTTTGCTATCTATAGTTAACCGAGGTTTGAACTATCACTTACTTTTCTTTTCTTTTTGTTTTTTGAATTTGGTGGTGTACTCTAAACATTTCCATTTTAATGAGAATGTGATTTGTATTGCAAAAGAGTCATAAACAATAAGAAACAATTGTGTGTCATGAAAGACATGTGAAAAACTATCACAAATGAAGGAGGGAAGCATCTCCTTTCTTTTGCAATGTGCTCTAGTCATAACCATGGCTTCATTATGCACACCAAAGAAAGAAAAAACAAAACAACAAAATTTATTAGAGAAGTATAATTGCAAAACCATCAGCATATGGTACATGCAAAGTAGAAATCGATACAAATAGATAAACAAAGTAATATGATTTATAAAAAAATCAAAACCCCAACTATAAACCCTCAACGCTTAAATTACTTCCAATCAAAATTAACTGGATAATATATAATGGCAGAAATAGATGCGCGAGTGGCAACACAGTCATAAATTTGTACCAAAAGATTCCTCTAAAGCCAATAATGCAAATGATATCCAGCTTCCAACAACCTCCAATAATTTCAAAAGGAAAATTATTAGAAAAATAGTTGATGGTTATTTAAAAATGAGGAGACTGTTGCAAAATTATGTTGACTCTCCCCCACTCATGCAGAGATCGATAAATGTACGTATCACCTAATGAATTTATCAGTATCTATTAAGTACTCTTTATTTATTGTTTCATATGGTGTCAAAATTCAAACAAAACAACAAATGGTAAAAAGATAACTTAACAACTATTAGACTTGATAGTTATAAGTACAAATTATTAGAAAACACTGCTACTTGTTTTGAGAAAAAGTAACATGATATAAAGAGTAAATTAAGTTCAAAACCATTCACATTATGCGAATTAAATGGACCATCCAAACAGTTAATAGATTATAAAAGCCTAGGCATATTGTTTCGAATTGCTACATATTTTATTGAGAGGGAACTTGTTTTCGCCACAAATAATCTTACTTAAAAATCTTGTAATTTCAAATATCTAAAATTTGGTTTTGCTAAAAGGACTTGTGTTAACTGCAACTGCTAAGGGCTCTTCATGTAGGAGAACACACCCTGTGAAGGACACCAACGTGAGAGTAAAGCCATAACCATTTGTGGGGGTGCTTATTGATAAAACAAACCCTATCTAGGGTTTACTTTGTAATTCAAAATTCAAATTATTGTTATATTTTTTAATTAGGGTTACACTAGATTAGATTTCCTTTATTCAAATTTATTCAAATTCTTTTGTAACTGTATATATACAATTATACACATCAATAGAAATTAATTCCATTTTCCATTCATTCATTTATCTCTTTATGGTATCAGAGCTAATTGCTTAACAACAACATTTTTCCTTATGGCCTCCAATTCGGAATCTTCTTCTTCCTTCCCTTTTGTGACCATCTCTTCCACCTAGCACCACCCTGCTTCCTTGCTTATCTCTTTTACTTCCGCACATATTCCCCTCAAGCTTAACCAAGCCAACTACTCATCATCATGGGGTACTCTAGTAGATGCCCTTTTCCAAGGCCATGATTTAATGTCCTTCTTAGACGGATCCAAACCTTGTCCCTCCCCCACAATCATTGCCGACAGCACCACTATGCCCAATCCAACCTTCACTTTATGGACTCCTCAAGATAAATTCATCCTCCATGCTATTACGTCCTCTCTTGAGCCAGATGTTTTTAATCTTCTTGGCAAGACTTCCACTACAAAAGAAGCTTGAGAACACCTCAAAACCCTCTTTGCTAGCTAGTCTAGATCCCAACTTATGTCTTTCAAAGCCAAACCGGCTTATGAAATTTTTTTTTTTGATGAAATTGCTCTCATTTCGCACTTGTTGATGACCTGGACCTTATCATTTACACTTTTAATGGTCTTGGTCTTGTGTTCAAGAAAATCACTAGTCCTCTCCTAGCTCAAGACACTTCCAATACCTCTCTAGAAAGGGATAAATTGGTGGATTTTTAACAATATAGTTAACCATCAGAGTCCACCACCCTCACCTCACCTCTCACAGCCAATGTCTCCACCAAATCTCACCAACCTCCTAACAAAAAACATTACCCCAATTCCCATTCCAGTTCCAACTCCAACTATACCACCAAAGCCTTTTTCTAACGCCTAGCTCCGTTGGCTCTCCTTTTCCCATCACTGGTCAGCTATACAACAAACCCTGCCACCTTGCCTCCTGCTGCTACAAATTCTTTGCTCACCTCAAACCAAAAAATCCTTGGAAGCCAATTACACCACCATGCAACCCTTCCTTAATCCAAAAACTTGGCTTCTTGACACTGGGGCCTCTCACCATGTGACCAATGATGCTTCATCTGTCTATTCGAAGCAAGATTACCATGGCAATGACAAAATGATGGTTGGCAATAGCACATATTTGTCCATATCTCACATTGGTTCTTGACATACTCCATCTTCCTCTTTTCAACTTCATTATGTTCATTGCGTCCTTAAAATGAAAAATAACCTCATATTTGTGTCTCAATTTTGCAAATTCAATAATGCTTCCATTGAGTTCTCACCTAATTCTGTTTCTGTGAAGGATTTGACTACGGGGGCATCTCTCCTTCGTAACCCGAGTAATGGTCATGTCTATCAATTTTCAGTCCTTGACTCTCGGCCTCCCCCCTCTCCCCAAGCACACCATGCTCAACATCTCTCATTCCCCTTTCTTTGGCACTACCAGTTGGATCATTCTCATCCTATAACTCTTCATCACATTGCTACCCATCATAAACTCTCAATAAAGAATGATGTCAAGGATTGTCTGTCTTGCTCCTGTCACAAAAGTCACCGTCTTCCCTTCTTTACTTCCTGTCTCAAGTCTACAAAGCCTCTTGAAAACATTTTTGCTGATGTATGGGGTCCATGGACTCATGTTTCCATTCATGGTTTCAAGTACTACGTAATTTTTGTAGACCATTACACAAGATATTCCTAATTGTATTTGCTTAAGCAAAAACCTGATGTATTTCCAGTTTTTGTGCAATTTAATTTAAAATTCTTGTGGAATCTTTCTTTCATCATTCAATTATTTCTTTTCATTTCGACAATGGCGGTGAATTCATAAAATTGAAATCTTTTTTTGCTCAACATGATATTTCATTTTACACTACCTCTCCTTATGCCCTTGAATGCAATATCCTAGCCGAAAGAAAGCATGGGCATATGGTTGAAACTGGTCTTTCTCTACTGCATTATGCTAATTTGCCATTAAAATTCTGGTCCTATGCATTTTTAATAGTCACTTACCTAATCAATCACTTACCCACTCCTGTTCTCAACATGTCCATGCCTTTTACTCAATTATTTAACCAAAACCTTAATTATTCCACCTTAAAAGCATTTGGGTGCTAGGAATTCCTTAATCACTTTTATGCATGCATGTGCAAATGTAACCTCAACTAAGAAACAAAACAAGTTCTAGAGTGTCAAATTGATAGATGAAAACACACAAGAAAGAATCATGACAAATGACTCAAATCCTCACAGCTTAAAAGACTACCAAGAATCAACTCATCCAAATCAAATTTTGTTGTCATACCACTTAAATCCAAGAAGCAAGATAAATGTCCACTTATGTTGTAGCATTTTATAATCAAAATTGCTTCAAATTATTCTCTTCACAACTCTTAAATTAATTGGAAAGAACTAGAAAATTCTAAAAACAAAACAGAAAAACAGCAAACCTAAAGGAGAACAAAAAACAAAATTTTAAATGACAAAAATAGCAAAGCAAAATAACAGAAAACTGTGAAACAACATGCTAAAAGCACAGAAAACAGCGAACAGAAAACAACATACAGAAAGTTTTAAAAACACAGAAAACAGAAAATTAAAAACATAACAAAAAATAAAACAAAAAACAGAAACTTAAAAAAGTAAACAGAAAGCATAAAAACAGTACAGCAGGCTAATCCCTCCCTCACACTTAAATTTTTGTAGTGTCCTCAATGCCAAGCACAAAGCAAATAGTAAAAGCAGGGCACTAAAAATAAAAGAGAAAGGGAAAGAAAATAGCCTGTGGGTTTAAGTCTCATAGAGGGCAGCAGACAAGTGCACCTCCTCCACTATTTGCTCTTGAAAACCCTCATAAAAAGGTTTTAGCTGATGTCCATTCACTGGGAAAGTCTTGTTGGTTACCTCATTCTTGATCTCAATTGCACCATAGGGGAAGATATGAGTCACCACAAAAAGACCCATCCATCGAGAACAAAGCTTGCCGGGCATTAGCTTGAGACGTGAGTTATAGAGNAAAGGTTTTAGCTGATGTCCATTCACTAGGAAAGTCTTGTTGGTTACCTCATTCTTGATCTCAATTGCACCATAGGGGAAGATATGAGTCACCACAAAAAGACCCATCCATCGAGAACAAAGCTTGCCGGGCATTAGCTTGAGACGTGAGTTATAGAGCAGCACTTTCTGATCAATGTGGAACTCTTTTCTCACTAACATCTTGTCATGGACAACCTTGGTCTTTTCTTTGTAGATTCTGGAATTCTCATAAACCTCCAACCAGATTTCTTCAAGTTCTTGCAGGTGGAGCTTCATTTGTGATCCAACTTAGGCTAAATCAAGATTACACTGCTTCATTGCCCAATACGCCTTATGCTCGATCTCCACTGGAAGGTGACATGCCTTGCCAAAGACTAGCCTGTAATGCGACATGCTTATAGGGGTCTTGTAGGCAGTCCGATAGGCCCACAATGCATCATCTAAACGCAGGTTCCAGTCTTTTCTATTGGGCTGGACAGTCTTCTCTAAAATCCGGTTAATCTCCCTGTTGGACACCTCTGCTTGCCCATTGGTTTGTGGATGGTAAGGGGTTGACACCTTGTACACCACACCATACTTTCTCAACAAAGCAGCCATGTGCCTATTGCAGAAGTGAAAACCTTAGTCATTGATGATGGCTCTTGGAACGCTGAACCAGCAGAAAATGTGAGTCCTGACAAAATCTAAGACAACACCAGAATTGTCTGTCCAGGTGGTCTTGGCCTCTACCTATTTAGAAACATAGTCCACAGCTAAAAGAATATAGCCTGTGGGTTTAAGTCTCATAGAGGGCAGCAGACAAGTGCACCTCCTCCACTACTTGTTCTTGAAAACCCTCATAAAATGGTTTTAGCTTATGTCCATTCACTGGGAAAGTCTTGTTGGTTGCCTCATTCTTGATCTCAATTGCACCATAGGGGAAGACATGAGTCACCACAAAAAGACCTATCCATCGAGAACGAAGTTTGCCGGGCATTAGCTTGAGACGTGAGTTATAGAGCAGCACTTTCTGATCAATGTGGAACTCTTTTCTCACTAACATCTTGTCATGGACAACCTTGGTCTTTTCTTTGTAGATTCTAGAATTCTCATAAGCCTCCAACCGGATTTCTTCAAGTTCTTGCAGGTGGAGCTTCATTTGTGATCCAGCTTGGGCTAAATCAAGATTACACTGCTTCACTGCCCAATACGCCTTACACTCAATCTCCACTGGAAGGTGACATGCCTTGCCAAAGACTAGCCTGTAATGTGACATGCCTATAGGGGTCTTGTAGGCAGTCCGATAGGCCCACAATGCATCATCCAAACGCAGGCTCCAATCTTTTCTATTGGGCTGGACAGTCTTCTCTAAAATCTGGTTGAGCTCCCTGTTGGACACCTCTGCTTGCCCATTGGTTTGTGGATGGTAAGGGGTTGACACCTTGTGCACCACACCATACTTTCTCAACAAAGCAGCCATGTGCCTATTGCAGAAGTGAGAACCTTAGTCATTGATTATGGCTCTTAAAACGCCAAACCTGCAGAAAATGTGAGTCCTGACAAAATCTAAGACAACACCAGAATTGTTTGTCCGGGTGGTCTTGGCCTCTACCCATTTAGAAACATAGTCCACAGCTAAAAGAATATACACAAAACCAAAAGAAGTAGGGAAATGACCCATGAAATCGATGCCCCAAACATCAAATATCTCACAAAACACCCAGGGCTGTTAAGGCATCTCATTCCTACAAGAAATATTACCTGTCTGTTGGCATTGGGCACAATTCTTACAAAAGTTGAATGCATCATGAAATAAGGAAGGCCAATAGAGTCCAGAATCTAAAATTTTATGAGTAGTATGTTAAGGTCCAAAATGACCACCACAGAAAGAAGTATGACAAAACTTTAACACAGACTCAGACTCATGTCCAGGCACTCCTCTCCTAATTACTTGGTTACTACACAGTCTCTACAAGTAGGAGTCATCCCACACATAATGTTTGGCTTCACTTTTAAGCTTATCTACTTGATGCTTCTTAAAATAAGCAGGTAACTCAGAAGCAACTAAGTAGTTTACCAAGTCAGCATACCAAGGATCTGTACCTTGCAGTTGATAAAGTTGCTCATCCGGGAAGGTCTCTCTGATGGGAAGGCTGTCCAAAGTTAGCGAAATCCGGCTTAGGTGATCTGCTATCAAGTTCTCAGCTCCACTCTTATCTCGGATCTCAAGGTCGAATTTTGCAAAAGCAGCATCCATCTAATGAGCCTAGGCTTCGCATCCAGCTTCTTGAGTAAGTACTTCAGAGCTGCATGATCAGAGAAAACATTTACTTTAGAATTAAGCAAATATGAATGAAATTTATCTAAAGCAAACACAATAGCAAGGAGCTCTTTCTCAATAGTGGTGTAATTTGCTTGGGTAGCATCCAAAGTGCGAGAGACATAATAAATCACGTGGGATAGCTTGTCCACTCGCTGTGCAAGGATAGCGCCTACTGCAAAGTTTGATGCATCACACATCATCTCGAAGGGAAACTCCCAATTAGATGGCTGCATGATGGGAGGTGAGATAAGGCTCTACTTCAGCTGATCAAAGGTTGCTCTGCACTTCCTATCAAATTTGAAATCCACTTCTTTCTGGAGAAGCTTAGACAATGGCAAGGCAATCTTGCTGAAGTCCTGGATGAATCGCCTATAAAACCCTGCATGACCAAGAAAGGAACACACTTTCCGCACACAAGTAGGGTAGGGTAAAAAGACAATAACATCTATCTTAGCCTTATCTACTTCAATTCCTTTGCTATAAATTACATGCCCTAAAACTATGTCTTGTTCTACCATGAAGTGACATTTCTCAAAATTAAGAACAAGGTTAGTCTCAATGCATCTATCAAGTACTCTAGCAAAACTATCTAAACATGCATCAAAAGAGGAGCCATATACAGTAAAGTCATCCATGAATACTTTCATGCAGTGTTCTAAAAAATAAGAAAATATGCTCACCATACACCGCTGGAATGTACCAGGGGCATTACACAAGCCAAAGGACATCCTCCTATATGCAAATGTGCCGAAGGGATAGGTGAAAGTCATCTTTTCCTGATCCTCTGGGGCTATGTGAATCTGGAAGTAGCCTGAGAAGCAATCTAGGAAGCAGTAATGGGACTTCCCTACTAACCTCTCTAGCATCTGTTCAATGAAAGGCAGAGGGAAGTGATCCTTCCTAGTTACCTGGTTGAGTCTTCTATAATCAATGCAGATGCGCCAACTGTTCTGCACTTTAATGGGGATCAACTCATTCTTCTCATTGGCTACCACAGTTATGCCACTCTTCTTTGGAACCACTTGAACCGGACTTACCCATTTGCTATTTGAGATGGGGTAAATAATGCCGGCTGATAAAAGCTTGCTCACTTCTTTCTTGACCACATCCAGAATCAACAGGTTAAGTCGCCTTTGGGGATGCCTCACTCGTTTAGCTTCTTCCTCCAATAAAATCTGATGCATGCAAGTGGAAGGGCTAATGCCAGGAATGTCTGCAAGTGTCCATCCAATGGCTGCCTTCTGCTGCTTCAAAATCTACAACAACTTCTCTTCTTGGTCAGGTTGCAGATTATTGGCTATGATGACTGGCAGCTTCTGTTCTGCCTCTAAGAATGCATACTTGAGATGGTCAGATAATGGTTTTAGCTCAAGACTGGGTGGCTGCTACATAGATGGAACTAGTTTGGTTGGAGAAACAAAATCTGCTGTGTGAAGCTCAGAAACACCTGCAAGCTCAGCATTATGCTCCAAAATGGTCTCATCATATTCCATATATGCAAAAATGTCAGAACATGCAGCACAACTCCCATCACAATTAGCACATGCAGAACAATCTAAAGTGTTAAGCAAACCTACTATATCAGGGAATTTGGCTACTAAGTCAGCATGCACATCATCAACTAGCAGGTCTATGACATCTATTTGAAACACAGAATGTTCTTCCAGGGGGTGTTTCATTGCCTCAAATAGATTAAATTTAATCACAGTATCACCAAATTCTATGAAAATGGTACCAGAATGCACATCAATTATGGCTTTAGCAATCTTTAGGAAGGGTCTACCTAAGATCAAAGGGGCATGTCCAGATGCAAACTCATCCGCCATATTCAACACATAAAAATCATCTGAAAAAACTAAATCATTTACCCTAACCAAGACATCCTCAAGAAGCCCTGCAAGATATGTTGTGCTTCTGTTGGCAAGCTGAATAACCACTCTGGTAGGCTTTAACTCTCCAATTTGCAATGATGAATAAATGGACTTGGGCATCACATTGATTGAAGCACCCAGATCTAACATAGCATTGGTGAACTGCTTGTCTCCAATGGTGCAGGGAATGGTAACCATTCTAGGATCAGTGCACTTGGATGACAGGTTAGGTTGGATCATAGCTAACACGTTTCTACTCATGCTCACTTTCTCATTGTCTTTCAGTATTCTCTTGTGGGTACACAAATCCTTTAGAAACCTTGCATACTTAGGAATCTATTTAATTGCTTCCAGGAGGGAGATATTGACTTCCACCTTCTTGAAAGTGTCCATGATCTCTCTGTCCAACTCATGCTCAGCAATCTTCTTGGACTGTGTAACACTATTAGGAAAAGGAAGAGGAATGCTGGAGGTAGGGTTCTCTGCCTGGTTCAGAAGGGAAAAAGGTGGCTATCTTGGGACAGATTTAGAGGTTGCAGTGTTTGGATCCTTTTCTTGGACAGAATTGAGGACTGTGGAAGGCAGGCTAGGTTCTGGAACACTCACTTCCTTGCCACTATGCAGGGTTATGACACTCACATTGCCTCTCGGATTAGTGACTGTTTGAGAGGGTAAACTGCCAAAACCTTGAGACTTTAACTCACTAATGGTGGTTGCAAGTTGGCCTATCTGAGTCTCCAAGCTCTGAATGGTAGTCTTAGTCCTTTGTTGGAACTGGATGTTGTTGCTAGCCAACTACTTCACTAAATCTTCCAGGCTCGGTTCTGGCTTGTTAGCTTGTTGCATAGGCTGCTTCATTGGTGCTTGGAACTGCTGGTTGCTTGAACTTGCATTGTATCTAAGCTGCTATGGCTGGTACGTTTGTTGCTGCTGGTAGGTTTGACCAAAATTGCCTCTATACCTCAAGTTCGGGTGATCTCTCTAGCTAGGGTTATATGTAGAAGAGTGGGGGTCATATTGATGAACACACATTTTATACAATAGTTATCCCTCATACTTAGTCTTTTAAACCTCTTTTGAGCTGAATTGAGTAGACTTGGACCTCATTTGATGACTTTGGATCCATTTGTGCCTAATTGCAATTTCGAGCAATACTGAGCATTTTATGCTGTCTCTATGTTTCATGCATATCTTGAGTTCTTGATGTATAAAAATTTCGAGTCTTACCTCGTAGGAAAGCTGAAAGAATTATATAAAACTTTCATTCAGGGCTCCAAAGCCAATTCGGATGTCCAGAAGGTCATATACAGCCTGGAAGCCAGAGAAGACATGTTATCACAGGATCCTGACCTACATGCAGTGTTTGGGCTATAACTTGAGCTCTGGATGTCATATGGACTTGAAACTCATACCATTGGAAAGCTAACAAACAGAGATTCAATTTTTATGAAGACCAGTTTACCATATTTTATATTTTAGATGGTCTTATTTCCAGTTGAAGTTGGCTGATGGTTCCAGAAACCTGTTGGCACTTAAATAGGCCTAACTTCCTCATGACAAGTCCAAATGAGCCCAAACCAAAGCCCAATGAAAGCTAAGGCCCATGGGAACAAGTGTGCCCTAAGGGCAATTTGGGTGTGCATGTAATTTTGGAGGTCTATATGTGCAAAGGGAGGCAGCCGAAAATCAGAATCAAGACATTAGACATTTTAGACAGCTTTTAAAGTTTCCTTAGTCTTTAAGTTTTCTCTCTAGATATTTTGTAAGAACTTGGCTTCTCTTGTTCATGGAGGACTAATTCATCAAATCAATCCAGGTTTTGGCTGTTCTCATTATTGGTTTTGAGATTATGTGTTGTTGTTATTCATTTAGTTGTTAATCAAGTTCTTTCAATCCTCTGAAATATTCTGTTTGAATTGCTTAATTCGGATTTGGATTTTCATATTCTGTTTGCATGTGATAAAAGAAGATTGTATGGTTAACTAATGGTTCTAAGCTTGGACGGATTAATTACCTTGGCTGGATTCTGGACTTAGGTTAAACTGGACTTGAATGTTTGCTTAATTTATTTAGTCTCCTGTTGAACCGAATTCTGGTTGCTTAACCAGTGGACATCCATAGAACATTGAGAGGCTTCTTGATGTGTTTTAAAGGCCAAGAACATGGTTAATAATTAAATGGATCATTGGAAATCAAGGATGGATTAAAATTAGAATCAGTTAAGACTTGGATTGGTTATTTTCCCTAAAGCTTACCACTTTCAATTAATTTCTGTTAAACACTTGAACAAACAAAACCCCCCTGCTTTTATGTTCTTAAAACTGATTCACTAAATAGAACAATCATTTGGTTCGACTTAGGACTGCCTTATGCTACAAGTAGCTTAGGTAACCGACCTAAAACTTTAACTAATTTGAGGAGCCTCGGCAGCTCATCACATATCTAGGCTACTGGTAAGGTCTGCCAGGAAAGACACCAGCCACTACTTCAGTGTTATCTTGGAAGGTAGGGCATTAATCTGTCGGATGACTGGCTAAGGCACAAATTCCATATAGCTTGGCAGGAGCTTGAACTGGTGTGTGGCCCATTGCTAACTGTCTAACCAAAGATGTCAGTTCCTCCAAACGGTTCTCCACCCTCTGTTAATCCACCATTTGCACCTCGTTCACTCCCCTAGCAGGAGTAACCATCCTTGTGCCAAATTACTATGCATTGGTTGCCATGTTTTTTATTAAGTCTCTTGCAGCCGTAGGGATCTTGTCCACCAAGGCACCTCCAGAAGCAGCATCCACATAGCTCCTATCCATATGAAGAAAACCTTCGTATTAACTATTTCTTTTCTTTATTTTAGGTGCAAGGAACTTATCATGAATCCACTTATTTCTGCTGCTTCTGTTATTGCTGCTGGATTGGACTGGATGAGTAACTGGTCACTGATTTGGTGATGAGGACAGCTCCCACACAGTTTTTCAAATCTTTCCCAGTATTCATGTAATGTCTCCCCACTATGTTGCCTTATGCCACATATCTCTTTCCTGATAGCAGCAGCTCTTGAGGCAGGGAAAAATCTTCCAAGAAAGCACCTTTTCATGTCATTCCAGCATGTGATGATGGATGGCTGCAAGTATAGCCAATCCTTTGCTACTTCATCTAATGAAAAGGGAAAAGCCCTCAGCTTGATGTGCTCATCTTCAATTGACTGAGGCTTCATGGTAGAATACACTATGTGAAATTCCTTCAAATGCTTGTGAGGATCTTCACCTGCAAGTCCATGAAACTTTGGGAGCAAGTGTATTAATCCAGATTTTAATTCAAATTTGGCATCAGGATACTGAATACACAAAGGCTGGTAATCATCATCAAGGGGTAGCCAATTCCTTAAGAGTCCTAGCCCTAACATGCATGTCATTATTTCCAGCCCCATTATTAGCAGCAAGATCAACCTTAGGATTAATGTCATTTGCAGCCATATTATGCTCTATATGATTAGGAGTTCTACATGCCCTAGCAAGTGTGTGCAAAGTTCTCTTTATTTCAGAATCACCTTTAAGTAGTTCAAAATAAGAGGATCGAGTCATACACCATGCAAATAAAGTGACAAAAACACTCTAAAACACACTAGAACACACAGAAACAGAAAAATAATGAAACAATGAAAGAAAATGGTAAAAACCAAAACACACCAAATGCATTAAACAAAGGCAAAAAGACACCAAAATAACACTAGTTGACCCATCTAAATATTTTTAAAAAAATTTCTATCACCACAGCATGAAAGCTTAATGAAAATGAAACTCAAAAATCAAATAAAAAATCTTAAAAAAATGAAAAAGTGGTAAAAATGATGGAATTCGGCTTAAAAACAAAGACCTCATAGCAAAAGCTATGACTATTGATTGTCAGGCCATTTTCCTTCAACTGACCAAGTTTCAAGTCAATCGGAGCACACAAAATTTGGCCGGAACAGTACACGCGAAAACCATTAAATCAAACTGAAGCAAAGGGAAAATAAGGGGAAACTAGCACCAAGGCACCAAAATTCACACAATGGAAACCTAAAACATCAAAGGAAACAAAACAACAAGAAAAAACTATTACCACAATGCTCAGAAAGTATAAAAAAATTTGCCAAAAAGTGAACAAAGACGGCAAAGGAAACAAAATAGCGGCAAATGAGACTAAACAAGGGCAATAACAGTACAAAGTTTAGCGCAAAATGCTTCTCATAGTGCAATTTCTTTGTCCACTAATTTGTAGCTCAATCCCAGCTGGTCAGAATAAAAAACAACACAGAAATAGAAACACTAAATAGGGAAAGAAAACCTAAACAAATAAGGAAAACAAAATAGGAAAGCAAGTAGAACAGGAAGAGAACGATGAAGAACAATGACCAAAAACAAGAACAATAAGCAAACAAAATAGTAGCGAAAGAGTCCTAAGAAGATTAATTTGTTAGATGAAATCCCCGGCAACGACGCCAAAATTTTGACGTGTGCCGAACCTCACAAAATTATAAAACTAATTGCAACAAATTTGTAGTATAAAATGCAACCAGTGTCGTCTCCCAAGGATTCACTAGAACAACTAATCTATTAGGACTTAAGCATAAATAGAATAAAAATGGTGGGTTTGTGTTGAATGCAGTATAATAAGTACTCAGAAAGTAGTAAACAGAATTGATCAAGTAAGAGAAAACGTAATCAACTCAAGCAGGCAACCAAACCCTAATCCGTCCTTGTTCACTAAAGATAACCTAGGTCTGATTTAATTCTTGGTTAAATGTTACCTGGAACCCCTAACAGCAACACTTAGAATTCCTATTGATTACCAATCAGGATTCAATTAATCTTGGAACTAAGAATCTAGGCAACCGCTCTATATCACCAAGTCCAAATTAATTTAATAACCGAATTGTCCAAGTTAACCATATATTAAAAACCTTTAACATATGATTAGCAGTTTGATTACTGTGATGAATCTAATAAATCGATTTAAATTCATATAAAGCATGCATGCAATTAAAATACCATTCAATCACAAGAAGATGAGAAGAAGAAGATAATCAAACTATATTAAATTAAACCCGGATTGAAGCACAGGAACTCTGGATTAGCATGTCTAGATCCTCTTGAATTGATTACAAAAGTACTTAGCCCTCCATGGAAGGCTTCAACAAAAAGAAAAGGTATAAACTCGAACTCAGGAACAGGAGGCAGCAGCTACTGATGATAAATTTGATCCTATTATTCTCAACAACTTAAGAATAAATACTACCTGACTGTCTCCTCTAGGTTTCCTAATTACAAAATAAACCTAGTTTCCTAAAACTCTAAAGGTAAAAATGTGATTAAACCCTAGTGACATGTTTGCTGGCCCAAATAGTAGATGTTAGGCCAATAAACAGGTACTGGTCCAACAGGTAGGCCCAAGGAATGGAATAAATCAATGCTGGGCGGATGCAGAAAATCTGGACTACTTGCACGCAAATTTCAGTTGTCCAGACGTGAGAATCAGCTTCTGGGCTATTCATATGAAATGTATCATTTTCTGTCAGCTTTCCTATGAAACTGGAATCGCATTAATCGGACATTTTCAGCTCAATATATAGTGAAAAATGTAAGCAGTGCCAGAAATCAACAATTATGCAATTAAAATCCAAAAGCACCAACAAGTCCAAATCCACAAAATATGTCTATGGGCTATGAAAATCAGCAGAAACATACTAAAAGTCTAAGTATAAGGGAAACAAATAGTGTAAAATAATGTGTTATCACAAACCCATTTCTAAAATAATATCTAGAGCATACTTACGTTGACAAAAAAATATTCCTTCAGGCCTTCTAGCGATCTCAAGGCCTAAGAAATACCGTAACGTCCCAAGATCTTTCATGTAAAAATAATTGCTAAGATACTGTTTGAATCTTCCAATGACATCTCCATTATTTCCTGCAATTATTAGATCATCAACATACACAAGAACACTCAAAATCACACTGTTATTGTGATAAGTAAACAGTGAGTAATCTGCATGGGATTGTTTGAATCCATATCTCTTCAAAGCAGCAGCGAGTTTTGCAAACCAGTTGTGTGGTGCTTGTCTCAAACCATAGAGAGACTTCCGTAACCGACAAACTTTCCTAGAGCGTTGAGAAAAAAAATCCCGGAGGTAGTTGCATATAAACTTTTTCATCAAGATCACCATGCAGAAAGGCATTATGAACATCCATATGTTCAACACCCATGGTCTAGCAGCTGTTACAGCCAAGAGGGTGCGTACAGTTACCATATTTGCCACTGGTGCAAATGTCTCGGTGTAATCAATTCCATCTTTTTGGTTATCACCACGAACAACTAATCGCGCCTTATGACACTCAATTATGCCATCTGAGTTGTACTTTATTTTGTACACCCATTTGCTTCCAATAGCTTTCTTCCCAGGAGGTAAAGTCTTTAATGTCCAAGTTCCATTCCGCTCTAGAGCATCTATTTCTTGCTTCATGGCATTACGCCACTGAGGATCTCTCATGGCTTCAGAGAACCGGGCTGGTTCATGTCCAGCTGTGACAGTTGCAAGAAATTGTCTATGTCTTATAGAAAAATGATTACAAGTCACATAGTGTGCAATAGGATATAACGTACCTGAGGACACAGATGATGTGAGTGAATTAGCAACAGGGTCATTATCATTAGCGCAACACACTGTGTGACATATATAGTCTTTGAGTTTGGTTGGTGGTCGTCGCTCCCTGTGACCACGTCCAAGGTGTTCTGCGTCAAAGATGTCTTGCCCATCCTGTTTGTCAAAATTTTCTGTAGTATGAGATACTTCTCGAACCTCACAATTACTCCCTTCATCTCCACTGCTTCCCCTTATGTCATGTAGACTTGTGCTAGGATCGTTAGTTAGAGAGGAGCCTGCATTCCCTAAAGTGCTCGTTGATGTAGGTGAGTTATCTTGCACAATAGGACGATCTAAAAGATAAGGAAATTCAGTTTCACAGAACACAACATCCCAAGAGTTAAAATACTCTGTATCGTTTATGTTTTGGATTATAAAATGTGTAAAGTCCAAGACCAAACTCTGTAAAGTTTGTTTAAATGTGATAATATATAATTTTTTTGTTAACATTTCTTTGGATTTTTGTTTTCCCTTTTTGTAATTTCTTTAGTATTGACATAAGAAATCAGTAATAAATAAATAAATAAAAACTTAAGGAATTTCTCACTGACAAAAATCCATGAGAAATTCTGCGATAATTTTTTTTAATATTTCTCACGTCAAAAGTAAGTTCGTGAGAAATTTTCTCATGAAAATTTGGTTTGTCACGCAGGTTTTTCTTGCTCCCCAAAATCCGTGAAAAACGTATTTCTCACAGAATTTTGGGCGTTTTCTCATAGATTTTGTCCGTGAGAAAATGCATATTTTCTTGTAGTGTAAGACTTGAAAAGAAATCAATATAATTTAGAGACAATTATTGTTAGGTCACAAAAATTACAAAGAATTATCGGTCAGTGACTCCTTAAAATGAAGTTTTGAAAATTGTCCTTATTAATAACCACTGAAAAATATAGGATGACTCCTTGTCAATATACGATGACCATAGAAAAACAAAATATGACTATTAATGAGGGAAGAACAAATTTGAAAATTTAAGTTTTAATAGTCACCCACCTAAAAGGTTTTTCTTAGTCATGTGTATAATTTTTTTTTGACACTAATGTAACCTAACAATAATTATCTCTATAATGTAATCTAAACAATTATCTAATATCAACTACATCCTAATTAAAATACATACAACAAAGTTTTTATTACCACAAAACCATAAAACAAACTTATTATGTAAATTCTTGAACTCCACCAAGAGTGTATTGAAAATAAAGCAAAATATCATAGAAGCTAAGTAAATTTTCTTTAACTAATAGCTCAATTCCCTATTAAAATTAGATATGCATCCATGCATAGGAAACCATTAGATTTAGATCATTAGATTCTACCAACCTCCAGCAAGTATCATATCATATGATTTAGATCATATCATATGAAACTATTTCTCCTGCAAGTATCAACACTAAGTATTGTATTTTGCCATATTTCCCACATGCACTGGTTGTTTGTCACTTCACCTCATTTCAGCAAATCAGAATTCAGACACGTAGAGGACACTTGGCTATCTCTGAAATGGAAAAACTCTTTATAAAAGTTGTTTTGTCATATTTTGGTTCATAAATCACTTGGGGAGGAGTATATACAATTTTAATGGAACCAGCTATGGTGGGCTTGATTGGTGAACAACTAAGGCACCTTAAGAACCTCTATAGGACAACATAGAGGGCAAATGTGCTTGAAGCCAATGGAGATTGGTTTCATGGCCCAAAGATCTCCTGTTGTGGCTAAGTCAAACCTGGGTGAGGATTCTTATAGCACTTGGCACTTGGTCCAACAGTTCTAGAAACTCTAGGCTGGGCTGGTAGTATTTATGAGGGTGTTCATGGTGGTTTGAGATGCTTTGAGAAGAATTAATGGTAGAATCTTGAGGTTCTTAAATGGATAATGATTGGTAAAGTTATAAGAATGGGTTCTCAAAGTGAGTAGAAGAATGTTTGGGTATGGCTCTGGTAGCAGAAGAACATTTAAGGAGATGTTCTTCAATGATGAGGGTATTCAATGGTTGAAGGTGGGTGATGGTTGAAGAACATTCAATGAAGTGTTCTTCAATGGAGAAAAATGACAGAGTTTATGGTCTTTTAGAGCTTCTGATGGAGCTTCAAAGTGAAGGCTTAGTTGAAGCTGCTGGGTTTCTAGTAATCTAGAGTAGCAGCTTCAAAGGTTGTCTAAGCTCCATTAATGAAGGAAATGGGTTGCAAGGTTTGAGGAAGAAGAAGAAGAAGAATGTATCAGGTTCTTAGGACCTTCGTCTTCATGTGTTTCAAGAGGGGTATTTATAGCTAAATGAGGAGGGAAGTCTCTGGTTTCACTAAACCATAGAGGTTTTCTGAGGAAGTGGTTTTGACATTAAATGCTGGGGAAGGCTTCAGCATAACGTGATACGAGGTTCCTTGGGGGAAGTTTTGATGAGCATTAAATGATATGCTATAGAGGTTCTTTATCCCCTTCTTGTATCAAAACAATGAACTTTATGCGATTTCCAATTATTGTTTGGTATACTAACAATTGTGCACTTATTAGAATTCTTGAAGCTCTAGCTGATTTTATAATTGTCATTGAACTTGTAGTTGTTTTTATTAAAGAAACAACATGTTGGTTAGAAATTCTTAGTAATGAATTTTGGAATCCAAGATAACATAGACCAGAGCTTGTTTGGAAGCCATAAATTAACTTTTATGAGCTAATTTTCTATGGATGTCATAGGATTATCATCACTTTAAGAACAAGGGTTGCTGGCAGAAGAAGGAGGGGGAGAGATCTTG
Source organism: Cercis canadensis (assembly GCA_003255065.1). Lineage (NCBI taxonomy): Eukaryota > Viridiplantae > Streptophyta > Magnoliopsida > Fabales > Fabaceae > Cercis > Cercis canadensis. Next base: position 81,277 of record QAOA01005434.1, read on the forward strand.
GATTCCGAAGCTAACTGTTATCAAATATCGATGTCTTGTCTTACCCATAGAAGAATTGATTTTTCAATTATTGAAAAATATTCAAATCTATTTTCCAAAAAATTTGAGCTCAATTCTGTCTGAAGTCCTTCAATTTTAAAATTACATAGATTCAGTTAGACAACTTTGAGTTGCTATCAGTTCCCTAGATTTCTTCTACTTAAAATATTGTCCTGAAATTATGCTTGAATTAGTCATTCCTCCTTGCCAGGTATATTTATTCCTTGAGATAATGAAGATGGAGCTTTTCCTTATTCTTGTCATGATGTTTTTGCTAACATTGTTGTAAAACTATTTAACGCAATTTTATCCAATATATATATATATATATATGCAATTTATCCTGTCATAAAGTTGCTCTAAATGCATAGTATTGATTACTAATTGTTTTGTAAAAGTCATTGACTCATCTTGGTTATATACTTATATGAAAAATTTTCCTGGCTAGTTTAATTTTAAGATTTTCAGGCTGAATTTCAGGATTTGTAAGAATATTATTTTGGGGTTTGGGATGACTTTTGGTTTAGTGGATGTGAAATGATAGTTAAAGAATACCACTTCTCTTGTATACAATGTGAACTTGTTGTACTCATTAGTCTTGACATCAGTGCCTTTAAAATTGATTGGCATAAGATTAAGATTAGATATCCTCAAAAAGGATACTCTTTAAATTTTCAGTTTTGCAAATCATTCAAGATTTGGTTTTGTTGATTGTTTATATCATTAGAGGATGTAAAGTGCGAACTAATGACATTATGTAGTTATTGTTTCCAATAATTTTTTTATATCATTTTTCTCTTCTTGGTTATCTTCTATTCGAGTTATTATACTTCTACTTTAGTTATATTTCACATGTCTTCAATTGAAATTGCCTTGATGTTTGATTTAATTGTAGCATTCTTAATAGACAGCCTAAACAGATGGGTCTGAAGGAATTGCTGCAGGTGACTACTTATTTGCCTTCAGAGTATGCTTAATTTTTTATTTCATCTACTATTTAATTGTTGATTTGAATCATGGCTTATTCTCATTGCCTTCCCGCTTGGCTTAAAATTGATGATGTGGTCAACAGATTGTTAGCATTCTTTTATAACTTCATGTGTATGAGTTTGTGACGTACATAGATATGTTCTTATGTGGACTGAATGTGTGGTAGATTTTATTTATTTTTGTATCTGTTAATTTGTTGGAGGTAAAACTTAGACACCTATTACTGATGTTTACATTCCTCACTATTTAGTTTCTTTCTTTGTGTGATCATCATGTTTATTGATTTTATGGTACATATAATCATTTACATTTGGTTTTAAGGTTTGTTTGTGTTTGTTTTGCTGAAAATATTTATAATGTAGTTTGTCCCATTTCCTAGGGGAGTATGCAATTTGGGCAATTGATCCAAAAGATGTCAGATAATGGGTGTTTAAGTACCTCCCAAGCCCTTCTCAATAATTACTTTGTTGATATGTGGTGTTGGGTAGATGTAGAGGACCATAATGGCACAGCAAAAGAAATGATATATTTGCTAAGATAGTGAACAATAATTTGGGGTGTGAAACGTTTTAACTTTTGCAATAAGAAGAAGATGGTTGTTGCTGATGAATATTTAGCTTATATGGTGATTACAGAAGCTCTCTTAATTTTTCCCTTGATAACTAATAAATCTTCACTTAATCCTAGCCATTCAAAATAATTAAGTCCATCTCCCATATGTACAGATGAACGGATCTACATTACAGTCAATTTGGTGGCATGTTGTTATAGATCTTTTTATAGGGTTTGTCCAAGGATAAATACCCTGTGATGATTACCAAAGCAAGCAGGCATTTTCCTTCCAAGGATCAGATGCAATTCAAGAGTAATTTTCTGCTTAAAATTCTTTAACTAAAACTTTTTGATTAAAATCAAATTGCAAACTTTACAATTTCGGTTTCAGTTTTGAAAGTTTGATTCTAGTTTAGTCAATTTTAAGATGCCTTTTGATGTGTTTTGTCTTCTTAGTTAGTGGGCCATCAGAAGAATATGCCCTTAAGCTTCCAACTTAAGTTTGAGTGTCATTTTCATTGACTTTTTGTATTTTTGTCTTTTAGCGGGTTATCACCTGTGGGGTATTCCATTATTAGATTTGGATGAATATTACATTTACTTATGCTTCATCTACTACTAGATGGTGAAATTTGGTTGTTGGGATTAAAACTTTATTTAGTATATATATTTTTTATGTTGTCATGGGGTAGCTATAGCTAGTTACTGTCTGATATGCTCTAAAATAATGAAGCATCATGAACCTTCCTCCCCTCTCAATCTCAGTTTGTCTATGCCTTCTTTTGATCCTAATTTTACATCTCTAATTACACCATATTTCTAACTTGGAAAGAACTAGATCATTCATCCCACCAGCATGAAACTGGAAGTTGTACCATGAGTTCAGAGACACGCCTAGACACATCCAACCTGCAGCAGAAAATTTTCCAAATCGCTTCTCCTCTATTTCAGGGCCCTCTTTAGACAACAAGTCTTACCATGAGTTAGCATTCATGCATGGAACTACTATTATTTTGGCCATTTCATCACCCAAATTTTTTTAGTTCCTCCATGAGCACACTTTCGTGACCCTTTTTTTGTACTGGCTTGTGCTAAAAATATTGCAGAGATAACCCCTTCACAGTCTCCCTCTAGACAAATATTAGATTTTGGTTCAACATCACAAGCAAGTTCAACAGCGAGTTATAATGCAAGTGCTTCTGCCTCTTGAAGGAACTTGGTGCCAAGTTTCCTTGTTCTAGCTCCTATTAGCTTTCCTTCACGGTTGAACAATAGAGCAGCTGCCCAAGTCTTTTCTTGAGTCTTGGCTGCATGAAAGTATGCTTTAACCCATCTGTTAGGGAAAATGCCATCATCCATAACCTCTTGACTATCTGGCAACATATTTTTTGTCTCAAAGTAGGTCACCGAGATAGAGTTTGTAACTCTTAAACTATCAAGAGGATTAGAGTCAGATGCATGAGCAAGTCTGTTTCTCTCATCCCACACCTTATCCATCATAACTGAGGCAAATAATACAATTTTGTTACTGGTCTTTTGGAGCTCTTTTTCTACCTAGTCACTTATGGATTTGTGGTGGGCCTGTTTCAGAGCCCAAATACACTTGGCCCAGAGGAAACACTGGCCTAATAAAGCAGATAAGGCACCGGGTCACCCACCAGTTATTACGGGTGACCCAATAGCCCATCCTGGGTAAACCGTAATGTCCAAGTTTGTTTTCCTATAAATAGCCCCTGGCACTCAAAGGTGGGGGGCAACTTAATCTTTGGAATATTATATTATTAGGCTCAAATTATACTGACTTGACATTCGGAGCCCAGAAATAAAACACCAGTTCGTGTTTCAGGTAATCACCGAGCAACCGATCTCGAAGAAAACCCGACCTCATAGTGGACCGACCTCGCAGTAGACCGACCTCAGAAATGATCTGATCTCAGCGTAACCAGATCTCCAGGATACGATACTTTGCCCTGGACTCGAGCGCCGAGCTCTAATTCTCAACTCAGGCATCCTCATTTGGTGCCGTCTGTGGGAAACGAAGTTTTCTCCCAACACCTACAAATCTCATTGGTTGATCCTGAGTCCAACACCATGGGCACAAACGCCCCACCTACCCCTGGCATTCTGCCCCCTCCTGTCAGGGAGAGTCAAACCACACCCCCCAAGGACAAACAGCCTTTGGGTAACTTGGAGACAATTTGCGAAACTCCTCTCGAAGAACTCCGCCCTGAACAAATAGGCGATACCTTGCAATGCCTTCTGCAAGAAATCCAAAACCTCAAACGGGAAAGAGCGGAAGATAAAGCCGAAATAGATGACTTCAGAAGAAAGCAAGATTCTTCAAAGAACGAGCAAACCGAAAATACCCCGCTCTACCGACCTTCTGCCGAGATAATAGGCAGTGGGTCAAATTTTGCAAGTAGCCGACCAGGGACACTCCGGAGCGGCCCCGAAACCTCCCTTCACCCACGAAGAGACAGTTTTCCCTACCTTGAAGGCTCCCCCGGGCTCTCTTAGGCTAGCCCTGAAAAGCAGAAAAAAGTAGGTTGACACGTTCATCCAGCCTATCATAAATTACCCAGTACCAGTTGGGTTCCGATTACCCCAGCTCGAGCCTTTCAATGGCTCCTCCGATCCTAGAGAGCATTTAGAAAAGTTCAACTCTATTATGCTCCTAAGCGGATCAGCAGATGAGGTTATGTGCCGGGCTTTTCCCACTACCTTACGTCGGGCAGCCCTCCAATGGTTCTCAAATCTCCCTTCAAACAGCATCTCTAACTTCAATCAAATGTTCGAACTCTTGGTAGCCCGTTTTTCCACTAGTATAACCCATCAGCGTTCCTCCGCCATCTTGGCTACCCTTAAACAAGGGGAATTGGAATCCTTGAAAGACTACATGAATCGTTACACCAAGCTCTCTTTACAAATTCGGGACCTAACCGATTCCATGGCAATGCATGCCATTCAGGCCGGACTCCGACCTGGTCGTCTTCATGAACAATTGACTTTTGACCCTCCCGAAAACCTGCCGGAACTTCTGACTATAACCTCCAAGCACATAAACTTAGAAGAAGTGTTAGGGGAGTCAAACAAAAATAAGAAAGACAAAAAGCCTTCGGACGACCGCAAAGCAGGTCGGAAAAACAAATCCCCCGTCCGTCCCCGTTTTGAGTCATTCACCCCCCTGAATTAATCAAAAGCTCGAATACTCGAGGAGATCTGTCAGACCAAACTAGCCCAACTTCCATAGCCAAAAGGGGACGTAGGAGCAGACAAAGAAAAGTATTGTGCTTTCCACCAAGGTCGGGGTCACGATACCAAAGATTGTCGGCACCTTCGTAACCTCATTGAAGACCTGCTCCGAAGAGGATATTTGCAGAAATTTCAGGCTGAGAACTCGATCTCGGCCCCAAAGCAGCGGAGCAGGGATAACCAATACCCATCAAGGTCTCCTCAGAGGAATTCGACTGTAAGGACGGGAAGGCAGAGAAGCCGATCTCCGTTTCGCCGACAACCTCCTCCCACTGAGGACCCAAGGCACAGCGCCGCAGGAACAATAAATACCATTGCAGGAGGATTTGCAGGAGGAGGGGTATCGAAATCTTCTAGAAAAAGGCATGAGCGGGCCGCAGCTAGATACAAAAGAGAAATTCTCCACACCACTAGTTTATCTCGGAGAAATAAGAATATCACAGTCATATCTTTCTCGGATAATGACTACGCTAGCATTGACCGAGATCACGATGACCATGTAGTCATAACTTGCTACGTGGTGAATTACGAGATTCGCAAAGTGCTAATCGACTAGGGAAGTTCGGCGGACGTTCTTTTTTACCAAACATGTCAGAAGCTCGGTATCCCAAAGTCCGATCTAGAGTACTATCCCGGAGCCTTTGTAGGATTCTCAGGAACCCAGGTTGAAGTCAAAGGAACTATTAGCTTGCGAGTCACCATGGGGGAGTACCCCGACCTTGCCAACGCAACGGTCAGATTCTTGGTGGTAGAATGTCTGTCCGCGTATAATTTAATCCTTGGCTGACCTTCTCTTAACTCCTTAGAGGCCATAGTTTCAACCAAGCACCTCTTGCTTAAATTCCTGACCCAGTCAGGAAAGGTCGGTCAAGCACGGGGACACCAGCTTTTGGGTAGAACGTGTTATAACATTAGTCTCGCCATAGACTATTCCCAACCTCCGGCCAGCCCGGTAATAAACACAAGTAAGGCAAGTGCTCAAGTCCCCATTCAAGAGCTCGATAACAGAGAGCCAACAGCTACACTGCGCCCAGAACCACAAGGGGACTTAAAATCCTTCCAGGTCGGATCAAATCAAAGTCAAACAATTCAGATAGGATCCTCCATGCCCCCGGAAAAGATTAAGAGATTTACCGACCTGCTAGCAGCTAAATCCGACTTATTCGCTTGGACGGCCTCAGACATACCAGGTATTGATCCAAGTTTTATCTGCCATAAGCTTGCTATAAATACAAATGCAAAACCTGTCTCCCAGAAAAAGCGAATCGTCGGTCCCGAGAAGCAAAAAGCAATTCAAGAAGAAGTGCGAAAATTGCTTGACGCTGGCTTTATCAGAGAAATACCTTATGCGACCTGGCTTTCTAACGTCGTCATGGTCAAAAAACCAAACGGTAAATGGCGAATGTGTGTTGATTCTTTCGAAGAACCAGAAGCGAAATGCTATGTCGGGGACGACTCCAAAGAAATAAATTGGAGTTCCCAATGCTTCTCCACCCCTAATGAAATGCACCAACTTTGGGATGCTTTACTCCTAACCCCACAAGGTTCCGAGATGAAGCTTAACCTAAGTCTAGATTAAGAACGACGATGATTCGTTTCACACGGCACACGATTCCTTGGATAGTTTCATTCGACATTGTGATGAAGAATATAACTTACGATCATCGGCTTGGATAATTCCATTAGGGATATTGTACAATGATCCTAATTCTTTGTCTCATACCTTCAATATGGAGACAGTAACAATCATAGTCATCTCCTCTGGTACCTACTGGTACATCAGGTTCCAATTGGTCATAAACATCATAAGGTGCACCTGAAAGTTTCCTTTTATACGACTCTAATCATCTCAAGAGGCATCTTTTCCTTATTTATTGGGTTGATTCATGCACATGCACTCATGCAATTTTGACGTGCCTAGAGACTAGAGGCGAATCCGTTCATAGTCCATAGGACCAACACCATTCGAAGGTGGGTGGCTCGCCCCGCCTAGAACAATCATGTTTGATTGGCTTACACACATTTGCTCACTTATGTTGTCTTCCCTCAACTCACCCTAGTCCAGGCCTTTTGCTCTTCTAACGTAAGGTCCAAGGTAGTTTCCTTGCTTACTTGTTAGAGTAAGGCTTCATCAAGTCTTCATTGACATAATATGAATGCTTAAGTAAGGTCAGGCAAAAATGTTGTTGCCTGATGGGAACTCCCCCCATGTTGCTATCAATGTCTTCATGTCACAGAACTATGCAGTGACAACACTAATATTCACTAATCGTTGTTTCCAAATATGGTTACCAGTTGACATCTCTTCTAATTTGTCGATACGAGCAACAAATTGTTGTGTGAAGGAAACAATATCTCAAAGGTAAATATTGTGCCACTCCAATTGGTCTTATAAAACTAGGAGCATCCTGGCTCTCGAGACTCTTTCATAGAATTTTAACAATTTCTCCCGCTCCTCAGAAGCCCACGTGGACGAAATTGATGTTCCCACATCCATAGCATGAATGGTTAAAGCAAGTGAATTGTTTGAAATTCGAGTTATTTCATGGAATAACACTTGTATATATTGAGCTTGTAATGGTACCTCACAATTCAAAAGTCTTTCTACGATTAAAGAATGAGTGTGTTCTTGGGCCATCATAGAAACATAGATACGGTCGACAATAGAACGAAGAACTCATCCTAGATACAGCTTTTTTGTAGACATTCACTTGCATCACACACAAAAGTGCTCTTTGAACTGTCTAATAAGGTCACCCATAACACAACTTTCCTACTTGAGTTACCTTAGCCAGGCCTTGTTATTCAATGATATTGGAAAAATGGTAACATAATGTAACAACTAGTATTGAAACTTGGTGTAGTGAAAGTTTTTCAATAAGAGCCCTACTTCCTACTTGGTGACCTCGTCACTTCAAAAAAAGCACAAACTAATTTATTTCCTAGTGACCGGGTGGAACACACAATTGGTACTTTGCTTATAGCTTTTTTAGGTTACACAATAGAAGATGGGGCTTAGCTGTTGGGTCCCCCTTGCTTACAGAAATGAATGAATCAGAAGGAAGTTTACTTACTTATTAAAGTAAGGGGCTAGGTTCTATTTCAAGACTAAGTGAGAGGTGAAGGCCTTAAGTGAAGATTGCCCTCTGGTAAGGAAGAGAGGAAAAAAGTTGTTGTCATCTATCTCGATCAATTTCTCAAGGTGTTGGAAATCTAGATCAGCTCAGCCGCCTCCCTTCACCATTCAAAGTACTACCTCTGCCTTCCCTTTTTTGTAACATACCCAGGCTTACTCTTTTCCACTCACTAAGAAAAAATCAATACCAATAAAATCAAAGCCTTAACTAAGTAAAGCTTTGTCTTTTTTTTTTTGGCCCCATTGGAGTTTACTTAACCCATTCCCCAGTCTTTCACAACCCATAAGCCCTTTGTCCTACACAACTATCCAAAAGAAAATGTAATTCACCGATTCATTGAGTGCTCCTATCTCTTGGCAAAGATCGTTTGAGTGTGCAATTATGCTTTGCAAAGAATGGATTGACCTAATTTGCAATGGGAAGGAAGCAGCTCTAGCCTCTGTCTAGCTGATCATTCCACTGGCATCTTGCATTTACGTCTTTGTTTGACTGCCACTCGGGCATGTAGTTGTATATACATTAGTCTTAACAGATCATTGACTCCACCTATTTTCTCCTTCTATGACATGATGTTGTCACGTCCAAGAAAAATGAAGGAATTCATTCAGTGACTTCGTGATCGCCCTCTGAATGATCATAATAAACTAAAACTTGAATATAAGTTTTGTACTTTATTAATTTTCCATTCCTTCTAGATTGGTGGGCTTCGGCCAGTCTTTCAACCATATCCCCCAAAAAATTGTACATGTGGGTCTCTTCGCATGCACCAAAATTCAAGGTCGACCATCCTAGCATTCATTTGTAAATTGAGATTGCTCGACCTTGAAAGCTAATAGGCAGCGATGTCTAAGGTACCATTGACTCTATTTATTCATTGAATTAACTTGTTTTCATTTTTTATATAGGAGCGTAGAAGCTCAACCATAGAGAGAGGATTCACGCCCTTTTTTCCCAAGAATTAATGCACTTCCCTTTTACTTCTTAGGGCCTTCTCTAATTGGGGAAAAACCTACCATTTCTGTCAAATGACCCAACCTCCCCTGGCTCTTCCACAGTCCGGGCTCCATTTTCGCCAATGTTTTAAAAATCGGGATGGTGAGTGAATCGGTGTGACAAAATATGATCGGTTAGACCGGTTCGATTATCACACTAAAAACATATTTTTAAAAATTTATAATATAAGTACAATATAGCATATTGCTCATAAAATAACCAAAAATGACTACAAAACAAAGAAAAATATTTAAAACTTACTCAAACTAATTCACAAAGAATTATGGTTGAATAGAGATTAGGGCCAAAAGTGGAGAAGGAATGGGGGAAAAGAGAATAAGAGAATGGAGAAGGGATTGTTGTGCGTGAGCTGAAATTAGGAATGAAAATCCCTTAGCCAAAATGATGCCATTTTGGCAATTTTTTTTCAAAAATAAAATCTTTGAACTGTCTGGTTATTACAAACCAGTACCGATTTTTACCAGTTTAACCGTCTAAACGGTTTACCCTCTAACTGAATCGGTATCCTAATTAGGCACTGATCGGACTACCTGATTCTAGCCTTTGACACTTTAAAGAAATTAATGACTTCCTCTCCGGTTTTGACCCTGCCTAATTTTGCACAAACCTTTGAAGTGGAGTGTGACACATCTGGGAAGGGAATTGGAGCAATTCTTATGCAACAAAGGCGCCCTCTAGCTTATTTCAGCAAGGCTTTGTCAGAAAACACCTTGTCTAAGTCTGCTTATGACAAGGAAATTATGACCCTTGCTCTTGTTGTCCAACATTGGAGACCTTATCTTTTGGGACAGCATTTCCTAATCTATACAGATCAAAAGAGTCTCAAACACCTTATTTACCAACGCATAACAACTACTGATCAACAAAACTGGATAGTCAAGTTGCTAGGGTACTCTTTTGATATAATCTATAAGCCTGGGCTAGAAAGCAAGGCGGCTGATGCCTTATCCAGAATTCTTGAAGAATGTGAGTTAAATGGGCTTGTTTCTTTCCCTGTGTGGCTGGAAAGACAAGAATTAATTTATGGAGTAAAGGAAGATACACATTTGCAAGGCATTATTTCTGCCCTATAACAAAATCCTAGCTCTCAACCTGGATTTCTTTTCTTCAAAGAGTTCTTTTCTATAAGGACAAACTGGTAATTTAAGCTAACTCTCCTAAGATTCCTCAACTCTTAGCAGAATTTCAATCTACTCCTCAAGGTGGCCATTCTGGTCTCCTACGTACTTATAGAAGGTTGGCAGAGAATTTGTATTGGGTAGGCATGAAGAAGTATGTTCAAGACTTTGTTAAGTCTTGTGACATTTGTCAATGACAAAAGTATATAGCTCTCTCTCCCGAGAGTCTTTTGCAGCCATTAGACATACCTGATCTTATTTGGAAAGACCTTTCCATGGACTTCATTACGGGTCTTCCCAAGTCTAGAGGGTTCGAAACTATTCTTGTTGTGGTGAATAGGCTATCGAAGTATGCTCATTTTATCTTATTGAAGCATCCTTATACAACCAAGGGAGTTGTAGAAATTTTTGCAAAGGAAATTGTCTGGCTGCATGGTATTCCTAATTCCATTGTTAGTAACCGAGACCCTCTCTTTATCAGCCACTTTTGGCATGAATTATTCAAACTACAAGACACAGTGCTTAGGATAAGCTCCCCATACCATCTTGAAACGGATGGTCAAACCAAAGTCATTAATCATTGCCTAAAAACTTACTTAAGGTGTTTCACTTATGAACAACCTAGGCACTGGTCGCATTGGTTATCTTAGGCTGAGTTGTGGTACAATACCACTTTCCATGTCTCTACAAATTCCACTCCTTTTGAAGTAGTATACGGCAGAAAGCCTTCGTTATCTTCAAGGAGAGACAAGGGTTGAGGCTGTGGCGAGAGAATTGATTGATAGAGATGAGGTGCTAAACAAATGAAATTTCACCTGATACACACACAACAATAGATGAAAAAGTATGCATACCAGAAAAGAAGGACTTTGTCTTTTGAGGTGGGTGAATGGGTCTTCCTGAAACTGAGACCCTATGGCCAACAATCTGTGCTAGGAGAATAAATCAGAAACTTGCAGCAAGGTTTTATGGCCCTTTCTAGGTTCTAAATCATTGTGGACCAATTGCTTATAAGCTGAAATTGCCACCTTCTTCCCAGATACATTATGTTTTTCATGTCTCTCAGTTACAAAAGGTCATAGGCAATTATTTCGTGGAACCAATGTTGCCAGCAGACCTAGAAATGGAGTTCTCTAATTCTGCAAAACCAAAGGACATCCTAGCCTCTCAGGAAATCACCAAGCATGGTGAGACCAGTAAGCAACTGCTTATTAAGTGGAAGACTAAGTCTATGGATGAAGCAATTTGGGAGGATGAATTCATTATCTGTAGCCAATTTCCCTCTTTCAGCCTTAAGGACAAGGCTGCACTTATAAGGAATGGCAATGATAAAACCCAACTTGTGGATCAAAATAGTGGGCCAAAAGAGTGGAAAGTCTACACTAGGAGAAATAAGAAAATATAGAAGTAGGGTAGCACATGATTGTCTATTATTTCCTTTTACATGTATTTCCTAAAAGAGTGGGAGTTAGTTATAAGGTAATGCATGAGGGTCGGTATAGGGGAGTGGAGAATGGTAGAGTGGTTATCTTTGGATTTGCACTTCTTTCTTCGGCTTAGGCTTGGACAGAGTGGGTATACTCTGTGGAGCTCATGCTCTAAGGAGGGAGATTACTAGTTTTCTTAATTCTATACTACGTACTATCATTCACACTTCGATTCTTGAGCAAGTTTGAGAATATTGTGAGTTGGAAATGGCGGCTCTCCATTCACTTTCTGAAAATGGAATAAATCTATTCTAGTGTCGCACATTATGTCTCACAATCTAGAAATATATGCAAAGATGGATATTGAAACCCTCCGCAGATGGGTGGAAGAGATAAAGGAGAACCCTAAAACACTTGTATAATGAGTTTGCCGATTTCTTTCATAATAGAGCCAAGAATTATAATAGCTGGCATAGAAGTCTCTCGCACACAAGGAGATGCTACTGTTGGATGTCACAGTTCTGGGGTGTCATAATCCTTCTGTCCAGATCAATCAAAGGGCATTGTCTTCCTTTAGCTTTCAGAGGTAGGGGCTACATCAATCACTGCTTAGTGAGCTATTTATTGCTACCAATAGCATTTCGCTTACATGCAAGGCGGCACGCCAGGTAGAGCTACCGCGCGCGGGTGAAGGAGATGCATTGCTAGTATTGGTAGTACTAGACAAGCTCTCAGGGAATAATCTCTTTCTTATTTCTTACTTTTTTCGCATAACTATGAATGGGCAAATAAAAATTTCACTTCAAATTCTAGTCCTTAACATCCTGCTGCACATGGTGTTTCATAAACAATATTGGAAATGAACAGAGAAGTGGTGGAAGATGTAGAACCACATATTAGATCACTCTAGTGCGACACAAAGCCACTGACGTTGAGTTGGCTCGTATGTCGCTAGCTATGCCTTGCTTGCTCCCCTAACACAGTGGAGGTTCCGTAGCGCGTCATGAGCACCGAGCTAAGGGGTAGTTGAGCAACTTAAGCGAACTACCCTACCTTACTACAACATAAGGACATACGAGATGAGGTTGTGAAGGTGGCCTCGTTATCCACACCTCCAGTCAGAGAACAATGGAGGACCGACTAACTCGGGTCTTAAAGTGCCTGTCAAGGGCGATAATGCATGCCCAGGTAGAACGTGTAACCCACCTACTATCTCATTCAACTACATTTGTTCTTGTAATTCATAGCTTAACAGAACGCAACAGCGAGGGATAACCTACCCATGCAACTAGTGTTTTAAAAATCGGACCGAATCAGGTAGTCCGACCAGTGCCTGATTAGGATACCGATTCAGTTAAAAGGTAAACCGTTTAGGCGGTTAAACTGGTAAAAACCGGTACTGGTTTGCAATAACCAAACGGTTCAAAGATTTTATTTTTGAAAAAAAATTGCCAAAATGACATCATTTTGGCTAAGGGATTTTCATTCCTAATTTCAGCTCACGCACAACAATTCCTTCTCCATTCTCTTCTTCTCTTTTCCCCCATTCCTTCTCCACTCTTGGCCCTAATCTCTATTCAACCATAAGTCTTTGTGAATTAGTTTGAGTAAGTTTTAAATATTTTTCTTTGTTTTGTAGTCATTTTTGGTTATTTTATAAGCAATATGCTATATTGTACTTATATTATAAATTTTTAAAAACATTTTTTTAGTGTGATAGTCGAACCGGTCTAACCGGTCATATTTTGTCCCACCGATTCACTCACCATCCCGATTTTTAAAACATTGGCGAAAATGGAGCCCAGATTGTGGAAGAGCCAGGGGAGGCTAGGTCATTTGATAGAAATGGTAGTAGGTTTTTCCCCAATTAGAGAAGGCCCTAAGAAGTAAAGGGGAAATGCATTAATTCTTGGAAAAAAAGGGCGTGAATCCTCTCTATATGGTCGAGCTGCTACGCTCCTATATAAAAAATGAAAACAAGTTAATTCAATGAATAGATAGAGTCAATGGTACCTTAGACATCGCTGCCTATTAACTTCCAAGGTCAAGCAATCTCAATTTACAAATGAATGCTAGAATGGGCGACCTTGAATTGTGGTGCATGGGAAGAGACCCACACATACAATTTTTTAGGGGATATGGTCAAAAGACTGGCCGAAGCCCACCAATCTAGAAGGAATGGAAAATTAATGGAGTACAAAACTTATATTCAAGTTTTAGCTTATTATGATCATTCAAAGGGCAATCACGGACTCACTAAATGAATTCCTTCATTTTTCTTGGACATGACAACATCATGTCATAGAAGGAGACAATAGGTGGAATCAATGATCCGTTAAGACTAACCTATATACAACTACATGCCCAAGTGGCAATCAAACGAAGGCGTGAATGCAAGATGCCAACGGAATGATCAGCCAGATAGAGGCTAGAGCTGCTTCCTTCCCATTGCAAATTAGGTCAATCCATTCTTTGTAAAGCATAATTGCACACTAAAAATGATCTTTTCCAAGAGATAGGAGCACTCAATGAACCGGTGAATTACATTTTCTTTTGGATAGTTGTGTAGGACAAAGGGCTTATGGGTTGTGAAAGATTGGGGAATGGGTTGAGTAAACTCCAATGGGGCCAAAAAAAATAAGACAAAGCTTTACTTAGTTAAGGCTTTGATTTTATTGGTATTGATTTTTTCTTAGTGAGTGTAAAAGAGTAAGCCTGGGTATGTTACAAAAAAGGGAAGGCAAAGGTAGTACTTTGAATGGTGAAGGGAGGCGGCTGAGCAGATCTAGATTTCCAACACCTCGAGAAATTGATCGAGATAGATGACAACAACTTTTTTCCTCTCTTCCGTACCAGAGGGCAATCTTCACTTAAGGCCTTAACCTCCCACTTAGTCCTGAAATAGAACTTAGCCCCTTACTTTAATAAGTAAGTAAACTACCTTCTGATTCATTCATTTCTGTAAGCAAGGGGGACCCACAGCTAAGCCCCATCTTCTATTGCGTAACCTAAAAAAGCTATAAGCAAAGTACCAATTGTGTGTTCCACCAGGTTACTAGGAAATAAATTAGTTTGTGCTTTTTTTGAAGTGACGAGGTCACCAAGTAGGAAGTAGGGCTCCTATTGAAAAACTTTCACTACACCAACTTTCAATACTAGTTGTTACATTATGTTATCATTTTTCCAATATCATTGAATAACAAGGCCTAGGGCGAAGGTAACTCAAGTAGGAGAGTCGTGTTATGGGTGACCTTATTGGACGGTTCAAAGAGCACTTCTGTGTGTGATGCAAGTGAATGTCTACGAAAAAGTTGTATCTAGGATGAGTTCTTCGTTCTATTGTTGACCGTATCTATGTTTCTACGATGGCCCAAGAACACGCTCATTCTTTAATCGTAGAAAGACTTTTGAATTGCGAGGTACCATTACAAGCTCAATATATACAAGTGTTATTCCATGAAATAACTTGAATTTCAAACAATTCACTTGCTTTAACCATTTATGCTATGGATGTGGGAACATCAATTTCGTCCACGTGGGCTTCTGAGGAGCGGGAGAAATTATTAAAATTCTATGAAAAAGTCTCAAGAGCCAGGATGCTCCTAGTTTCATAAGACCAATTGGAGTGGCACAATATCTACCTTTGAGATATTGTTTCCTTCACACAACAATTTGCTGCTCGTATCGACAAATTGGAAGAGATGTCAACTGGCAACTATATTTAGAAACAATGATTAGTGGATATTAGTGTTGTCACTGCACAGTTCTGTGACATGAAGACATTGATAGCAATATGGGGGGGAGTTCCCATCAGGCAACAACATTTTTTCCTGACCTTACTTAAGCATTCATATTATGTCAATGAAGACTTGATGAAGCCTTACTCTAACAAGTAAGCAAGGAAACTACCTTGGACCTTACGTTAGAAGAGCAAAAGGCCTGGACTAGGGTGAGTTGAGGGAAGACAACATAAGTGAGCAAATGTGTGTAAGCCAATAAAACATGATTGTTCTAGGCGGGGCGAGCCACTCACCTTCGAATGGTGTTGGTCCTATGGACCATGAACGGATTCGCCTCTAGCCTCTAGGCGTGTCAAAACTGCATGAGTGCATGTGCATGAATCAACCTAATAAATAAGGAAAAGATGCCTCTCGAGATGATTAGAGTCGTATAAAGGGAAACTTTCAGGTGCACCTTATGATGTTTATGACCAATTGGAACCTGATGTACCAGTAGGTACCAGAGGAGATGACTATGATTGTTACTGTCTACGTATTGAAGGTATAGGACAAAGAATTAGGATTATTGTACAATGTCCCTAATGGCATTATCAAAGCCGATGATCGTAAGTTATATTCTCCATCACAATGTCGAATAAAACTATCCAAGGAATTGTGTGCCGTGTGAAACGAATCATCGTCGTTCTTAATTGAGACTCAGGTTAAGCTTCATCTCGGAACCTTGTGGGGTTAGGAGTAAAGCATCCCAAAGTTGGTGCATCTCATTAGGGGTGGAGAAGCATTGGGAACTCCAATTTATTTCTTTGGAGTTATCCCCGACATAGCATTTCGCTTCTGGTTCTTCGAAAGAATCAACTGACTTCTCTTTTCTTCATTGATTTGGGGAAAAAGGAATTGTCTACCAATTGGGAAGCTAAACATGAAGCAAGTGGCTTGATGAGGATAACTAAGCTGACACGCCAAAGTTGGCTACTAGCACAATAAGTTGGTGCCTTACTACGCCATAGGCGAACGCGCGATAGCATTCGGGGTGGTGTTTCAGGATTCCAATGTACTGCATCATGGCGGACCACTACCGTCCCATTCTTGATTGAGTTGGAGTCCAACCATCTTATCCACTAAACTAGCTAAAAGCTCTTGCTTCAAGTCGAAGCACTAAAATAAAAAGACAAAGAAGCGCATCAACATAGGAACCACTAAACCTCTTACTAGTAAAGGAAAAATAGAAGCGCACTCCCGCGCACCATCTGAAAAGTCCTTTTCCAAGTAAACTCCCTTAGCTCAAGCACTAAGTAATCCCTTAAAGAAAGGCATTTTCTTAATAATAAGGCAAGCTTCGCGTAAACAAGACATTTTTTTTTAAGATTGGGTTGGTGGATTCAAGAGATTCGTAGTAGGCTCAACCAACCTCTAGCGGGGAGAAGGCTGCCTTTAGAAGCAAAAGGTTGAGAAACCAAGAGAAAGCTTCGCATTTTCTTATTGGGTAGAAGTAGCACAAAAAGAGGGATTAGCATTATTGACCCAATGATAAACCACTAACACCTTCCTCATTGGAGCTCCGCGCACTACGAAAATGCTCTAGTGACGGGAAACTGACCATTAGTTACAAAGCTCCAATAAGGTATCGATTAGAGTCTATGGTTAAGGCACTAGATTTTATGATCTAGTTTTAGAATCTAGCATTTAGGGTTTATTGTCTAGGGTTCACATTGTAAGCTTTAAGGCTTTAGGGTTTACGTTGAGGTTAATGATATATGGTTTAGAGTTTAGGCTCTAGGTTTAAGCTAAAGGTAAAAGGTATGTGATTTATGGTTTAGGGTTTAGAGTTAGAGCTTAAGGTTTAAACCTAAAGAGGGTTTATGGTTTATAATTTAAGATTTAGGATTTAATGTCTAGAGTTTAGTGTCTAAGATTTAAACTCTAGGATTTAGAATTTAGTGTCTAGGGTTAGGTTCTAGAGTTTAGGGTTCAAGGTCTAGGATCTAGGGATGGCAATTTGCCCTAGACCCGATGGGCCTCAATTTTTTTACCCATTCGGGTATGGGTATGAGGCAGAAAAATAGGTATGGATATGTGATGGGTAATTTTATGGGTAATTTGATAGGGAAAGATCTGAGGATGGGGAAGCCCTGCTCCGCCCCGCCCCGCCCCGCCCCGCATATATATATATATATAAATTTTTTTAAAAAAATTTCTTCACAAAAGTTTTCCCACACTAAATCACCAACACATTGACCTGACTCTTCCTCCCTTAGTCCCTCGACCTTGAGTTCCATTTTCCCCAAACCTAACTTTTTTTTTTTTATTTTTTTTGTTGGTTTTGTAGAATATAGAGAGTGGTTCAACTTCAACCAATATTAGAACTTTATAAATTGTACTTATTATGATTTCTTATTGACTTTTATAATTGTTTAAGAACAATTTTTATAATTTTGTTTGAATATTATTTATGTTATTGTTGTTGCTTGAGGATATCTTGAATTCTTGATGATGTTATTTGAGTATTATTTATATTATCTTGTTCGATTAAACTTGAATTTCAATTAGAAATTGTGATTGATAGATTAAACTTGTAAATTGTGTATATTTAAAAAAAAAAAATATGGTTGTATGGGTAAATGGGGCGGGGATGGGAGTGCTGAAAAATCCCTGCCGGAGATGGGGATAGGGACGGGAACTGCCTGCCCCGCCCCATTGGCATCCATGGTTGTATGGGTAAATGGGGTGGGGCATGGGGCAGATGGGGATTTAGTGGGGCGGGGATGGGGATGCTGAAAAATCTCCGCCAGGGATGGGTCCGGGGATGGGGCATCCCCATGCCCTTCGGGGATGGGGACGGGGACTGCTTTCCCCGCCCCATCCCCGCCCCATTGCCATCCCTAATCGTGGGGCATCTGTTTGTAATTATTCAAAATACATGACATATATTATAATAACATAATGCTTTATGGCTTTAATGCAATTACAAAGAACCCATAGCAGCCAGTTAGAAGTGAAACTCCGAAATTCAGTCATCCAATTGTTTTCTGCCAAGTGTCACCTGTTAGTTGTTGCATGGAAGTAGTATCCTATACTTAAATATTTAGTAAATTATTTTAGAACCAATAACTTTTAAAGATGGAATTGAATTATCCCCTATGTATTCTTCACAAACCCAAGAGTTTGTGCAGCTAGCTTTTTTAATTAGTTGATATTGTTGCGCTGTTACTTTTGTTGGCCTCAGAGACTGTAGTGTTTTGGCCTTTTTTACCCCCTTGTACACACAAAGAAAGAAAGTGGCTATAAACGAGGAGGTTATTATTACGTTTGCGATAGCGTTTGCTTTATCTCTAATTGTGTGCATTATTATTATTTTTTGGTTAAAAATTGTGTGCATATTAGTTTGGGTAAGAGATAGAGGAACATGAAACCCGAAATATTGGACAGGTAATCTGAAAAAGGGAAGGAATGAAGGCAGAGATAAAATTTATATAATTCACACCAAGTAGCATTTTTTTTTAACAGTAATTTTAAGATATCATATAATTAATGTTGTAGACAAGTCATTTGCTATGTTATTACTAAACCACTACAAGAAAATTCCTGGATTCCAACGAAATTTTTCTGTTGGAATTTTGCCAAATTCCGT
>QAOA01005438.1:0-12949 GCA_003255065.1 Cercis canadensis
ATTTTAAATTTTTTTAATTGGGTCTCTATCATCATCTTAGGTTATAACTCCATCAGTTTAATGTTGACATGACAAATGACTTCTCTACGCAGCAATAGTAAAACTTACGTGGTGCCAAAGTGGTACAAAAATTATCCCTCATCAAACGCACATGTAAGACATGTGGCTCAATTTTCTCCAAATTCATAAAATTTAGGGTGAGAAGCAACATATAGAGCCCAATTTTTGTGTCTCTTGGGTACCATGTTAGTCTCTTTTACTGCTACATAGACAAACTGCTTGTCATACGAGTATTAAACTGACGAAACTATAAATGGGAGTAATGGCAAGGGCCCAATTAAAAAAATTTAAATCTATAAACATAACATATGTCACTACCATAGGAATGACGAACGAATGAGAGCAATAGTGACGAACGATTGCAATTGCTCTCAAGATAGAGATTGCTCTAAGCTGAAATGCCCAGTAGGAAACGAGCCTGTCTGTTACAATTGCTGATGTGAATGCCTTGCATAGTGATTTTTACATGTTGGTTCTCAGCCATGTGGTTCCAAAAAATGTGATATTACCAAATATATTTGTCGCTATGTATAGCCAGAAGCATAACATCTAAATAAAGGTGCAACATAATTTTAAAATGTTTAAAGTAAGACCAGAAGGAACAAGTAAATGCTTTCCAAAATTTGTCTAAAGTAAATGATAATTTGAACATAAGTCATGAATTTAGTTTCCACAAGGAAAGAGAAAAAATTCAAATTTCAACTTGGCTTAAATAAGTATTTTAAGTCAATGATTGATTGATTTGGAGTGAAAAACTTGAATTTCTCGTTGGGTTCATGGGTGAGAATTTCTTGGTAAGACATTCAACATGAACTCTGCTTTAGCTTCTGTGTTGAGTGTATTTTATACCTATTCTTCATGTACTTTGTTAATACCCAATTTTGTTCAGGTCAACCTATTAAGAACAAATATTTTATAAAAGTAATAAAATAAAAAAATACAAAAAAATGTGTTATTATTATTAAAAATAAAAATGATAAAATAAAAAAAAAAAAAAGAAATAGTTGTCATTTGAGGCCACACGCAAGGCAGCAGCCCAGTTCTGTGAGGTGCTGTCCGGCCACTCTCCTACTATGCCTCTTGTAGCTTGAAAACAGGAAATAGGAAAATCATCAGTGCAACTTGCACAATTCATCAGCTATAAATAGAGGCGCAACGAAAAGAAGAAGGTGATACACAGATACAAAAGGGAGAGACAGAGAGTGAACCAAACGAAAAGATACAGAGGTGAACAAAGAGAATTCGGAAATTTAAGAGAGAAGGACATAGTGAAAACATATGCATACCCATCCGTTCTAAACCCAAAGGAGCAAAAATCCTCAAAGCAAAAGGCAAAACAGTGGGTTGATAGGTATGCACTCCAGCTCTTTTCACATTTTCTTTGTGCAAAAATTTGCTCTAACATTCTTGCTAATTGCATAGCAATTTTATTTCCTCACAATTGAATCATTCTCTTTCTATTTAGTTTCTAAGTATAGAGAAGGAATTTAAAATAAAGTCACAAAAATAAACAGAGACATCAAATTAGAGAGAACCCCGAAATCCATAATTTTTATAGAATAAGACCTACAAATATTTATGTGCATGCATAGAGTTTAGAAAAGAAACAATGGAACCAAGTAAAGAGAGAAACCCTTTTAGAGAGAGAAACCGATTTGGAAAAGAGAGAGAGAGAGAAATGGAATTTCAAAGAAATAGGGAGAGACATTTAGAGGAACAAAGAGAGATGTTTCTTACCTTAGTCATTGTTGCTTGAAAATTAAAGTCAAGTCCTTTGATTCAAAGAGATGGAAGAAGGTTAAGAGCTCCATTTTCGCAACTCCCTGACTTTTTCTTTCTTCTCTGTTTTGGTGGTCTTTCTTTTGCTTCTAGTCACTTTTTTCTTTTACTAATGCTATTTCGTCTTTTAGTTCTTTTGGCTTTTAGTTGGCCTTTGAATGTTATTTTATTTCATTTGGTTATTGGCCTCATTTCTCTTGTGGACCATTGGCTTTCTTTTGTTTAGTTTAAGTTTTGGTTCTCTTGTTTGGTGGAGTTTAATGCTTGATGGCCCATGGTAGCCCATTTCGGTTTTTTGGTTTGTTTAGCTTCTTGGGTTTGTTTTGTTAACGGGCATGAGAGAAAGCTTATTTATTTGACTTGCTGGACCAAATTCGTGGACCACTTTATTGGGTTGGTTGAATATGATAGTTTTTGGGTTGTTAATTTATTTAGGCATATTTATTTTACATACTACTTTTATTTTCATTTCTTTGATATTGTTTTAGTAATTAGTTAGACTAAAATAAAATTTGGCTCAAATATGTTTATTTATTTGCTTTGGGTCATTTTAATTAATTAATTTTATATTTTTTTTATTTACTTATTGTTATTATTACTCTTTATCTTAGGGGTCTTTGTTTGTTTTACTTTTATATTTTATACATTTCATGTTATATTTAATTCTCTTTGTTGTAAATAAAATTAAGTCCGACGACGGATTAAGTTAGGGAATAATTGTGTTGACAATTGTTTTCTAATATTTCTGAGGTGAGGGATAATTTTCTTGGTTATGCCAGAGGTACTGATGGGGCTTGAGGTTAACTCCTAATAAAAATCTTTTCTATGCATAATTCTCTAAAAAATCTTTTTATGCATAATATCATTTTTTTTTATGAGGATAAAGTACCGACGATGAAATAATTGTGAATAGCTGTAATGACAGCAACTCTTTGACATTCCGGAGGTGAGGAGTGTCCCTTTGGCCTTTCTAGATGTACTGGTAGACTAAAGAAAGACCTTCAATAAAAAAAAATCTTTTTTCCACAAATCTCAAATTCATTTTCTAACATTTATAATAAATCGCATTTCATGCATTTTCTAGTTATTACTCGCATTGCATGTAACGACAATCATTGTCTCTACCCAATAGTCTTGAGGCATCTTTTTAAGTTTTGCTAGACGTACTAGCAGGGCTTAATAACACATTAATTTATTTTAATGACCAATTTCATTCAACAATTTTTTAGATGACATAAAATTAAATTGGTAACCGTTCGTTAGAACGGGCGTCGTAGGGTGCTAACACCTTCCCTATACGTAATCAACTCTCTTACCCAAACTCTGATAACGTAGACCAAACTTTTTTTTATAGGTATCCAATCATGCCTTCTTTTTTTCATAGACGTAGAGTTGTTTCCTAATTTAAATAGGATTTATGAAAAGTAATATAAATAGGACTTTTAGGTTTTAGAAAAAGAACTTTTGGACTTTTGGAGAGCAGAGAAGAGGCAAGACAAAGAATGGAGCAAGGATTGGTGACAACAAATATGAGTTTCTACTTTGAGTTTTATTCTTCTTTCTTCTCATCTATGTTTAGAATTTCATCAATGTTGCTTTATTTTCTGTCTTGAACTAAATGTCCTTCTAGGGCTATGATGTAGCCTAGCTAGGAACATTTGTGATTTTTTATTTCTTTAATTCAAGAACTCCTTTATTAATTATCTTCTACTTAATTCTTCATGCTTCTAATTGTTTGATCACCACTTAGTTGATTAGAAAATTACAATGAGACTGTGAGGTAATTTGTAAATAAAGATCATAGGGATAAAAACATAGGTTGCATGTAAGATAGAGATATACCTCCATGGCATGTGTAGTCAACTAAAGAGAATCAAAGAATTAAGTGAATTTCTTAGTTATTCGCAATTCACATAAGAATATAATGGGTTAATAACTTAGATATATTTTTGTTTGATTTTGAGAAAGGCTAATAAATAATATAGGGTTCTTGGCTAACAATTAGAAATCTTGTTCTTGGTTACTAAATTAAGAATAGCAAATCAGAATAGCTACGGTAAAATCAAAAGTCCTAGATATTTCTCATCCATTTTTCTACTCATTACTGATTTAGTATTTTTGCCTTTAGATTATTACTTATATTAATTCATTCATTGATTGTCTAAATAAAATTAGAATATACACAATTTTGGTACTTATTAGCTATAATCTCTATAGGACGATACTCTACTCTCATTTTATTATTTGAAAACGATAACGTACACTTATGTTAGAGTTTTACACATAATTCTAGTGTAACATAACTAATTTCTAAGTTTTTGTGTAACCAAAAAAATAAATAACTTTTTGTTTAATTGTGCTTTGCGTTCTTATAGTTTGAGGAAAAATGTTTAAAGTAAGATTGAAACGAACAAATAAATGCTTCTCAAAATTTGTCTAAACTAAATGAGAATTTGAACATAAGTCATAAATTTAGTTTTCAAAAAAAAAAAAAAAAGAATCAAATTTCAACTTTGCTTAAATAAGTTTTTTAAGTCAATGGGTGCTAGATTCGGAGTGAAAAAGCTTGAATTCCTCACTTAATGGCTTGGTTTCAGGGCAGTAAGAGTTTGTTGGTAAGACATTCAACATGAACTCTACTTAGGTTCTAGTGCAACATAACTAATTTCTAAAATTTCATTGTAACAAAAAAAAAATTTAATTTAATTATGTTTTGGATCCCTAGAGAGCAAAAATGTTTAAAGTAAGACTAGAAGGAACAAATAAATGCTTCTCAAAATTTGTCTAAAGTAAATGAGAATTTGAACATAAGTCATAAATTTAGTTTCCACATGTAAAAAAAAAAAAAATTCAAATTTCAACTTGGCTTAAGTAAGTTTCTTAAGTCAATGGGTGATTGATTCGGTGTGAAAAACTCGAATTTCTCCGTTAGTGGCTTGTGTTCATGGCAGTGAGAATTTATTGGTAAGACATTCAACGTCAACTTTGCTTTAGGTTCTGGCGCAACACAACTAATTTCTATGTTTTTTTGGTAACCAAAATAAATAAATAACTTTCGGTTTAATTATGCTTTAAGGTTCCTTATAATTTGTTTATCTCTAAATGTGTCTTTAATTTTTTTTTTATTTCCATATAAATAAATCCCTCTGTTAGTCTCAGTTAGCTGACATGTCAAACATTATGCACATTTGGTGAAAATATAAGCTTAGCTGGTACAAATTTTAGCCAAGTTAACATTTGACTAGTTGCTCACATGACTCCCACGTGGATATAGCTTCTACCCAAAACGTGCAAGTCATGTGAGCCATTTTGGCTCTAATTTTTTCCGCAATTTGTAGGGGATTAGTGTTTCATAAAGCAGTTGCAGACCTCGCATCTCAGTTCCTTGAATTGAATTCAGTCCCCAATGGTGATGTTCTCTGCTGATCTTTCTTCGCATTTCGCATCCCACTTGTTCAAATTGTATTCAGTCCTCGTATCCCACTAGCT
The DNA here is from genome assembly GCA_003255065.1 of Cercis canadensis. Lineage (NCBI taxonomy): Eukaryota > Viridiplantae > Streptophyta > Magnoliopsida > Fabales > Fabaceae > Cercis > Cercis canadensis. Next base: position 5,329 of record QAOA01005438.1, read on the forward strand.
AAAATCAAATGAAGTCATCGCATCTCACATACTCGAACCTGCATAAACAAAGCATGAATTTTCTAGTATCAGTTCTTTCACAAACAGTTTTAACAACTTACTGTTAAAGCTGGCCTACAAGAATAATAACTGTTATTAATTCACAAACAGACCATGAATTTTGTACTATCAGTTCTTTCACCATTATTAGCAGCTCCGTCCATGATAACAAGATGGCAATAAAAGTCAGACGACGCCCTGGTTGGTGGCAATAATAGATTTTTTTTTTTCTCTAGGTCAAAACAATTTACCATCTTGCTAGCTTGCAGTTCAGTTACATGCCATTTGAGCTCTTCTTCTGACTCCAGCCTTCAGTTTACTTGGAACTTATGCATCTGTGATCTTTCAAGAGAGTCAAAATTTTCAGTTATACAAAATGTCACATAACGCTGGTGATTGTACTCAGAAGGAAGATCTTTCAAGCGAGTCAAAATTTTTAGTTATACAAAATTGCACATGATGCTGGTGATTGTAGTCATAAGAGAGGTGTTACATGCATCGAAAATCGACGAAGGAATCCTGAAATTGATGCGTGAGGACCTCAGGTGTTACATGCAGTTGTCATCCTACTCATCCCATTCTCTCTGCAGTAGTTGTTATCACTCTTTGGAAGGCAACCCCAGCACCGTAATAACAATTAACAACTAAAAGAAGACTTTGGAGTAACCGTTGCTCAAGTGAAATGTTATTGCGCAAGCATTCTGATTCAGACCGAAAATTGGATTACTAAACTTACACCCCGCATTAATTATATATATATTGCAATCAGTATATGAAATCGAGACCCAATTCAAGTGCTCTCCCTCTCAGGAATTGAATATGGACAGACAACAAATTGGGAATGGGAGGAAAAGAAAGAGGGAAAAAAGGTGGAGTGGAAGTGGCTCACATGACTTACATGTGATGGGTAGGGGCCATGTGGGCAACTATCAAATGCTAATTTGGCAAAAATTTGTGCCAGTTGAGCTTTCATGGTCCTTAAATGTGTATAACGTTTGACACGTCAATTATCCACCAACGGTGTTATAATTGAAAATAATAGTAGAGATTTATTTATATGCAAATGAAAGAATAATGACTCATTTAGAGGGAAACAAATTATAGAGATCTACTTAAAATTTGTTCAAATTATAAGAACCCATAACATAATTAACCCAATAACTTTTTTAAGAAATAGAGTATCAGGCATTTTACACAGCAACAAAGATAGGCAAAATAGACTTTTTCATCTCATAACTTTACCTTTGATTCTATTTTCATCCCAAAACTTTGGTTTCATTTCAGTTCTAAAAGTTTTCCATAGTCCAGATATTATATTTTCATACAAAAAAAGAGAACAATACTAAAAGTACATAAGGAACTTTACTTAAAATTTACCCTTATAAATAGATGGAAAGCATATATAATTCTATTATTGGTCTAGCTTGTGAAAATAAGCTTCAAATACTAGAATGATTTATCATGTATGTCCTCATACTCTTACCAACCAGTAAAGAAGAATAAATTAGGTGCACTATGATGATTTCAAATTCATTGGTACGAATGAGAGTGTAATTTCTATATCACTTTATGTTACATAGGATATTATCACTCCGTGTTATAATGAAATACACTTTGCAATCTCATTCTCAACTTTAATTGAGCTTTTTATTCATTTTTGTTCCTATATAACTATCAATTAGTACTGCCATAAAAGATTTATCTGTTAGTTAATACTTTTAAATTCGGTTTAAATGAATTACAAATTCTTATAGTTTGGACGAATTTTGAATCTGATCCCTATAATTTTCTTTTTCCTATTTTGGAGTATTTATAGTTTAAATTTTTTTTAATTGCATATCTGTCTTCACCTCCAGTTATAAATTCATTAATTTAGAGTTGACATGACAAATAATTTATTGATATGAGAATAAGAGAAACTGATATGTTGCCAAGGTGACACCAAGAGTAAATTCATGGCTCCATTGCTGTCTCCACTTATTTTGTCATGTGCTGACATTTTTCTTCTTAGGCAAAATGCTTGGGAACTAGTGAGACAGTCGCCATTAAAAAGGTTTTACAAGACAGAAGGTATTAGATTCGTGAACTACGGCTAATGCCAGTGATGGACCATCCAAATGTGATCTCTCTGACTCATTGTTTCTTTTCCACTACAAGTACAAATGAACTTTTTTTTTTAATTTGGTGATGGAATAGATTCCAGAGACCATGTTTCTGGTCTTAAAGCATTATTACGATACAAAACAGAGAATGCCACTTATCTATGTAAAACTTTATATGTACCAGGTATATCTCGGACCTTCAAGTGATTGAAAAGCTTTTCTTATTTTCCTTAACTTCTTGATAAAATTCTTCTCTGGACGTACAGATTTTCAGGGGATTGGCTTATATCCACACAGTTCCTGGAGTTTGCGACAGAGGTTTGAAGCCACAAAACATACTGGTTTGCTTATATATGCTTGCTGATTAGACATTAAAACTTAACTCGCTTTCTGGTTCTGATGTCATTCTATATGTTCACCAGGTTGATCCTCTTATTCATCAGGTTAAGCTCTGTGATTTTGGAAGTGCAAAAATGCTGGTATATTGATCTTTCGACTTACATTTTAATCTGCTGGACTTTCCCCTTGTTTTTATGCACTTTCAAAACCCTCTTTAATAAGATTGATTTCTCTTCCTCTTTCTGTTGGTGGATTTTTCTTGTAATCACCTTCTACTCTTGTTTGATCAGGTTAAAGGGGAAGCTAACATATCATACATCTGTTCACGTTTCGATCTATCGAGCTCCATAACTTATATTTGGTGCCGCAGAGTATACCACTTCAATTGATATTTGGTCAGCTGGATGTGTCCTTGCTGAACTTCTTTTAGGCCAGGTTTGTGTCATTGTTTTCTTTTCTTTTTATTAATAATTAAATCTGCTGTTACAAGATTAAACATTTTAGTTATCTGCAGCGTGTATGTCATCTGACACTCAAATGGAACTTTTGTAGCCGTTGTTTCCAGGCGAAAGTGCAGTGGATCAGCTTGTGAAGATTATAAAGGTGAAATGTTTGTTAGCGTATACTAGATTTGATCATCCTATTCTCCAGGTGACAAATCAGCTCTAAAATTCTGTACTGCAGGTGCTTGCGACACCCACTCGGGAGGAAGTTCCCCGTATGAATCCCAATTATAATATGACTTTAGGTTTCCACAGATAAAAGCACACCTATGGCACTAAGGTTTGCATTGTAGCACCTTTTATACGTATTGGCCTTTCTAGAGATCAAACTTTTGAGTAGAGAGAAGGGAAGAAAAAGGTAGAGAGAGAGAAGAGAAGAAGAGGAAAGATAATGAGGTGGTAAATTGTGTCATTTTGGTGTCCACGTCATCTTCTTTTATTGTCATATACACAAGTTGTTTCTCATGTCAGCACTAAACTGACGGAGTTATAACCAAAGGTGACAATACGGACCCAATTAAAAAAAATTTAAATTATAAAGACCCCAAAAGAAGAACAAAATTTATAGAGACTTGATTCAAAATTCTTCTAAATTATAAGGACCTATAGAACATTTTAACCTTTAAATTCTATCAATTGGTTAGAATGAACTAGAAACAATCTGGAACTGATAACCATTGTTAATTGCTTATTTTGATGAGATTTATTTTTTTTTTCCAGTCATGATCTATCCTTTTTAGTCATTTGACTCATTTCCCCAAATTTATATTTGGGTAGGCAATAGAGATTTTTGCAGTAGTTTTTTTCTTTTTTTTTTTTTAAATGGGTTCTCTTCCCCTTCCACTTCAACTTCTCTAAATTTTCTGTCTCCTTGATTATTATATTTTGATCTAACAATAACAAAACCCCTTATATTCCCAAATATCATTTACGACCTCAATTTTGTGTTCTCCAGCTCCTTTTTGCCTTCATGCTCTCCATGTTTCTCTAATTCATCCATTGTACGCTGCTTATTATATGTGATCTGTGGTTTTTAGAACCAAAATGATGTAATCAAGATCACAACTATATGGAAAAAGAGGCTTAGGAATACGTGTTTTTTCTGCTAAAGAAAGCTGGCAGAACACAAATAATAAGGTATTTTAGAACCAAAATGATGTAATCCTAGGGTCTCTTTGAAAAGTCAGTTTAGTACGGAAAAGAAAACTTTCAGTATGTGGAAATTTTTTAATAATGTTTGTTGACAGTATAAAATAGAAGAATTTAAAATAAAATGTATTTTTTGTCCCTCATTAAGATACCAATTATTAATATCATCCTGTAAAAACACATTTTGTCAATGTAGTCCCTCATATTTAAAACCCTCAATAATGTGGTCCCTCTCTCCATCCATTTGCCCCTCTGTTAACAATTTTGCTTAGTTGTATCGTTAACTGATGATGTGGCTCTGTTAATTGCTTAGTTGGATATTTGCTCATGCCCAAGTGGATTAAAAAGCCTTGGACACCAAAAAACGATGTTGTTTCATACTTAAAAGTAAAGAAGACACTTGGTATAAGCATTTCCCCATAAAGACAGAGAAAGAGGCAAAGTAGAGTAATATTTGTGCTAAATTTTGGGGTATATTTTCTTATTTGAGAGTTGCAAAGTCTATTCCTAGAGGAGGGTGAATAGGAATTGTTAAAAATTACTTCTTTAAAATAGATTCAAATCACAAATTTATTTAAGAACTAGTTCTTACAAATTAGTTCTTTTACAAATACCATATTTGAATATTACGAAATAACTTAACCAACCATGAAGAACAGAAACAGAAGTTTAACCAGAGAATCATAGATGAAGAGATAGAGAAGCAGCCAGAGATTTTATAGTGGTTCGGCTTAACATGCCTACATCCACTTCTCCCATGTCAATGGAGTTCCACTATACTTCAAGTTTATTTTTCCAAGCTTCTCCAAGGTTTACAACAAGTTTATTTTTTCAAGCTTCTCCAAGCTTAATTCCCATAGTTTTTGTTTCTCAAGCTCACCTTAAACTCTCTCTCTCTAATACTCTAGAGATCACTCTCAGGGATTTCTCCCATAGAAATCCAAGATACAAAACTCAAGTGTTTTGTTTAGCCCCAAAAAGAAACTCAAAGAGTGGATGTGTTGCAATGAAAATTTTGATGCATGAAGGGATGACCGACAGTAGGAAGAAGAAGAAGAATAATAAGATGAAGAACTCAGCTTTCAACAATGGCTTCCTTATCTCTCTAAAGTGTTTTTCTTCTCTCTTTACTTCATGGATCAACGAAGCCTTGAAGTTTTCCTGCTTTATTTACTTTCTTGTGCACGTGAAAGGCCAAAATGGTGAGAGAAAAGAGGAGCCACCAACCGGCTAACTCCTTGTCAATCAATCACATAGCTTTTATCCTTTGGTCCACAAAAGTCTCTCTTTGTGTAAGAGGGTAGATAAACTTTCTTGAAGAATAGACTTGTCAAAGAGCACTTGAAAAGTTAACCTTCTATTCTCTAAGAGTACAACTCTTAGTCAGATAATGAAAAGGAAAAATTTGGTTGGAGTCCGTGTGAGACTTTTTCCACATCAACAATATTTGAGACTCATCACAAAAGCAAAAACTAGTTCTTAAGAATAAGTTCTTCAAGACTTCATTTGAAGATTGTTCTAGATAACAGCTTAAAAACATAACAAAGATTAATTGCAACAAGACAAACAACACATATTAGAAATAACAAGACATTATTGTTATCATCAAAACATGTTCAGAGACTTGTGGGGCTAACATTAGTTAGTGAATCTCTCGTGGATATATTTTGGCTTGTGAAAGCCATGTGAAGAAAGTTTAAAGATTGCATAACTGCAAATGGGGGCATCTAATTTATTATTCTTCTTGGGGTTCATCTGCTATAACATTGAAAAACCAAGAGAAACTCCTGTAATTAAAATATAGAGTGTTCATGGCAGCTCCATGCAATTGGAAAAAATCGGAATACCGGGATTTAGATAAAAAATAGAAAGGTGCTATTGGAAAGATCATAAATAGTATCACTTGCACACAAGAGCATCTTTTAAATATGGCTTAATTGTAATTTTAGTCTTTCTATTTTAACAATATAAACTTTTTGGCCCATTTCCTTAAAAATAAACTATTTAGACCATCTATATTAATAAAATGTAAAATTTTAGTCCTTTTGTCTTTAAGCCAAAAATTTTAGGTTTATTTCAATGTGTAAAATTATCTGATTCATAATCATACCACTCAGATTAAAGAGCTATATATTATAAACATCTTCACAAAATTTTAGTTTGATCTAACGGTGATAAGTCTAGATTTCTAGTTAGATAAAAATTTATAATTTTGATATTTTGAATTGAGTTCCACAGTTATATTGAGCTAAAATTTAGTTGGAAGGCTTACAAGATGTAGCTCTTCAATCTGAACGGTGAGATTATAAACCAAATAACTTTACACCTTGAAATAAAACTAAGAATTTTGGCTTAAAAGCAAAAAAACCAAAATTGTATATTTTATGAATATAGAGGAACTAAATAGTTTTTTTTTTTTTTTTAAAAAAAAGGAGACCAAAAGATTCAAGTTGACCAAAATTACAATTAAGCCTTTAAATATTTCTTACACTTTTTATCTAACATTTAATATTCTGGAGTTTAGCATCTCCAAAAGAAAAAAAAAAAAAAAGTATTGAGAAGTTTAGTGTGGAGATTACAATTGTAGTAATAGATCTAGGTACATGAGTACAACTTTCCTTAAATTAAAATAAAAAAAAAAAGTTATCGTTTTTGATAAATTGGCAGTGAAAACAAAATATTTACTCAAATTGCTTATATTCTCTAATAAAGTTATCTTATATAATCGTCCAAAAAAGTTAATAAGGTTCTGGTTTTACTAAACACCGTTGTAAATTTCCAGGTTTGGTTATTTCTTGGTCACCTTCGTCTTGAGGTGGATTATTGGCTTCAATACCCTTTTATAGAATGGTTAGTACGTGGTCTCTTTTAATCTCTGTAGTTCTCTTATAAGGTAGGGTTTTCGGGTTGTGGATGTGTTGAAACGCAGGTTTCGAATGTAGGCTTGCAACACTGAAGGTAAAGAGGAATTGTTTGGGGTGAAAATTGTGGATGTAATAGGATGAGAGGGTTGAGAATGGTTCACAAGGCAATGGATGAACGTTTTGTGACCTGCAGCATTAGAAGCTGATGCTGTCCAACTAAAAGAGAGCAGCACAAAAATGGTGTTCTTCCCATTTTTGGTTATGGAACTTAGTGTGGTAGAGGGATTTAATTTGTCTGACTGTAAATGGAAATCTCAATGGGATTTATAAGGATCCACTTGAAATAAAAAAAAATATCAAAAGAATATATGTGAAGATTTTTTAATTTACCTCCCAAATTGACCAAGAAAATTCAGGACCCAAATAGAAAACGTAACTCAAGAATCCTTTGACCTTCAACAAATGATTGTCGATATATTTATTTCTGAAAGCTCTGATCCAAAATGTGATGGTTTCTAATGCTGAGGTATCCCAATATACGTTATAAACAGGGGATATTTAAGATTTTCAAAAAAAAATAAAAATGAAAAGAGACATTATTTTAAGGTTACTCAAATAAATAATA
>QAOA01005445.1:0-53551 GCA_003255065.1 Cercis canadensis
GTGAAAAAGGTGAGCATTCAATTACTTAAAAAGCACAACTGAAAAGTACTTATCCTTGTGTTCCCTCTATTGCTTCTGGAAACTGGAAAAGCATAAGTACTTCTGATTTGCCCACCATTTTTCGTGGTTGCAGTCATATGTAGTGTACTTGGGAGCCCACTCACACCACCCAGAATTGTCTTCCATTGATTTCCACCAAGTCAGAGAGTCCCACTATGAGTTTCATGGATCTTTCTTGGGAAGGTACTAAAAAAAACTGAAGTTTTCAACTTTTCATTCAGATATTAAAAATTTTCTATTCACAATTAGCTAAAGTACTTGAATTTTTTTTCCTGTTTCTCTTTTGTCTCATGTAGCTCTGATAGAGCCAAAGAATCCATCTATTACTCTCATACAAGGCACATCAATGGTTTTGCTGCAAATTTGAATGAACAAGTAGCAGCTGAGATAGCTAGTGAGAACCTTGTGCTCTGTTTTTCCTCTCTTTATGTTCTTGCCAATCTTGTTTGCTAATTGAATGAGAAATGTTATTTATACACATTAAAATTGTATCATTTCATACATGGTAGGTTTTAATTGAATGTAATTCGATTATTCAAAAAAAAAGTTGAGTAGGTTCAATTAAAATTGTAACGTGTTCATTGAATTAGTGTTCACCGTGCATAAAATGGTACGAATTTGAGATGTATAAATAACATTTCTCATCTTAAAATTGTTCTATAAAGACGTAAACTATAAGAAAAAAGTTTGTGGGCAATGAGAACAAAAACAGGACCATCTTTAGGACAATTTGGATGAGGCCGAAATCAGCAGAATCTTCATTCTATAATCTTCTCCTTCATTGGCTGTCTTTCTTTGTCCTTACTTTAATTTACTAATTAGAAGTTTTCTCATAAAATAAAATATTTTAGATATAATTTTCTATTATTTTGAGATAAAAGAAAAAAATGGTCATCATGTCATGCTTTGGATTCATTTGGAAAAGAGTAAATACAAATTTCCCATTTTAAGACGACTAGCATTTCTTCAAACACATTTTACACCCTAAATATTTTTTTATTGTATAATGGATGGTCGTTAGTTTGATAGTGAAAATAAATAATGTTTTTTATCAGCAAGTTTTTTTTTTTTTTTTTCACAACAATGCATGTTATTGCACATATATCTCATTTAAGTTGAACAAAAATATTGTGAGTCCAATTGAACAATAAGTACATTTATAAAGAAAGAAATATGCAAAATAGCAAGGTNAGGTCCTATAAAGTCTTCAAGATAAATATAACTATTAAAAAATGTTTTACAAACTATTTATATATACACACACACACTTACATGTGCAACAAAATTTAAGTTTAACCAAAAAAAGTTTTAAATAAGACTATCTGAATTTTGTGATATGGTTATAAATATTGTATATATAATATGCAATGATTTTTTTTAAGGCCTAATTGAGCCTTAGGATAATTCTCTGATTAAGCCTATGTTTGTCCTTTCGTAGTATCTCAGGTATGCCACTACCACTGATGCTCTGCCAAGTAATATTTTTTTCCAACTAGATCAATGAAGAACCTGCAGTTTCCAATTTCGTTATTATAAAAATGTTTGAATGAACTCATCTTCGAATCTGGTTTTTTGTTTCCACAAAAAGTATTTAAATTTGGTTATTACAGAAATGTTTGAACAGAAAATGAATCCTTCATTGGATAGATATTGGTTTCTGTTCACCTATTTTCCTTGTTTAATATAGAGGTAATGACTCTTTCTTTCACTATTTGAATGTAAACTCTACTTTTTATGATAATTGATTTGATAGAGATTTACCTATTCTCCAAAACTTTTTAGGAAATTAAGCTAGTGACGATTGGAGAACTTTGCCCAGCAGACCAACAAAGAGCCTACAACAATTCCCAATTTGGTTGTTAAAGGCAATTTAATTTTTTTAGATAGAATCAATCTTTTTAGATAAAGGTTCAAGCCCTTCCTTCAACCATAACGTTCATCTATGAAGAAGAATTATTCTTTAAAAAAAAAAATTGGTTTAATTTCATTTTAAAATTCAGCTCAGTATTGAGCCAATTGTAAGTTGTTGATAATTCCACTGTGCTTTGTCACGATATTGTACTCTGACATCAATTAATTAAGGCAAAGATTTGAAATGTTGCATTTTGAAATTACAACTCTACAGTGAATTAATTAAGGCAAAGAAAATGCTAAACATTGACATAGCATAAAAAGACATGCAGATATCTAGGCCTAGCAGGCTTTTTCTAAGATATAATGGGGATTCTTATTGCTTTTGTTCCCAATGGTTTCTCTCTCTTGCTGATCACAATTACAAATTTCACCCTTCTTAATACTGTGTTGTATTAAACTTTGATCAATTTGCTCTTAGCACATTCATTCAAGTTTTGCACACTTAGTTGCTTGTGCGTGAATCTTTCTTTTCTCACACAATTTTTTGTTGTCATCCCAAAACATTGTTCCTTTCAACTGGTTTCAGTAAATTCTTATAAGCTAATCACCTATTTCTTTGAATACATATTGGGTGTAATGACATATGGCCTCTTTTCTATGTATGGCAGAATTTGCATTTCCTTATCATTTGCATTTCTTGAGGTATAGTTTTACTAAATGATTTAACAGCTGTTAAATCTATTCTCAAGTTCTACTGTTCAGTTGTTGACATTTATGAAGTGTCTAAAATCAACAACAGGACATGAGTCAAGGAAATGTATTATATTCTGATAAAATTTCTGTCATGAAAGCATTTTAAGGAATATGATTATGAAATGAAGGAACTGTTCTAGACAGTTCATAACACAACTTTGTCTATTACTTTTGTTAGCTTAGTGAAACTTAATTCAATTATTACATAACAGAACACTATTTTATCTCATTAAAAGAATCAGAAGATGCATGAAGATGCAAAATGAAATAGAAGATGGCCAGAAGAGATATCAATTTGTGAAGCAAAACACAACAAGGATAAAAATAGCACAAAAGATAATTGATTTGATAGAGATTTACCTGTTCTCCCAAACTTTTTGGGAAATTATACTGTTGAAGATTGAAGGAAGAACCTTGCCAACCAGACCAACGAATAACCTGCAATTTCCAATTTAGTTATTATGGAAACAACAAAATGAACTCTTCTTCATAGTGGAGTTTCATGACTCTGTCCTTCAAAATAATTTTGAATGACCTTCAGCAAAGTTTTATATCGAAAAATATTCAATATTATTTGAATAAGTACTTACTATTGCTTATAATTGGGTTATCTATTTGTATTCCTGTTACATATACAGTAATGTATAGTCATGTTCATCAATATATTTGAGAAATATTTGTTCCATCAATATATTGGATTTTCCTTTATAATATTCTTTCCTTTCTCTATGGTTTCCTTTATCAGGCATAGACAAGTGTAACACGTTCTTCACTTTATATCTACTCGTTGAAGTTTTACCTTCCTTTTCAACATTTCAGGCCTTCTTATTCTCAAGGGATACAAATTTTTTTAGATTTATGTTATGATATTGAAAGGTTTTTAACCATCTCATTTCATATTGCCTCTATTTCCTAATAAGCTTGAAACAGGGGTTGAATACTCACTTGAAGTTCCCCTGTTTCTCATGCTTAGAATTGGGTTTACAACATTCACAGGGTTTTAGACCATTTGGTCATGTCTCTCCCATTGTTCTACAAAATAGTTAGTGTATCTATTGGTCTAGTGCCATGGGAGGGTTGATTAATCTAAGTCCCCATTGAATAAAACTTTCAATTAACATAAAAATAACAACAAAGGCATATTAATATATAGAAATAAAATAGAACCCAAATTAAGAAGAGAGGGGAAAAAAAAACAAAGAAAAGAAAACATATAGCGATAGTTAATTTAGAAGAGACTTACCTCCTTTTTGGGATTGAAGTTTCTAATTTGGTTATTATAAAAACAGCAAAATGAACCCCTTTCTCAATTTGATTTAGCACCTCCAGAGGGAAAGTAAAAAACCTTTGAAATTGGGTGACTTAAGCCAAAGAAAATGATGATCAGAAGTTTTCAGTCTCATAGTTTACCATTTGTTTTGCTATTGTATGTTGTTGAACTTATTGGGGAGCTTATATAAGTGGCTTGGCATATGGAATTTGTTGTGGAGTGTGTGACTCAAAAGTGGTGGAATTCACTTTGTTTCTCTTGACTCAATGAGAATGGAAAAGAATTTTCCATGTCACAAGAGATAGGCAATTGTCTTTTGCTTAGGAGACGTTTTTGGAAAAGGAAGAATTTCCTACAACTCACTCAATGCCTTAATTCTTTGCTTGTTAATTTCTGATAAAATAACCAATCTTGATTCTAATTGTGCACCATAGACTTCCTTTGTAATATTCTTTTCTTTTCTTATGCTTTACACTCTTGATTTGATTATTTTAGAACAAACAATGAGAGAATAAATAAATATATAAACATAACAATCCCTATTGAGAAATTTTAATTTTAGATTACCATATCCTAATATAAAATAGATGCTACAAATTGACTAACAGATATCATGGACATCATAATACATCTTGTAATCTTCACCAGAAAATTTTGAATCTAGTTAAAATTAATTATAACTGAGTCTGCAATGTTATTTGGAAAAGAAATACCAATTCATCTATGAAGGTAGTTGGAGTTGCCAATGACCTATGAATTTCTCATTTAAGAAGACTTTTGATATGGCTGGTTTTATTTATTAAGTTTTCGGGCTAAATATTTTTATGCTATGAAAGCTATTTTGAAAAGGAAATTTTGAAAGCAAGCATTGATTATAAATTATCATTACTAAGATTAGTGTGGTTACTCTGTTCTGAGCCATAGAAACTGTGATTTTGAAAAGGAAATTTTGAAAGCAAGCATTGATTATAAATTATCAGTACTAAGATTAGTGTGGTTACTCTGTTCTGAGCCATAGAAACTGTGGATTTGGCTGTATTCTATTCCAATTTTGTTCAGCAATACATCTCACTTCATGTCACACATCAGATAAAATTCCACCACTGAATCAGAAACCTACTAAAGTTCCCTTTGTATCTATGAACAAATCACATATTCTAGGGGTGACAACTTCCATCAAATTGAAATAATTCAGCATTTAATTCAACATTCAGGTAGAAAATAGATGACAAGTTTGGCACTAAGATGTCACGTTACCAAATGAAGTGTTTTCCCTTGTGAAAATATGAATTCAACGTAGTTTGATAAGAGATTAATTAAATGGCTTGCAGTGAACAAAAGAAGCTTGGGACTTGTGTGTGCTCCTTTCACAGTGATGTTAGAAGAGATATAAAGATGGTAGAATAAAAGATCTAACACAAGCTGGTAAAGAAACACACGGTCAAATCAAAATCCTATTAAGTCTTTAAAATTGCCTAGCTTTAAACTAGAAATGTTTCATACATGATAGTATCTCTTCTCTTCATCCACAAGGAAAACCCATATGATTTAAACTCTGCTGATGAGTTTTAAATTGATATTACTTTGAGGACAATGGAACTTGTTAAGTATTGCTATTTCTTTGTAAAATGGACGACGAAGAAATAGAAGGCAATGCCAATTGGATTATATATCAATAGGTCACAAAATTTTTAGAGTAAAATCTTTTTTTAGTCTTTAAAAAAAATACAGTCACTGACCAATTCGTCTTCCAAAAACTTTTAGTGACAAATTAGTCATTGAATTATTATTTTATTAGACAAATTAGTCCTTTGGTAAAGTCCTGTTAATGACATTTAAAGACCAATTTGTTCGACGGAATAATAATTTAAGAACCAATTTATCACTGAAAATTTTTTAAGGACGAATTTGTCAGTGACTACGTTTTTTAAAGATTAAAAAAGGATTTTACTCAAATTTTTATTATAAAAAGAGAGTTTTGTGTTCGAGATTTTTTATTGATAAAATGAAGGTCTCAAAATGCTCAATCACATAAAGTTATAATTATGAGTATTTTAACATTAAAATTCTTAAAATAAGAATGACTTGTTTCAAATTTAATAACTGGAGGTAAAATCTGGATTTTTGGGTTAAAAAAACAAATAGAAGGCAATAGGGTGATGAAGGTGTGGGACGCGGCATCAGTTATTGCGCCATTGAGGTGTCCTCGTTTAGGTGTTCATTCAATAAGGATGTGTTTGGATGGTGTATTTGTAGAATATATTTAAAATATTAATTTTAAATTATTCTGTTTATGTAATTTTTTAAAGTATTTGTCAAATTTCAATATATTTTTAGAGTGACTTTCAAAATCTTAACACAGTGTATTTTAAATTGTGTGTAATTTTTTTCTCCCCCGATACCCCTCTCACTCCCTGTAGCCTCCGTGACTCCTTTCTCTCGGCACCATGTGCCTATGCGCAGCCATCAGCCAGCATCACCGCCATTTGCCAGCACCACCTCCACCCGCCATTATCGCCGCCGTCAACGCCACCACCCGTAGCACCGCCTCTCACTTTCTGCTCTTCACAACCTTCTACCGTCGCTACAGCAAGTATCGAAGGCCAGGTAGAGTTCTTATGTATGAATTTCAGTTTCTATTTTGGGGTTTGATAGATTCACATCTCAATTCTTTTGGGTTTTTGAAATTTGGGTAGTTGTAGAGTTTGAAATGTTTAATTGCATTTGCATGCACTTGATAGGGATTTTGACTAGTCAAAGAAAAAGCACAACCCAAACAAAGATCATCATAGAAACAAGTGGAAGAGAGCTCGAGAAAATATTTCCAAGGGCTTATGTTCCCCACTTGATGAACAAAGTTTACTGTGTTAATGATTTGTTAGTGATTTTGGGATTTATAGAGTGGAAGCTATAAGCTAATTTGGAAAGAGTAAAAAATGATTCATGGGATTTTCGTGTGAAACTAAATTTAACTAGAAGAATGAGCTATAATGACAGAGAATGTGGAAATGGCTTAAGGTGCGTTGTCTTGTATGGGTTTGTGTTAAGGTATAAATTCACTTGCACTGTAAACTATGTATTTTGGATAACTAGAGTGTTCATAATCTGTATTTGTTGATATTACTGCAATTTTATGCTGCTACTGTTATGTTTTACAGCTTTCTATGACAAAAGGTTTGACTTAGAACATTTCACCTTTGGTGTGTCGTAGCCACAGGGCATGCATATAATCCATTTTCTAGAATTGGACCCAGTATTTTGAAGGTTTAATTAGCTCAGGAAAATGTGAGATAGCAAATTTGTGTTCATGTTTTCTTTGGCAAACAAGAGCAACAACGTGTTGAACGAATCACAAAAAATAACTAAAAACCATTGTTTTCTATTTTGTTACATTTCAGTGCTAGGTAAGTAGTGTTGGCAAATGGAGCATTTGGCTTAGACCCATATGATTACAAGCTATAAAAGTTGATTTGATTTTATCTGCCTATATATCATGCTTCACAGCCTGGTTGGTAAGCTCCCCTGAATATGTTGAAAGTTGTAAGTAATCAAGGTGCAGGCTATATAGCCTATAAGAAACAAACAAACAGAGGATGAGCAAATTAGATAGGCCAAGTCTTGTGTTTGTTTACTTGTTCCTTGTTCCATTGTTAATGTTATAGAGACAGCGAAGGAAAGGAACCTAAGATGGGTAATGGTATTGAATATCAGGATATGGAGTGAGATTCTTAATTCTTTTCCATTTTGTTAAATGAACATACTCACATGCCTTTCCAATTATTACATTCCTTTTAAAGTGATCAAGTTCTCTGCTGAGTTGGTAGCACTTTATCATTGGTTAGTTAAGAGAACTTAATGCATATGATATGGCAGATAGTTTCTGTTTATTATGCCTTCACATCCCTTCATTTGGATGATGAGTATTCTGTATTTTGTGGAGCCTGAAAAATACATTAACAAAATTTGATAGTTTGACATCTTGCTGTTCCTTGGTTTGCTTTGTTTATAACTTGTCCAGCACAAAGAAAAATATTTAGAGAGTAGGACAGCAGGTACATTGCATTGTATTTTGATTTGAGAAAAGAAAATAATTCAGTGTATTGTGTGTTTAGGCTGCATGTTGGATTTTTCATATTATTTATATTATCTTGTGATTCTTGCTCTTTTTATGCTGACCTGATATTTTGAACTTTTGTCAATCCGCCTGAGATGGAAGATGATTCATTATTTTTGCAAGGAACTGAAGAAAGTGAGGTTTATTATTGATGAGGAGAAATATGTGTAGAAGTTTGATACCATTTCTTAAATTTACATGCTAGAGTAATAGAAGGGATTGTGCTTGAATTTGGAATATGGTTTTCATGGACAAGTGAATCGCGTGGTTCAGGTGTCATGAGCAATATGAATTATGTGCTACTGCCTGCTGTATTTAGAAGGTCCATAATTTTAAAATTGGCTCTGTGCTAATGGGATGTGGTTCTGTATAAGTTGGAATCAGTGGTAATTGGCTCTATCTGTCGTACATGTCTTACATTGATCCACATTTGCGAATGAAAATCTTTGGTTTGTTTTATTCAAAGTCTTGTCGTTCATATACGTAAGTCTTGTTGTTGCCTAATGATCTGAATGTGTCAATTAACTATTGTTTTATTATAAACCATCCAATTGACTGATATGGTGTCAGAAAGATTCTCTTATGCTTGTCATTCAAAAAATATGACTCTATGTTGCTTGCCTTTCTTCTAGACTCTATTTATGCAGGACTTAGTAATACGTTAATTTTTGGAGCAGGTATTCACCATGTTACTCATCTCAAGCATCTCTGCAGCTTTGGCCATAGCTCAAGTGGGCAAGAAAGGAAATAACTATGCATGTTGGCTACCAATATGCGGCCAAGTACCCAAATATTGTGATCAAGTGAGAGGAGATTTACAGCTGGGTTCATTGCAGTCATTATATATATTGTTCTTCTTCTGCATTCCATTCATACAGTCCTAGGTCCTCTTCTCTTGAGAAAAACGCGAGTAGCTTTTCCAAGCTAGTGAGTGAGTTGGTTATAAAACTGGTGCAAGTTCACTTCCTTTTGGCTTTCATGGCGTCTCCAGCTCTGAGGTTCTCCCCATTAGCCCTGAGCAGCACATCAATCTTGACCTCACCTTTCGCTTGTGAAGGAGGAAGGTCTTTCCCCTTTGTTCAATTTTTTTTTTTTATGTAAAACTGATAGGGTGACAGACTGAATCTGACCCTTAAATTTACTTCACAATGATAAGTGATTGGCTTTTCTGTGTTTCTGCATGTTATCCTATCTCACCCTTATATTGATCACTTTTTTTTCTCTCACTTTATTCATGTGTAATACTGTCATTGTTACAATGGAAAAGTACTCAAGAGACAAAAGAAAATGTCTGAGGATGTGGGGTTGTGAGGCACTGTTCCCTCGCGTACTGTTAGTGTGGCGGGCTAACAACCGGAGTTAGAGACCAAGCACATTGATTTGAAATACTCTTTTTATAATAAATATATCCAAACAATGTATTTTATAAATACATATATTTAAAATATACAAAAATTTATCAAATACTCAATCCAAACACAACCTAAATATCATTAATAGCGAAATTCACATTGGCAAAAGTAACACACTAATGTTTTTTTTTTTTTTGGTAAATTGGTGTGGTTGACCTTCTGTTACTGCCATTTGCCAGTACAGTACTTCTTTGCATTATCTGCACCACATTTACTGTTCGGATAGAATAGAAATAAGAGACACAGTGTCGTGCCAAATTTACATTACTGCCATTTACACCTCACTTTGAAATCTACGTGTCACCATAATAATTTTTTTTTTCAAGAGGTTGGTCTTTAAACTTTAATGATTGCTAAGATTGTCCATCTGGCTCAAAAGCTAAGTATAGTTATATTCTTAAACTACATAAGAAAATCCTAAAATGTTTTTTCTTTTATAAAAAAATAGAGACTACACAAAATAATAATATTTAAATAGAAAATCTATTTATTAGGATTGTAAAATAATATATATGGTTGTTATAGACTTTTTTCATGGACTTTGCATTGAAGTACCACTCCTTCCTTCCTAAGACATTTACCCCACCCTTGAACCCTAAGATGTTCAATAAAGGCCACCCACCATCATTTAAATAAGAGTAAAATCCTTTTTTAGTCCTTGAAAAATACAGTTATTGACAAATTCATCATCTAAAAATTTTCAATGACAAATTGGTCATTGAATTATTATTCCGTTGACAAATTAGTCTTCCGGTAAGCAAAATCAGTGAAAAGAGAAAGAGGACTTGAAATAAAAAATAAAAAATAAAAAAAAAAGGAGGGCTTAAACATAGCTAGGCAATATCAATGAAAGAAATTTAGGAAATGGGTCTGCATGAGTCCAGAACTTTTCTCATTAAAGTAACGGAGGATTAATTTGTCAGACAGAATAATAATTTAATGACCAATTTGTCACCGAAAATTTTTGGATGACCAATTTATCAGTAGCTGCATTTTTCAAAGATTAAAAAAGGGTTTTACTCTTTAAATAATATATGATTTTTTGATTATTAAATCATATCGTTTCAAATTTATTTATTTATTTTGTAAAAGTATTGTTTCAAGTTGATAAAATGAAACTAATATTCAGTAAAAGTATATATATATATATATATATGAAATAGAATTGTAAAATAATATCTTTTGAATTTGTAAGTTGTTTTTTCCTTTTGAGGTGAAAGAAAACTATATCGCATCAAAGCATCCCAAAACAATACATCCTAATTACGTAACTATATCTGACTTGTAGATAAAAAATTAAATAAAATTAAACATACATATGGTAAAAAGACAACTTACTTAGGAATAAAATTGAAAATGTTATGTAACAACTCCTTGAAGATTAAAATAAATATAATTAGTCAATTTACTGTCATGATATAAATCAGAAAAGTATTACATGTCCATGTCATTATCTAATGTGAATTGGTATTAGTTTTATGGGAGAAAAATAGTGCAGTGAATTCATTTGCTGTCAATTGATGTACTAATTAAAGATGTTTTCTATAGTTTTTCTAACATGATCCATCGATCACACAAAAAACATAAAAAAGTTTTTCTAANGACCAAATTTTGGACTATATTTTTTTTTCTTATATTTTTCTTTTATTGATTAAAGAATGTGATTTGAATGGATTTTGTAATGTTTATCAATAGTTTTGAATATTGGTGTTAAATTACTCTTTTTATAATAGAGTGTATCCAAACAAGGTATTTTATAAATACATGTATTTGAAATGCTGCATTTCAAATACATGTATTTGAAATACACAATAATTTGGCAAATACCTCATCCAAACACAACCTTATTGATTTTGTTAAGACTTACCTCTTCTTCAAGATTTTGCAAGTGATCAGTTGTTGATAATTCCTCTGAGCTGTGTTAGAATGTTGTACTCCTGCATCAATCACATAATGAAAGATTTGAATTGTTGCCTTTCAATTTCAATGACAGAACTAAGGATTATTCATAGAGATCTCAAAGCAAGTAATGTTTTGCTTAATGATAAGTTAAACCCAAAAATATCAGATTTTGGTATAGCTAGAAGTTTTGAAGGAGATCAAATTGAAGAAAACACAAACAGAATAGTTGGAACTTTGTAAGCATTTCTTACCAATCTCCATTTAATATATTTTACCTATCTATTTATACTCTCTTTGTCTAATAATGACTTGCAGTGGTTACATGGCTCCAGAATACGTTGCTAATGGATTATTTTCAGTGAAATCTGATGTATTCAGTTTTGGCATCTTATTGCTAGAGATCATATGTGGCAAAAGAAATAGAGATTTTGATCATCCAGATAATACCCTAAACCTCATTGGTCATGTGAGTAAATTATATAAACTTTCAATTTGTATTTGTCAAACAGGAATGTGTTAACCAGTTCCATTCCTTTATGGGCCAGGCATGGAAGCTGTGGAAAGACGACAGGGCCTTAGAATTGGTTGACACAAACATGAAGGACTCTTGCATTGTATCAGAAGTATTGCGTTGCATCCATGTTAGTCTATTGTGTGTGCAACAGTTTCCAGGGGATAGGCCTACCATGTCCTCTGTGGTTCCAATGTTAGGGGGTGAGAATGAATTGGTTGAGCCTAAACTACCTAGTTTCTTTTCAAGAAAGGACTCAGCTGAAGCAAATTATTCCCCAAGTCAAAAAGAAACAGGCTCAATCAATGAAATAACCATTACCTTGTTTAAAGCACGATAAAAATAAATGGTACAGAGATAAAGTCAAAAAGGAAAATAGAAAAATGAATTATAGATGTAATGAGTACTGGAGGAGAATAGAAGAAAAGCAATGTTGTGAATGGAAAAAGTGTTTGTTTCTTTTTATACAGAAGCAGCTCTTTTCAGATTGAATAGTTTTTTGCATTATAAGGAGAATCTAAATTGTGATATTATTCTTATAGTAATTACATTTTTCCTTCATCAATGTATAGTCCATTTACTTTCACTCTCTTGCTTAAATTAGCCTTCATTTGGAATTTTACTTTGTTGGAAATTTTGTCTGGATTCCCCCTCCCTTTGTATTTCAGTCACACAGTATTTGAAAATAAACCACCAACCACCGTATTGGCACCTCTGCTTGGTGCCTATTTTCCTTGCCTTTGTTCAGGAGCCAATTTTGGATGTTACTACTGGAGGGGAACACAATCAGTTGTACTCAACCCTTTAATTTTCTACAAGTAACTATTGCACTTGAGGAAGAACTCTCAACCTCAATCCCGAATAATATATTCATTGATACTCCTATTTATAACTATTGCACTTGAGGAAGAACTCTCAACCTCAACCCGAATAATATATTCATTGATAATCCTATTTATACTAGTACATAAAGACTTTTAGACTCGCTAACTTATTCTTATCATTATTGTAAATTCTTAAAAACATCAAACACTAACATTAATACCTAAAACTGAGACTCCTAATACTGGCATTTTTATAACTTCTGATAACTGCTACTCAGAATCCTAAAGGATTTCTAAAAAATTCAAATTACATTTCTTTTCAACATTTACAAGCCCTCAAATTATAGACTAAACTAATTAATGCATTGGAAACCTGCCCTCTCCACACTATTAGTGGCAATGCTGATCAATGTATTACTATGAAGATTGAATGAAAAAAGAAAAATTGGTGTCAACCAATGCGATAGAAAGCCTTGCCACCCTCCTTGTGGCTTTCACGATGGTCTATGTAGCTTAAGAGTAGAAATGGACCACTTGGCTCAAATTTAACACATTTTACACTTCAACTGTTTGTCAATCATACCAACATGTCACTGCTGCATTATAACTTAAGAGCTACTTTGATGAGTGAAGGAAAATGTGGTGAACTATGTTGAGAAATTGTTGCATTGTAGCCTAGAATTTACTTCAAAGAGGGAAGGAAAATGTGGATAACTGTGTTAAGAAACTACGGCGTTATAGGTTAGAACTTACCATGAAGAGGGGAGAACGTGAACAACTGTGTCAAGAAATTGCTGCATTCCATCTCAGGAGTCATTTAATGAGGCAAGGAGTAGACGCTGTTGAGTATCAGTCTAGACCAAAAAAAAATGTAACTGATGTGCACAAATTTATTCACAAAGAACTTACTCATTGAAATCACGTTGAGCTTGGAAGATGTCATCAGCCATTCCCATATCACTAAAATCCTCTAATCCTTCCAATATATTAAGTCTCTGCACAAGAAAGAGAACACCAATAATTTGAATTAATTTTTTACAATTTCACCTAATCCCAATGGTTAACTCTCTAAAGATGAAAACAGCGAAAAGAACAAAAAAATTAAATGATCTACAATATTGAAGATAAAGAGCTGATTACTTTAAGAGACATCCATCCCTATATTGACATTGACCAACCAAAAATAAAAGTGCCTGCTATATGACAATTTGATGAAAAGAACACAAAAGTGAAGGAAAAAAGTTCTTAGGAAAGCATACACGAAAAATAAGATGAGCACAATGGAAACTCAATATAAATAAGTAAAAATGAGGGCAGCTAGAGAGAGTCTAATTTGACAGTCGCTAGGTAAGAGGAAAAAAGAAATGAAAATACCATGTCTAAGTCCATATTGAAAGGAAAGCAGAGATTTCTTCCTCTAGATGATATGGTACGTGTGGGAGACTGACTTAGACCACTTCTCAACTGTGACATTCTATAAGTGCAAGGAACTTGATTCCCAGCTCTCCTCCTATTTAAAGAATTTTGATGAGCCAGTAAACGAGGCTGTCTATTTGAGGGCGCCCTTTGGAACCATCTCTATAAAATTAAAAACAAACGATCAAACTTCAAAAGAACACATTACGCTCCAAATCATGAATACCAAACTGATATATTATCTATTCAGAAATCAATAATATACATACGTATAGATACCCATATATAATATACAAGGTACAAGCTAAAAGTTTGAGCTCTACTAAATGATATTTTTCAAACAAATCAACAATATATATGGAAAATAACATCATTTCATGTCATTATAACAGGATCCTTTCAGAATACATTTAAACCAAATAATAAACAGAGAGATACAAGATATGCGGCTTTCACATGTATCTTGCTAGAACCTCTGACTATAGATTCCACATTTACCACCCATAAATCATCCTTAAGATATTAAAAAAATATATGAAATGACTACGTCATGATATGCAGAACAATAATTCAACCCAAAACTATTTGTCATAGCTACACCAATAAAAGCACATTAACAATTCAAGATATTCTAGACATGACACTTTCTCATACAGAGAAGAATATTGTTCAACATATTAAATTCAAAAAGAGAATGTTGTGGCATCTTTGCAACATTTATATTTTCCAACCTAATTGCGACATCCACTCCGTCAGAAAGAAGAAGAAGAAAAAAAAAACACAAACAAACAAACAAAACAAAAAGAAAGCGAGCACTTCGGTATCAAAGTTTTCGAAAGCAGATGAGGTTTCTCAAAACATGTGATAGTCATTTTCCAGATTATTAACACATATTCCACACTAACCCCTTTGAGCCTTGCCCCCAAATAGGTAGGTAGATAGATAGATAGAGAGAGAGAGAGAGAGAGAGAGAGAGAGAGAGAGAGAGAGGCTTAGTTACAGGGCGTGATATATGGTGCTTATCAAGAAAAGTAGGGAAAAGCTCCTCGTCATGCTGCAGTTCCCGTGTTAAATGTTCATCAATCTGTAGCAAACTAATAGATAACAAGTGATTGTAATAAGAACAATATACTTAAACTAAAGTAGACCATAGAAAGCGTCCATCAGAAAATAACAAACCTCTCCACCACCAAAAGAATCCTCATGATGTAGTTGTTCTTGAAGTTCACGGGCCAATATCTCGTCTGCTTCTAATTGTCTTGAGCGAGCATCTGAGTCATCATTGTTCATGGCATCTAAACCTTGAGAAATTCCATCTGTATATTTTGTTTCAGATAACAGCTCAACCATGCCATGTAATCATTTTGTCATTTTGTCAAATCTGGTAAAATTAATTGCATCTTATTTTTCTGTTTCTTTAGAGACATGTAATCATTTTGTCAACATACTGCCATGGCAACTGACAAGCACAGCTACATACAAACATGGAACTAGAATAAATTTGTTTGATTAAATTTCATCTAAGCACAGCTAAGTCTCTCCCGATCAAGCTTAAGGGTGCAATAGAGAAAAAAAAATCCCCTTAAGTGTTAGTTTGTTAAGGCAGTCAATTGACTTAAGTAAGTGAGACACTTGGAAGTTACCAGTAACACATAAAATCGTCAAATAGGCAGCATCACTGTACTGTGGCATCATAATGAAATTCATTCACTTCACCCCTTCACACACGCAGCACCGAAGCTCTTACCTAACCTTCATCTTCTTGCCCCTGTTCTCCTTTTCTCTATCAATAGAAAACAGAGCAAACAAAAAAATCTTGCATCTATCAAACAAAACAATTCAAACCCAGCACACAAAGAGGGTCAACCCCAAAACGGTTTTGATGTATTGATCTGTCAAAATCCTCCAGCCTCCCCATTAGGCCACCGCCGACCACCGCCTCACTGATGACATCTCCATCAATTTTAATGCCCAGTTCATGGAGGACCACCGCACCCTCGTCTTTACCTTTAGATTGTAAACCAGAGAAGCTCTTTATGATCGCAGCTCCGGTTGAGTAGTTCGGGGGAAGACGCTGGAAATGGGTTTCGATCCAAGCAAAGAGAACTCCGGTTGCAAGGGGTTGGGCGAAGAAATTTGAAATAAAGAAGAGGGGTACTCGGGAATTAAGGGGTATTGTCTGTCATTTTCATGTTCTATTAAGGATAGTTTTGTCCAAAAAATAATTTATTTTAAAGAGGACCGGTCGTCTAAAAAGTTTAGCTTCCGCAGATGCTTAATTCAAGAAGTTAACAATTGTAACTTTCGAACTTTTTAAGTGGTTTAATTTTTGAAAAAAAGTTCAATTAAACACTCCTAAAAATTATTAAAAATACTTTTTCAAAAAAAAAACTTATGTCTAAAAATAAGCTCAGATTCCAATAAGTTTATATTTATATATGCTTATATTTTCTTGCAGCTTTAACTGGACTTAGAATACTTAATTACATATAAAATTTAAGGATATTAATTAACAGTTATAATTTGTCATTTAATCTTCATTTCACAGTAAAAATTTTTAAGTCAAGTGGCTTTAACATGATATTAAATTCTTATACATTACATTAGAATTTTTAACTTTAAACATGATCCAGAAGTTGACATCATGGGCTCTAGTTTAAGTGCTTCAACTTTTTTTCCTTCTCATTGGATTATGTTATTGTTTCTAATAGCTCATAGGTCAAAGACAAGCTCAGCATCTAGTCTCAAATTTAGCAAACATTATACTTTCCAAGAGATCCAAGAATTTGATCAGAGCCTTGTTCTTGGGGAAGGTGGTTTTGGAAAGGTTTATAAAGGAGAACTTGAACATGGGATTGAAGTAGCCATCAAAGTAGCAAATCAAGAATCCAGACAAGGTCTCAATGAATTCCAGAATGAGATTGGATTGTTATCCGGACTCAATCATCACAACCTTGTCTCTCTTATAGGCTACTATAATGAAGGGTCAGAAATGATTTTAGTATATGAGTACTACTAGATAACTGTATAGAATTATAAATAGCTCAAGATGACGCTTTACCTGAAATACCCATTTGTCGGCAACAACATTGAGGTGAGGTTGAATGGGAACAAGATCCCATGTGCCATTGGATATGAGAGCAGTGAATTCCTATAACATGGCTTGTCTCCAATGAGGGGACTTGAGCGCCTGAGAGACACAAGTTGGTTCCAAAGGTAGTGGAAGAGGATACTTAATGACCAAGTAGAGTTGCTTGGGCATAAAAATATTATTTTTGGCTCTTGTACGCATAGGATGTGCGTTATTGACAAGGGAGGGGAGAGAAGAAGGAATGGTACCTGTGTCAAAAGGAGGAGAGCACAAAGGCAATGCTAAAGAAGTCCCTGTGTTGATAACCATAGGTGAAGAGGTTGAGTAGGGCCCAGAGGATAATGGTGGGGGCAGAGAAGAGTTATTGGATGGGTGGGAAGCTCGTGGGGAAGAAGTTAGAGGAGATTGAGACGAAGTAGTGGTGTAGGGCCCGGGTAGGGAGAGAGAAGTAGAGTTTTTTTTTTTTTTTTTTATTTTTTTTTTTTTAGTGAAAACAGCGGGGCAAAGGCCCAAGAGAACCAAACAAACTACAAAGCATGTAGAGGGGGCAACGTATACCCCAGTTCATCAAACACCAGGAGCTTTAACAGCTCATGCGGCGGAGACACGAGGTGCATAGCACCTAAAGCTTGCCCAAGGCTAAATTTTGCCAACCAATCAGCACAAGCGTTGCCTTTCCTATCTGTAAACTGAAACTTAACCATCCACTCCTGCTTCAACGAGGAAGAGATCTTGGAAAGCAGAAGCGTATATTTCCCTCCATCACTGCCTTCCCGCGAGATGCTCTTTATGGCTGTCAAAGAGTCACTTTCAACCACTACCAACTTGAAACCCAGCCTCCAAACCATTTCCAGACCTTCTAGAATTCCCCAAAACTCAGCATAAAGGGCAAATGCATTCCCTAGGTTCCGCACTACACCCGCAATCCACTCTCCTTTCTCATCTCGAACCAGCGCACCACACCCCGCCGCCCCTGGATTCCCTTTAGACGCACCATCTGAGTTAAGCTTCACCCAACTGACCTCCGGAGGATGCCAGCAAACCCAAGAGGAGACTAACAGGGGGAAAGGCGCTGGATAATCATCTGGCAGCATGCAACTTTTTACGAAGTTGCTAATCACCATGCATGGGTCAGGGGGTCTTGTGAAGTTATTAACATGACTGGATCTCTTCCCGTAAGTTTTGTGGAAAATGGAATCTAACAAGATATTGCTTTACACCTAGGATGCACCGAAATGTGAGAAACTGTTGTGTACCAGTTTCAGAAATGTTTTCGAAACGCATACCTATGACGGAAACATGTCTCTTTTCCTTTTTTTTTTTTTTTTTTGAACGTTTCAAAACGCCATGAAACACGTTTCTTTGAGGCCGTCAGTTAGTGGAACGGCGTCGTTTCACTTATTCTTGGAAGGCTAGCATTGCGTGGGACTACGTCGTTTCGCTGAGTGGCAATAATGCCACACATAAACGACATCGTTTGGAGTTTCTAATGGTCTTCTTCTTCCAGCAGCCCAATTTCAACTCTAAAAATTTGAAAAAATCCCTAGAAACAGAGGGCAGAATCCAGAAATCCCATAAATAATAAATTTCTTCCTCTTACTCGGTTGATATTTTTAATACTTGAAGAATTTTAAGATTTTTCATTATATATATATATATATGATGTGGCATATCCTGTACCTCTATGTATCAGCGTTTCGTACCCATGCTACATAGCTTTAGACCATCTTCCACAACTCCATTGTTGCAAACTTGGTTATTGAGCTAGAACAATAATTTGTTAGGTTGTTAGATGATAGAAGAAAGTTGCTTCATGTTACCACAAATGCCATCCCTTAGTCTATAGCTTGTTTTGCAAATTCTAAAATTTTGTGGTAGATTGCCATTTGGTAATACAACGGTGACAACTCTTTGTATTAATCAAATCGATGGCATACTCATACCCAGGACTACATCATAAATTGGAAATGTCCTCTTAACTTATAATTAAACCACTTCACCGATCATATTAAGAAATTGAAAAACATTAATCCTAGTTATATTCCACAATACAATACATAATTTTGTTTGAAAAGAGTTTTGATGCAATCAACTAAATGATTTCCAAAATGGGAAGTAGTTACCAACGCGAGTTAGCTTAGTTCTTTGACAAATGCCAAATTTGAACATAATGAAATATCTTAACAAATCATATAGAACCAAAGCTTAAACTTAATCCAAAATATCACAGATGAAGAGAAAGAAGATCAACAAGAATCTTTATATTGGTTCAGCTTAACATGCCTACATCCACTTCTCCCATGTCATGGGATTCCACTATTCTTCAAGTTTTTTTTTTTTTTTTTCAAGCTTCTCCAAGCTTTAAAACAAGTTTATTTTTTCAAGCTTCTTCAAGCTTAACAACCATGATTTTTGTTTTTCAAGCTAACCATGAACTCTCTCTCTCTAACTCACTAAATATCATTCTCATGGATTTCTCCCATAGAAATTCAGATACAAAACCCAAGTGTTTTGGTGTAGCCCCAAAGAAGAAACTCTCTTATAGAGTAGATATATTACAATGAAAAACTTGAAGTATGAGGAGATACCCGAGAGGAAGAAAAAGAGCAAAGCTTTCAACAATGGCTTCCTTCTCTCTCTCTAAAAATGTTTTCTTCTCTCCTCACTTCATACATTATCGAAATCTTAGAAGTTTGTTTGCTTTATTTGCTTTCTTGTGCACGTGAAAGACAAATGGGGAGGCAAAAGAGGAGCCACCAACTGGCTGACACCTTATCAATCAATCAAGAAAGCTTTTGTCCTTTTGGTCCACAAAAGTCTTACTTTGTGTAAGAAGGTAGATAGACTTTTCCTTGAAACAAGGACTTTGCAATGGTCACTTCAATAGGGAACTTTCCATTCTCAAATAACACAACTCTTAGTTGGATTGTAAAAGGCTAAATTTGGCTGGAGAGTCCTCGACAAGCTTTGTCCACATCAGCAAGGTTTGAAACTTATCATAGAGATAAGAACTGGTTCTTAAGAACAAGTTCTTCAAGACTTCATTTCAAATCTGTTCTAGATAACAAGTTATAAATATAACACAGATTAGAAACAACAAGACAAACAACACATTTTAGAAATAACAAGGGATTATTGTTATCATCAAAACAGAATTAGAAACTTGTGGGGCTAACACACCTCTTAGGTATTGAGTGGGTATCTTGCACAGGGGCTAGTTGAGTAGCCTCCTCTAAGGCCCAACGTGCCTTGGAGGTAATCTTTTGAGTGGGCTTTTGTTTGCCCTTTAGTGGATCCCCATATATGACACTGGCGCCTCACCTACTAGTATTGGAGTAACCTATCTGCACTCCTACCATTTTAGTAACCAAAAAAAATGGGAGTAGTTTTTTGATTCCTTTTTCTTGTCTATCTTGCCATTTGTTGTTCTGTGCAAATTTGGGGACTTTTTCCGCTCTTATTAAAACCAAAATTTGTGCTTTTAGAATGCCCTGTCAAGATGAAAAGAGTAGAACATGTTATGTTGAAGTGAAATTCTATGTGGAACGACATGCTAGCATCAATACAATAATAGAGCACATTGAAAAACAAATCGATGTTAAGTGATTTCGTTCTAATGGAGTCTCATATATTGCTTAATGTTATTGTTGTATCATTCACCCTTACGAACTTCGTTAAAATTAAAAATAGTAATGATCAAACAAATCTTCTTAGCGTATTCTTATTCTTTGAAATGGACCAAGCTTATTAATAGGAGTAAATGAAAGTTGGAAAATAATGTATCTCCATTCTCCAGTTTTCTTTTTTTAGCAAGAGAAAACAATGACTTAAGCCGGTCTAGGCAAACACTTGCAATTTTATGTTGAAGTGAAATTCTATGTGGAACGACATGCTAGCATCAATACAATAATAGAGCACATTGATTATGAAACCACCAATAAACTGAGGACAAACAGAAAGAAAATCTAGAAATAGAAAAATATGGAACAGAGTTGGACATGTTTATGTGATTTATCCTTGTGCAGGATTGGCAAATTCTCTCTGTTTTCAATTTTATTGAATGTCTCCAAAGGGAGATTACATTCAGACATGTTAGACTAGCATATACGGATTACAGAAACTTTCTTGATGGGAGGAAAACTCTGCAAATTTCTTCGTTCTTTTTTTTTTTGGCTTAATTGCAATCTTGATCCTCTTATTTTAACCACTTAAACTTTTAGGTCCCTTTCTTTAAAAATGAACAATTTAGTCCGTTTATATTCATAAAATATATAATTTTGGTCATTTTGTCTTTAAGCCAAATTTTTTTATGTCTATTTTAAGGTGTAAAGTTCTTTAATTCGCAATCTTACCCTTTAGATTGAAGAGCTATGTCTTGTGAATATTCTTACAAAATTTTAACTCAATCTAACGGTGGTACTCAGCCCAAAATACCAAAACTATAATTTTTCATCTAACTAAAGATCTAGGTGCATTCACCATTAGATTAAGCTGAAATTTGGTGAGAATGTTCAGAAGACATTGATTTTCAATTTAAACGGTGAGATTATGAATTAGGGAAATGTACACCTTGAAATAGACTTAAGAAATTTTGNTCAATCTAGCGGTGGTACTCAGCCCAAAATACCAAAACTATAATTTTTCATCTAACTAAAGATCTAGGTGCATTCACCATTAGATTAAGCTGAAATTTGGTGAGAATGTTCAGAAGACATTGATTTTCAATTTAAACGGTGAGATTATGAATTAGGGAAATGTACACCTTGAAATAGACTTAAGAAATTTTGAAAGGATCAAAATTGCATATTTTATGAATATATAGGGACTAAATTGTTTATTTTTAAAGAATAGGGGCAAAAAGGTTCAAGTGGTTAAAATAGGAAGACCAAAATTACAATTAAGCTTTTTTTCTTTTTAGGGAAAAAGAAAACCATTAAAATGCAAGAGTCTGTAAAAAGTGCATAAGAGATTAAGCGCAGGTGATTTTCAACCCAAACCTTAACATTAGATCAACAAATTAGTTAGTAGAAAACTATACTGCTGGCATGATGAATACAAGAAAAAGAAATAAATTTAAATAAATATATAAGAGAACGGATGCCATCAAGGATGATTCTGAACTATGAGCAATCCAATATTTCCCGTGAAATACCATTCTAAACAATTTGACAGTCTCCCTCCACTACTATGTCCAAGAATTGCAGCTTCAGGACCTACAATAAAGCTTCACAAAGTGCTCAAGCTTGTTTAAGTGTTGGTTTTGAGGCTGCTGCAAAGTATGCACCACTCTCATCGTGAATCACCAAATGCATTCCACCCTTGCCAAGCTTGGTTAAAACAACAACATCCACATTCACTTTGTAGAAACCATGAGGATGAGGGTGCTATACATCTGTAGAAGAAACATGAGACTTAAAAGAACATGGAAGAGAGAATTGCTTTTCATTGTCATCCGTAAATCCAACCCAAAAGAACTCAGCAGCAGTTACAACTTACAAGGTTCTATCGGACTCTGAGTCTTGCTCCCATAGACAAAAAGCATTATGCTCATGCCAAATAAACCAAATAATCACCAAAATGCTCCTTCAAGTAAAAGAAGGATTGTTGCTGAGATTGTGACTCTATGTCACGACTAGCCCCATCTCAAGAGAAACAAATCATATTGGTTATAATTATGTATGGACCAAAATTAGAATATTTATTCATTGATGAGGGCTATGATACTCTCCTCTTATATGGGATAATGCTACCCCGACCTCAGTTGGATGGGTTTGGGTAGGACCTATCCGGTGATTTTGGTGTCATGGCAAAGATGTTGAAAAACTAAGTCACTCAGCATGTTTTCTTATATTGTATTATTCTTGTATTTTATAAGAAACTGTGTGACTCAGTTTTTCGACATCTTCACAATGACACAAAAAATTACATTGTAAGTCCCGTTAGATTCCTCTCAAAACCCCACTAAAGGAGGGTAAAGGTAGCACTACCCTCTTAGGGGAGGATAGCATATATAGTCATCACCCTCATCATTAGTGCCAAAGAGACTACTGTGACAATAATGGCCTATGTGGACCCTATGGGATTTGTGTCATGACTAAAATAATTGCTTAGTAGTCACAAATAGAGTAACAGGAATGCCTCAATTGGGAAGTTAACACCATTTTGATCTTATATTAGAAATTAACCAGTGGTCACTAGTATTAATTCTTCTTGATTGAAAGAGTTGAATGTTAATCATATGTTAAAGTAAAAAATTCTCAAATAGAGGCAAACGTGCTTGACTTCCTTTGGCTAAGGTCCAATCCAAGCATTTTGCCATTCTATCCCAATGGTCATTGATTTCTACAATTCACATTCGTTTTCCACACCCTAACACAATAGAGTCCCAGCTCCAAAAACACTTTTAAACAGCAAATTTGATTTGTCCAAGTAAACAAGACCCAAATAGTCAATAAACAATCTCAGCTCATTCTGCATTATGGAGCACTATAGTCAAGTATTGAAAACTTCCATCCATCACACTGGTCAAGTATGTGATCCTTTCTATACAAAATAGACTTGGAATAACTTGTAAATCTTCCTTCTCTTGAATGATATCTTCACTATAGTCTATTTCTTGGGTGAGACACAAGTTGTACGGTTGTACCAATGAGCTAATTGTATATGATTGTGGTGTATCAAATATTTTATGCTTCTATTATCAGAAAAAGAATTATGTACAAATGTTTCTGTTTTGGTCTAGATGTTGGAAGCTTACAAGCAATAAACTACTTATTTTGGGACACATTTTATGGTTAAAATGAGGGGTGTCACTATGCTACACCTTCTTGTGGGTTATTTATGTCACATTTAAGTGATTTTTGTATTATTTTGGTTCGAAATTATAATGTAGGAACATAATTGGCATAATTTAAATTTTATTAGATTTTTTTTTTTCTGTATACTCAAAAATTGATTTATTAAAAAATTAAATTATGTTAATTATGTCTTTAGGATATAATTTAGGTCTAAAATAGTACATAAATTACTTAGATGTGACATAAATCACCTTCAAAAGAGTGTAGCATAGTAATACCCTAAAATAAGACCAAGCTCAAGTGAGGAAGGGAAGTTGATCTTTGTCATACACAAAGAAATAGAAAAAGATCGAAAAGAGTAGAACATGTTTGTGCCATTTATCCCTGTGCAGAGTTTGCAAATTCTCACTATTGTTTCAATTTTATTGAATGTCTCCAAAGGGATATTACATTCAGACATGTTAAACTAGCATTCAAACGGAAACTTTCCCTATAAAGTTCCAATTTTGCAGTGTCCAAATCCTTGTGCTCTTCTTTTGATTAGGTTAAAGGGACAAACTGAAAGATAATCGTATCTTTTCAATAACTACAATATTTTAATTGATCTATGTATCTATACTTTTATAAATGTATTAGCATAATCTTTTTAATTGTCAAAATTACCCTTTGTTCACCGTTTTCTGTGCTCCTCTTTATATTTTTAATCAAAACTCAATTGTTTAACCCATAATATCTCACCGTTTAAAAGGGTCTTTTTATTACTCTTAAGAATCCTTGTGTTTATCTCCTTAATGTTATTGAGATCAACAAGTTAGTTGATGGGTGATCATATTGCTAACACAATGAATATAATATGTAAGAGAACGGATGTAGGATGGTTCCCAACTCTGAGCGATCCAATACTGCTATTGGTCTTTTTATTACTCTTGAGAATCCTTGTGTTTATCTCCTCAATGTTATTGAGATCAACAAGTTAGTTGATGGGTGATCCTTGTGTTTATCTTCTTTTTATTGTCATCCATAAACCCAGCCCAAAAGAACTCAGCAGTAGTTACAAGTTCTATCGGACTCTGAGTCTTATTCCCATGGACGAAAACATTAGGCTCATGCCAAATAAGCCAACTAAGCACAAAGTACCAAGCACCAATGAGCAACCTCAAAAGGGGGCACAAATAACACCACACCAAAGTATCAAACCAACCTTGCAATGAGCTCGACAAAGGAGGAGCATCTGATATAATAAATAAACCTGAAACTTGCCACACTTCCAAAGCAAAAGAGCCTTAACTAATAAATTCGTTCGCTCCAAAATGCTCCTCGAACTAAAAGAAGCATTGTTGCTGAGATTGTGATTCTAAGTCATATATGGGGCTCTAGCTAAGCTACACCCCCACTTAATTGGGTGGGTTCCAAAAGAATTTACTTAGTGATTTTGATGTTGTTATAAAGTTCTCGAAAAATTGAGTTCACTTAGCATGTGATAGACCACACAATTTTTTATAAAATGCATAAATGACATGAGAATGATATAGAAAAATGTGCCCAAAAAAATTAAAACCGTCAAAAAATAAAAGAATTTGATATGTTTTTTTATATTGTGCCGTTTAGGCATTTTATAAAAAATTGTATGTTCTGTTATATATTGAGTGACTTATTTTTTCAAGTGCTTTATAACAACACCAAAGTCATTGTGGGACCTACTCATTTTGGAGGAGGATGGGAATAATGCTACCCCTAAAATTGTCTTTGGTAGCTTAGCAAGAGCTCGCATATAGCATAAGGCTAGGATGCAAGGAACCTTGTGCCCGTGTTCGATACACCACAGACACAAACATAACCACGACATGTGTTTGACACGCGTATTAACATGTCCAAATAAGAAAAAAAAAAATAAGTTTTTCTGTTCGGACACATGACTGACACTGTTGGGACACAATTTGCTATTTTTTCCTTTTTTTTTAGAATTTTTTTTATTTTTGGAAAAAGGATAACTTGGAAGAGTCAGAAAACAAATTCTGCCTCTAACGGTGGACTTTCAGTGTTGTTTCAAGGAAGATGGGGTTTAAGTCTAGAGGTCCAATTCCAGAGAACAAAATTCTAGAGAGAGAAAGTGAAATGATGGAAGAAATTAACCATTAACCAGGGGTAGGTAGGTTTGGTGAATATTGAATGTTGGAGAAGGAGGGAGGGGAGATAGAGAGAGAGGGCTTGACCGTTGACTGGGAGGCTATGGGAAATCAGGCTAAGAGTCGCCTTTAACGGTGGAGAGCTACAGTGTGGTTTCAAGGAAGGTGGGGTTCAACTCTAGAAGTCCTATTTTGGCGAACAAATTCTAGAGAGACAGAAAGTGAGATGATAGAAGAAATCAACCATTAACCAGGGGTAAGTACGTTTGGTGAATGTTGAATGTTAAAGAAGGAAGAAGAGGGAGATAAAGGGGTTTCAAGGAAGGAGGGATGCTTGAGGTTGCTAACCTTTCACTTGATAAACAAAAAATGAAGGCAATGAATTTTAGTGGATGATGGAGATAAGAATTATCATGAAGAGGCTATTGAGGCCAATCAACAAGATCAGCAAATTTTAATTTTTTTGTTTGTATGTAATAAATATTTTAATGAAGGGATATGTTAGAATAAATAGGTGATATCTTTTAATTGTTTTTTGTTATGAAAAGATAGACTAAAATGACTTGATAATATTTAATTTTTGTAATTATATTTATTTTAGAGGAGATATCAGTCATATGTCAACATCAAAAAATCTCAAATAGATGCGTAGTGCTCATGACTATGCGCTGGAAAGGACAACATCAAGATAGACGTTAAAATGGTTTTGTGGTGTGTATTTAGATGGAGGCAAACGTGCTTAACTTCCTTTGGCTAAGGTCCATTCAAGCTTTTTGCCATTGTATCCCAACGGTCATTGATTTCTACAATTCACATTCCTTTTCCACGCTAATACATAAGAGTCTTCAGCTCCAAAAACACTTTCAAATAGCGAATTTGACTTGTCCAACTAAACAAGACCCAAGTAGTCAATTTACAATCTCAGCTTATTCTGCCTTATTGGGCATTAGTTCTATTCATTTCTTACAGTCGAAAAACAATGCAAATTCTTTCCCTCCTAACTATCATTGCTTATGTACTTGTCCCTTCTCTCCAAGTTTCCCTAGCAATTGATTCCATTTCTCTCTCACATTCCATAACTGATGGGATGACCATAGTTTCCAAAAAAGAAACTTTTGAACTTGGTTTCTTCAGTCCTGGCACTTCTAAGAAACATTATGTGGGAATTTGGTACAAGAATATCCCTGTTCAAACTGTTGTTTGGGTTGCAAACCGTGCCAGCCCTATCAATGATTCCTCCGGCATATTAACAGTCAACAGCACAGGCAATCTAGTTCTCACTCATAATAACATTGTTGTTTGGTACACAACCTCTGAGAAACAAGCAGGAAACCCAGTAGCCCAGCTTTTAGATTCTGGAAATTTGGTGGTAAGAGATGAGAATGAAGAAAACCCAGAAAGCTATTTGTGGCAAAGCTTTGATTATCCATCTGATACATTCCTGCCAGGGATGAAGTTTGGATGGGACCTAAGAATTGGTCTGAATAGGAATTTTACAAGTTGGAAGAGCCCAGATGATCCAGCTCCTGGAGATTTTTCTACAAGTATAAGGCTCACTAGTTATCCAGAATTTTATATGATGAAGGGATCTGAAAAGCACTTTAGAAGTGGACCATGGAATGGGCTTCATTTAAGTGGTATGCCACTTTTAGTGCCTAACCCACTATTTGATTTGAAGTTCATCTCCAATAAGGATGAGGTTTACTGCACATATTACCCCAAGAACAAGTCTGTAATCACAAGATCAGTATTGAACCAGAACACCTATGTTCAGCGCTATGTGTGGATAGAAGCACAGAGAATTTGGAAGGCTTATGCTACGATGCCAGCGCATTACTGTGATAATTATGGCTTCTGTGGAGTTTATGGAACTTGTATACTTGCAGACTTCACTGTTTGCAAATGTTTAAAAGGGTTCAAGCCTAAGTCACCACAAGCATGGAACTCATTCGACTGGTCACAAGGATGTGTGAGGAATAAACCACTAAGCTGCATGAATAATAGCAAAGATGGT
Source organism: Cercis canadensis (assembly GCA_003255065.1). NCBI lineage: Eukaryota > Viridiplantae > Streptophyta > Magnoliopsida > Fabales > Fabaceae > Cercis > Cercis canadensis. The sequence continues at coordinate 28,145 of QAOA01005445.1, forward strand.
TTTATCAAATTTGAAGGCTTAAAATTGCCAGAAACTACACATACTTTGGTGGATGAGATAATTGGTCTAGAGGAATGCAAAATAAAATGCTTGAATAATTGTTCTTGTATGGCCTACACAAATTCAGATATTAGAGGAACAGGTAGTGGCTGCGCCATGTGGTTTGGAGATCTAATGGATGTTAGATGGTTTTCAACTGGTGGGCAAGATTTATATATTCGAATGGCAGCTTCTGAATTAGGTAAGGATCTTATTTGACAAATAATCTCTAATTATTCTTCTAACTCAAGTATCCATTCTACTTTGAACATCTCAATTCTCTCCTTTAATCTATGATCTTAACAACTGTTTTTTGATTGATCAAATTCAATCATGAAATGGCAGAAAATGGGCATGAGAAGAAGTTAACAATAATAGTTGCTACCATCATTTCTACAATTTTTGGGATGCTTTTATTTGGGTCCTATTATATTTACAAAGTCCGTGGAAACTTGACTGGTAAAATTTCTTGAATCTCATTTTCCTATTTCTTCAATTGGAGATGTGATCATTTTGTCAACAAACTACCATGGCAAGAACAGCTACATGCAAACATGCAAGTAGAATAAATTTGTTTCATTAAATTTTATCAAAGTACATAGTTTGTTAATGCAGACAATTGATTTAAGTAAGTGAGACATTTGGAAGTTTGTTATTTTAAATGATACCTATTGATTTCCAACCTATTTTATGACGGATCTTAAGGGGGGCAAGTGCCCCACCTTCCAAATTTTTTTACTAAAACTCTTAAGAAAAATGTTTGAGATTCTCATATATTTTTAGTTTAGCCCCCATTGAATTATTTTTAGATTTGTCACTTAGATTGCATCACCGAACTTTGGCATCATAACAAAAGTAAAAAAGGTGTAGAATTTTCTAGTTCTTCTTAGTCGTTTGTGAAGAGATAGCTTTATATGAGTTATATTACTTGAGAGTCACTAAGATTGGAAACATGTACATGTCAGATTTGAATAGGTTTATATCTGCATATACTTCTATATATTTTCTTGCAGCTCTTAGTTGGACTTAGAATACTTCATTACATATAAAATTTAAGTATCTTAGAGGTTATAATTTGTCATTTATTCTTCATTTCATAGTAAATTTTTTTTGGTCTGAGTGGCTCTAACATGATATCAAATTCTCATACATTACATTAGAATTTGTAATTATAAACATGATCCAGAAGTTGACATCATGGTCTATAATTTTTTTTCTACGTTAATGAGTTCTAATACCCTTCTCATGCTTGAAAAAAAAGCTGAAGCTCTTTTCCTCATTTCTCCAGTGAACTCCAAAAATATAGCAGGGGATCAAAATAATGATGAGGAAGATCTGGATCTCCCATTGTTTGATCTGTCAACAATTGCCACTGCCACTGATAACTTCTCAAATATGAACAAGATCGGGGAAGGGGGTTTTGGACCTGTGTATAAGGTAATTTAATAATTAACTCATAAGATAAGAAAAATCAAAAACTACTAATGTTGTAAAGATATCTCAGTAAGTTTACAAACGTCAAAATGCAGGGAAAATTAGTACTTGGGCGAGAAATTGCTGTGAAGAGGCTTTCGAAAAGTTCAAGACAAGGAATGATTGAGTTCAAGAATGAAGTAAAGCTGATTGCAAAGCTTCAGCACCGCAATCTTGTAAAACTTCTTGGTTGTTGCATTCAAGGGAAGGAAAAAATGTTGGTCTATGAATACATGCCTAACACTAGCCTAGATTGCTTCATTTTTGGTATGGATTTTACAAGAAACCTTATTAAGAATAGACTAATTTGATGATTCCAGCCACTTTATAACTTATATTTGAATTTTTTAAATCATAGAGTTCAAATAGAACAACTGATTTGCTTTGGATGGTAACAGATTATACTAAAGGTAAATTGTTAGACTGGCCCAAGAGATTCAACATTATATGTGGAATTGCACGTGGCCTTCTGTATCTTCATCAAGATTCTAGACTAAGGATTATTCATAGAGATCTCAAAGCAAGTAATGTTTTGCTTGATGATAAGTTAAACCCAAAAATATCAGATTTTGGTATAGCTAGAAGTTTTGAAGGAGATCAAATTGAAGAAAACACAAACAGAATAGTTGGAACTTTGTAAGCATTTCTTACCAATCTCCATTTAATATATTTTACCTATCTATTTATACTCTCTTTGTCTAATAATGACTTGCAGTGGTTACATGGCTCCAGAATACGTTGCTAATGGACTATTTTCAGTGAAATCTGATGTATTCAGTTTTGGCATCTTATTGCTAGAGATCATATGTGGCAAAAGAAATAGAGGTTTTTATCATCCAGATGATACCCTAAACCTCATTGGTCATGTGAGTACATTATATAAACTTTCAATTTGTATTTGTCAAATAGGAATGTGTTAACCAGTTCCATTCCTTTATGGGCCAGGCATGGAAGTTGTGGAAAGACGACAGGGCCTTAGAATTGGTTGACACAAACATGAAGGACTCTTGCATTGTATCAGAAGTATTGCGTTGCATCCATGTTAGTCTATTGTGTGTGCAACAGTTTCCAGGGGATAGGCCTATCATGTCCTCTGTAGTTCCAATGTTAGGGGGTGAGAATGAATTGGTTGAGCCTAAACTACCTGGTTTCTTTCCAAGAAAGGACTTAGCTGAAGCAAATTCTTCCCCAAGTCAGAAAGAAACAGGCTCAATCAATGAAATAACCATTACCTTGTTTGAAGCACGATGAAAATAAATGGTACAGAGATAAAGTCAAAAAGGAAAATAGAAAAATGAATTATAGATGTAATGAGTACTGGAGGAGAATAGAAGAAAAGCAATGTTGTGAATGGAAAAAGTGTTTGTTTCTGTTTATACAGAAGCAGCTCTTTTCAAATTGAATAGTTTTTTGCATTATAAGGAGAATCTAAATTGTGATATTATTCTTATAGTAATTACATTGTTCCTTCATCAATGTATAGTCCATTTACTTTCACTCTCTTGCTTAAATTAGCCTTCATTTGGAATTTTACTTTGTTGGAAATTTTGTCTGGATTCCCCCTCCCTTTGTATTTCAGTCACACAGTATTTGAAAATAAACCACCAACCACCGTATTGGCACCTCTGCTTGGTGCCTATTTTCCTTGCCTTTGTTCAGGAGCCAATTTTGGATGTTACTACTGGAGGGGGACACAATCACTTGTACTCAACCCTTTAATTTTCTACAAGTAACTATTGTACTTGAGGAAGAACTCTCAACCTCAATCCCGAATAATATATTCATTGATACTCCTATTTATACTAGTACATAGAGACTTTTAGACTCGCTAACTAATTCTTATCATTATTGTAGATTCTTAAAAACATTAAACACTAACATTAATACCTAAAACTGAGACTCCTAATACTGGCATTTTTATAACTTCTGATAACTGATACTCAGAATCCTAAAGGATTTCTAAAAAATTCAAATTACATTTCTTTTCAACATTTACAAGCCCTCAAATTATAGACTAAACTAATTAATGCATTGGAAACCTGCCCTCTCCACACTATTAGTGGCAATGCTGATCAATGTATTACTATGAAGATTGAATGAAAAAAGAAAAATTGGTGTCAACCAATGCGATAGAAAGCCTTGCCACCCTCCTTGTTGCTTTGACGATGGTCTATGTAGCTTAAGAGTAGAAATGGACCACTTGGCTCAAATTTAACACATTTTACACTTCAACTGTTTGTCAATCATACCCAACATGTCACTGCTGCATTATAACTTAAGAGCTACTTTGATGAGTGAAGGAAAATGTGGTGAACTATGTTGAGAAATTGTTGCATTGTAGCCTAGAATTTACTTCAAAGAGGGAAGGAAAATGTGGATAACTGTGTTAAGAAACTACTGCATTATAGGTTAGAACTTACCATGAAGAGGGGAGAACGTGAACAACTGTGTTAAGAAATTGCTGCATTCCATCTCAGGAGTCATTTAATGAGGAAAGGAAAATGTGGAGAACACCGTTAAAAGATTGGAGCCCAGAAGTTACCTTGAAGAGGGAAGGAAAATCCGGAGAATTATGTAAAGAAATTACTGCATCATAGCTTAGAAGTTGCTTTGAAATTGCTGCATAATTTCAATTTCCAACCGAACTAACTACAAAAATTGACTGTCAATGATGCCCCTCTGCCCTTTTTCTTCCCGGCACCTTGTCCTTACTCCTTACCTTAATTGACATGTGCCAATTAACCTCTGTTACTTCTCTATTTAAGCAACTAAAAATTCCACCCAATATTGTCAAGCACAGATTTTTTTCATGGCAAGATATTCAGGTGCTACCCAAATTTCGAGGACCTTGCCATCAAGTCTATGTATGAAGCTCAATCCAAAATTACCAGCAATTTTGAGATATTGTTCACCTTTGTTTATACTATATGAGAAGGGATAACAAATTATTCAAGGGTGTTTTTAGATGCTTTGAAACTGGAAAACAATTTTTCTAAGCCTCATGTGGAGGTATATCAACAAAATATTGTTAGTTAAAATAATACTCTACAATTATCATTTAAATTGTCTTATGAATATTGTTGTTTATGTTTTATCAAATCAATTTTATCTTATTGATTATAGTTATCTTAATATACTTGGATATCTTGTTCCATATCGTGACTAGAGATATCATTTAAAAGATTATCAAGGATAAAGTCGACCAAGTAGCAAGTATGAATTGTCTAAAGTTAAGAAACTACTGCATTATAGGTTAGAACTTACCATGAAGAGGGAAGGAAAATTCGGAGAATTATATAAAGAAATTACTGCATCATAGCTTAGAAGTTACTCTGAAATTGCTGCATAATTTCAATTTCCAATCGAACTAACTACAAAAATTGACTGTCAATAATGTCCCTCTGCCCTTTTTCTTCCCGGCACCTTGTCCTTACTCCTTACCTTAATTGACATGTGCCAATTAACCTCTGTTACTTCTCTATTTAAGCAACTAAAAATTCCACCCAATATTGTCAAGCACACATTTTTTTCATGGCAAGATATTCAGGTGCTACCCAAATTTCGAGGACCATGCCATCAACTCTATGTATGAAGCTCAATCCAAAATTACCAGCAATTTTGAGATATTGTTCACCTTTGTTTATACTATATGAGAAGGGATAACAAATTATTCAAGGGTGTTTTTAGGATAACAAATAATTTAAGGGTGTTTTTAAATGCTTTGAAACTGGAAAACAATTTTCCTAAGCCTCATGTGGAGGTATGTCAACAAAATATTGTTACTTAAAATAATGCCATACAATTATCATTTAAATTGTATTATGAATATTGACGTTTATATTTTATCAGATCAATTTTATCTTGTTGATTATGATTATCTTAATATGCTTGGATATCTTGTTTTGTATCCTGGCTGGAGATACCATTTAAAAGATTATCAAGGATAAAGTCGACCAAGGGGCAAGTATGAATTGTTTATTCATAAACACTCTTTATTATGAAATGTTATTAGTGAAAGATGCTTTGGAATATTCAAGACAAGAATTCCCATTTTAAATTAATTCATCTAATTAAAAGACAGAAAAATTTCATGGCTTGTTGCACTATTCATAACTTCAAGACTCTATTAAGATGGTAGGACATCAAGAAGATATTAGTAGTAATGTTGCTCAAACTGTCCAAATTTTATGATTGTTAGAGCAAATTTTATTTGATTGATATGGTTTTGTTGACTTTAATTAAATAAATTATCTTAACTTAATTATTAAGAATTTACTTTCTTATAATTATTAATTTTTGAATAACTGTAAAACTATACACAGTTACATTTAAAAATTATTTTTTGAATACACCCCTAGTAATAGGGTTGTGAGGGCAAAAACAACATTTTAATGAGGGTTTTCTTACCACAAAGAAAAATACATATTCTTTTTCGTAGTATTCTACAAATTGTACAATGTGTTTATTTATTTTTATAATTTTTTGATTTCAAAATTTTAACATATAATACAATTATGAATTATTAAGGATTTATTTTCCTATAATTATTATTTTTTGGATAACTATAAACCTATATACAGCTACATTAGAAATTATTTTTTGGACGCCCATATTAGTGGGGTTGTGGGGGTAAGAGCAACATTTTAGTGGGGCAAATTAGTGTAAATAGAAGAGGTAATGAAATTATTATATATATACATTAAATGCAATTTTTTTGAGCTTGTGGGGCAGTGAGGGTACCAAACACCAAGGTCCATAACAGTTACCCCAATATGCCTATCCAAAACTAATCATAATTCAAGAGACAATAAAAAATTTGTCAGCATATAAATAATACCAACATGGAAATTTTTCTAGCCCCTTGTATTCTTGAGATCACATATCAAAAGTGAAACAGGGTAAACTGCAAACATGCATTTTTGCTACAGTTGCATCCTCTCACGGTCATGCTTCACATTACCTTGAAGGACAAGATTAGACTACTGAGAAAGTCCACTGCAGCAGGATGAATCTATCATTGAAGTTCCAAATTCAATCAGGTGATAGATTACTTGCACACAGAGCATGATGTTTTCCTACGCAGCCAAGGATCGATACACTGACAAAATCATGATTAGTGAGATAGGTTGACACTTTTGTCTCTTTGCAAGAGGGGAAAAAGAAAAAGAAGAGGTGAATTAGAAATTCCTACATCTTTGTGAAATTTGTGCAAACAAGGAAGATGTCGAATGGTTTCTCCCTTAACTGGGGTCTCAAGACATATTGCACATGCCTCATCAAAGTTGTCAGTCTGCAACAAAATGAAGAAACATCCATCAGTGTTCAACCTATAATTGTTCCCATCATCCAAGTGCGTCATTCCACAGACCCTTATTTTTTCCCCATTGAGTTCCATACCTTGAACCAAAAAGGGGAGAGAGGAGGGAGTGGAGGGAGCACAATAGACTGTCTAAAATTTGACAATACAACCTATTTATTTTTTTCCTTACAAAAGAAGCAACTAATCACTTGACAATCACGTAGACAATACCTGTATAGTAGACTGGTAAACTGCTGATTTGATTGGAAGATGCACCAGCATGTTGGTGATTGTTCTCATCAAGTGCTAATAACAACTCATAATCATTTCTGTATGAGAGGAAAGCGAGGACCTTATATTCAATGTTATACTTATACAAAACAGAAGAGAGGAAGAGAACTCTCAGAAAACTAACAAGACCTTTCCTATAGAACACCTAGATATAAAGGAAAAGAAAAGAACCACCTCCCAAAATGAGTATAAAAAAAAAAAAAGAATTAACCTTATACTGAACACTATTGCAAACAGCATAACCCAATTTCATTTCCGTTGCCTAACAATTGCTGCTACTGCAATCTCATAATTTAATGGTTAGAATTTCTTTTCAATACAACAACCATACTATCAGATGAACCACAAGTAACTCCACTAAGCAAGGGAAAGGGTACTGAATATATGTTTCAAAGCCAACATAATACCAAGCAACATTTAAATTTAATTTTCTTTCTTATCAAGCAATCAAATAGAAAGTATGAATGAACAAATCTAACAACATATAACAGTATAGATAGATAGTAGTAAAATAGATAACTCAAAGAACAAACAGTTACCAATATATTGTCAATCTTTCTATATATCAGATAATCAAGACCCATGACCAGAATGGTATGGAAAAGGAAAAAAGAATTTATCTAATTAAGTTTACATTAGCAGGACAAGAAACTAAGAGTGGTGGAGACTCTTGCAATGCTGCAGCATCAGAGTAGTTGCAAAAATGGTACTTTTGTAACTTATGTTTCAGCACAGGGTCAAAGCAGCAACATTAGTTATTGTTGCAGGAATTTGAAGCACTGAGAATATTGTTGTTCAACATACATCCACATCTTCAGTTGAGAACCTGAATGTCAAATTCCTTCAATTTTTATCCAAACCAAGAATTTGCATCAAAAGATATTTATAATTTTTTTGTTTAAACCTAAATTGCTCCTGAAGCAACCTCTTCCAACAGTGTCCATATAGGATTTCAGTATAAAAGAGCCAAAAGAATCAACCATGCCAAAAGTTATAAGCATCAGTACTTACCTGGCTAGATTCACATTTCAGTCCTTACTCGTAATTAATCACTGATATTTTTTTTCTTTAAGCCCCAAAATCGAAAAATCAAATATTTCCTGGGAGTTGTTATTTGTTAAGCACCTTGTTTTCTAATAATTGTGATCAACCTATATTAGATACATAAAAAATGAATAGTTTTCTAATATCTTCATAATGTAAAATACTGTAATCCCAGTTTTGCACCAATTTCTAAACTATAACACCACCTTGGCAAGGAGTAGACGCTGTTGAGTATCAGTCGAGACAAGAATGAAATGTAACTGATGTGCACAAATTTATTCACAAAGAACTTACTCATTGAAATCACGTTGAGCTTGGAAGATGTCATCAGCCATTCCCATATCACCAAGATCCTCTAATGCTTCCAATATATTAAGTCTCTGCACAAGAAAGAGAACACACATAATTTGAATTAATTTTATACAATTTCACCTAATCCCGATGGTTAACTCTAAAGATGAAAACAGCGAAAAGAACAAAAAAATTAAATGATCTACAATATTGAAGATAAAGAGCTGATTACTTTAAGAGACATCCATCCCTATATTGACATTGACCAACCAAAAATAAAAGTGCCTGCTATATGACAATTTGATGAAAAGAACACAAAAGTGAAGGAAAAAAGTTCTTAGGAAAGCATACACGAAAAATAAGATGAGCACAATGGAAACTCAATATAAATAAGTAAAAATGCGGGCAGCTAGAGAGAGTCTAATTTGATAGTTGCTAGGTAAGAGGAAAAAAGAAATGAAAATACCATGTCTAAGTCCATATTGAAAGGAAAGCAGAGATTTCTTCCTCTAGATGATATGGTACGTGTGGGAGACTGACTTAGACCACTTCTCAACTGTGACATTCTATTAGTGCGAGGAACTTAATTCCCAGCTCTCCTCCTATTTAAAGAATTTTGATGAGCCAGTAAACGAGGCTGTCTATTTGAGGGCACCCTTTGGAACCATCTCTATAAAATCAAAAACAAACGATCAAAGTTCAAAAGAACACATTACACTCCAAATCATGAATACCAAACTGATAAATTATCTATTCAGAAATCAATTATATATACATACGTATAGATACCCATATACAATATACAAGGTACAAGCTAAAAGGTTGAGCTCTACTAAATAATATTTTTCAAACAAATCAACCATATATATCGATAATAACATCATTTCATGTTCATTATAATGGATCCTTTCGGAATACATTTAAACCAGTTAATAAACAGAGAGATACAAGATATGCGGCTTTCACATGTATCTTGCTGGAACCTCTTACTTTAGATTCCACATTTACCACCCATAAATCATCNCTTAGACCACTTCTCAACTGTGACATTCTATTAGTGCGAGGAACTTAATTCCCAGCTCTCCTCCTATTTAAAGAATTTTGATGAGCCAGTAAACGAGGCTGTCTATTTGAGGGCACCCTTTGGAACCATCTCTATAAAATCAAAAACAAACGATCAAAGTTCAAAAGAACACATTACGCTCCAAATCATGAATACCAAACTGATAAATTATCTATTCAGAAATCAATTATATATACATACGTATAGATACCCATATACAAGGTACAAGCTAAAAGGTTGAGCTCTACTAAATAATATTTTTCAAACAAATCAACCATATATATCGATAATAACATCATTTCATGTTCATTATAATGGATCCTTTCGGAATACATTTAAACCAGTTAATAAACAGAGAGATACAAGATATGCGGCTTTCACATGTATCTTGCTGGAACCTCTTACTTTAGATTCCACATTTACCACCCATAAATCATCTTTAAGATATTCAAAAAACATATGAAAGGACTACGTCATGATATGCAGAACAATAATTCAACCCAAAACTATTTGTCATAGCTACACCGAAAAAAGCACATTAACAATTCAAGATATTCTAAACATGACACTTTCTCATACAGAGAGGAATATTGTTCAACATATGAAATTCAAAAAGAGAATATGTACATTTTTGCTGCTATGACTGCTCCCAGCGTGTCTTGTGTTCAGTCTGTTCTCATATTGGCCACTAATATGGCTTCTAATCTGGGTTCTAAAATCATTATTTCTGCTTGAATGATGCCCAGTTACCTCATATATAGGCTGAGCAGTTCTCCAACCATCTGATCCCCCAGAGCAGTAATGCGCATTTCTAATTGCATGAAGAAGCATAAAATGGATTAATATCTCACAGTCTTAGTTGCTAACTGCAATATTACACATTGGCCGTATATATATATTTGACCCTTGCTTGACTCTTTCTACAAACATCATCACATTTCAAAAATCTGCTTTATCATTCACAATTTCTGCAATTTCCGGGATGCTTTTTATTTGGGTACTATTATATTTACAAATCGTCAGAAACGTGACTGGTAAAATTTCTTGCATCTCATTTTGCTGTTTCTTTAGAGAGATTTAATCATTTAGTCAACATACTGCCATGGCAACTGGCAAGCACAGCTACATACAAACATGCAACTAGAATAAATTTGTTTGATTAAACTGTATCTGAGCACACCTTCCGTCCTTTCTGCAACGAGGCCAAGTCCCTCCCGGGCAATCTTAAGGTGTAACCCATTTCGTAGGGAAAAACAACAAAAAATCCCCTTTTAAGTGTTAGTTTGTTAATGCAGTCAATTGACTTAAGTAAGTGAGACATTTGGAAGTTACCAGTAACACAAAATCGTCAAATAGGCTGCATCACTGAACTTTGGCCAATTCATTCACTTCACCCCTTCACACACGCAGCACCAAAGCTCCTCCCTCACCTTCATCTTCTTGCCCCTGTTCTCCTTTTCTCGCTCAATAGACAACAGAGCAAACAAAAAATCTCACATCTATCCAACAAAACAATTCGAACCCACCACACAAAGAGGGTCAACCCCAAAACGGTTTTGATGTATTGATTCGTCAACTTCCTCCACTCTCCCCATTAGGCCACCGCCGACCACCACCTCACTGATGACATCTCCATCAATTTTAATGCCCAGTTGGTGGAGGACCACCGCACCCTTGTCTTTACCTATTTCATGATCGCAGGTCCGATTGAGTAGATCGGTGGAAGACGCGGGAAATGGGTTTCGATCCAAGCAAAGAGAACTCCGGTTGCAAGGATTCGGCGAAATAAAGAAGAGAGGAGAGGGGTCACGGGAATTATGGGGTATTCTCTGTCATTTTCATGTTTTATTAAGGACAGTTTTGTCCAAAAATTTCTTTTAAAAGAGGACCGGTCATCAAAATTTGTCGCAAATTCACTACCAAAATACACTGTATGTACTTTCAATTATTTATTTCATTCATGAGATATGAAAAAGACCAATCATCTTGAAAACATTTGATATTTCATAAGACTCTCCGGATGACGAAAAAGCAAACTGAGAACACGCCTCCACCACCCTCGGTGGAGGAAAAAGATCTGATTGCTCGTTCCTGTAAGAAAGTCAAGAAGGTAGGTGACTTAGAACCTGAATCCTCCCTGATCCTTTCGAAGGTGGTAGTAGGGGAGCTTGGCAGAGTTAATGCAGAGAGCATGGAGCAGGAAGCTCAGTTGAACGCTGGAGAGGTCAAGACCCTTCATGAGGTCCATGAGGATGGTGAAAACAAGCGGACAGTGTCCAGTGGAGTTGTGGATATTAAGGTGACGGACGCTATTATGGTGGATGAGGATGCGGAAGTAGTGCATGAGGACCAGGGTACGAGTAAAACCAACATGCAAGTGGAGTCCTTAATGGACCAACCAGATCAGGGAAGCTATAAGGATCGTCTAATGGGCACGCGTCCTAACTCAGAGTGTTCCAAGAACCCTTGGAGGAATGCTAGCCTAGAGGAAGAGTGTTTGTATTCTGGTCACATTCTCAGACCCACGCGACTTGCGGTTTGCCCTTACGGGGGGTCCTTGGCTGATTTTGGATCATTACTTGGTTGTTCACAGGTGGAGGCCCCTCTTTGATCCCAATGATATGCAAGTGAAGAGACTTGCAGTGTGGATTCGTATACCGGGACTACCCATTGAATTTCACAATGAAAAGTTTCTGTGGCGTGTGGGCTCGCTACTAGGCACGACACTCAGGGTGGATACTCTTACTTCTCAAATGTCTAAAGGAAAGTTTGCGCGTATTTGCGTGGAGATCGACTTGCGTAAGAGTTTAGTTCCCAAGTTCAAGCTCTACGGTAGAGAGATTTCCATTGAATATGAAGGCCTCCACATGGTGTGTTTAAGTGTGGCCGTTATGGACACCGTAGTGAGGCTTGCATGGTGAGACACCCCTTACTAGTTCCTGAAGGAGTTGCTAGCGATGACCGGGGGAAGAATAAGGTCACCGGAACAGAGGAAGTCATGGCCACGGATACTATTCATAATAGCGATAATCCTGGGGACTCTTCCCACATTTTCGGGTCATGGATGCTAGTGCAAAAAACCCAAAGACGTAGACAAGGAAACCCAAGAAAAGTCAGTAATACTCCAGAGAAGGAAATTACGGGATTGGGAGGTACAGGCAATCTTGATGTCACTGTTAAGGAGGATGGGTCTCGCTTCAATCCCCTAGCAAAAACTCATGAAGAAGAGGTGCACCAAATAGAGTCAATTCAGGCGGGTTCTCTGCATGGTTTCAATCACTTCGATATGGGGAATACGCAGGAAGGCCATGTGGGGCCAAGCAACTCAAGTCCAAAACTATCCCTTCTTACACGTACTGGGGCTAGCAAATATTTAAATGGAGCTAAAGCTAGCTACACGGCAAATGGGCATTTTAAAAAAGGTGGGGCCCGGGGGGGTCATGTTAAGAAAATTAATTCTGGGGTATCTAAGGTGAAAAATGGGGGTGTAAGTAAGGTTAACAGTATGGGAAAGGAAAACATGGGTGGTGCTCTGAATAAACTGGCAGAGAAAGAAAGGACTACTTCTTCTCGGGCTAACTATCTAGATCCTTCTTTCCAAGCAATCCTGAAAGCTTTAGCGCCTCAGTCGAAGGAGGAAGCTTTGACGAAACTTAGTCGCCTCGTTCAAGTTTCTACTGCTAGCGACCTTGTTACTCCTTGCCCTACGGATGAAGGTGAAAGTAGAGTGAGGGAAGTAAAGCAACCTAAACCGCCTGACCTGGGTTTGCATGCAGGACATAAAATATCTAACATGCATGGGTCGAAGGTGGTAGGAAGTATATCTGGCCTTTCGGATAGAGAGACTCGCGACAGTGTGGATGAGCTGGAGGGGTCCTTGATGAATACCCAGTGAGGGGTTGGTTCCGATGAAGTTTTGGCTTTGGTTCTATTATATATTGGTTGTTATGGATTTACACCAAAACTTAATGGTTTGGAACTGCAGGGGAGCGGGTAGTAGGGGTTTTTGAAGATTGTTTCAGGACCTCATACCCAAGTTTCGTTTATCTTTTGTTGCTCTCATGGAAACTCACATTAGTGAAAATTAAAAAAAAAGCTGATGGTTTTATTAGATGTTCTGGGTTTGACTCCTCTTTCTGTATGGAAGCTCAAGGCTTCTCAGGTGGCATCTGGTGTATGTGGGACTCTTCCCTGTGGACAGTTTCGGTCCTCTCTTCTCACAAGCAGCTCATTCATCTCCGGGTGAGTTTTCAATCTAATGCTCCTTGGTTGCTTACGGTGGTCTATAGTAGCCCTATTCCTAGCTTTCGTGCCTCGTTATGGCAAGAACTAAGGAAGATTCATGCTAGTGTTTCGGGGCCTTGGTGTGTGGCAGGAGACTTTAACTCTTTACTCCATCGTTCCGAGAAGCTAGGGGGTGTTCCTCTTACTATAGGTAGTTGTAGAGCCTTCTATGAGTGCCTTGATGATTGTGAACTAATGGATGGGGATTTTCAAGGACCTAAGTTTACTTGGCATCGTCGGGGGGTGAGAGAAAGACTTGAAGGAGTGATTCACAATATGGAGTGGCGTATGACTTTCATGGATGCTGCTATTATTCATTTGCCACACTTTAAGTCTGATCATAGTCCCCTCTGGATTAGATTTGACAATGGTACTAGCACTATCAGAGGTAAGAAGCCATTCAAATTCTTGGATGCTTGGCTTCTCCATGAGGATTTCTCTGAGATGGTGCTTCGTTCTTGGGTCACTAGAGACACTTGGGTGCAAACTGTCGATCATTTTATGAAGGAAGCTTCGGATTGGAATTGGGGTGTCTTTGGCAACATCTTTAGGAGAAAGCAGCGCTTATATAATAGATTGATGGGTATCCATCATAAACTTAGTTTGGGGCCTAATATCTTCCTTAAGAATCTTCAAGTCCAACTTTGGAAAGAACTTAAGTTAGTTCTGAAAGAAGAGGAGCTCATTTGGGTCCAGAAAGCTAGATGCAATTGGGTTTAGTTCGGGGATAAGAACACTAAATTCTTCCATGGTACAATTGTAGTGAGACGTCGAAGAAACAAAATTGCCGCTCTGAAGGATGACTCTGGAGGCTGGGTTTTTTATGAGGGTTTGCTTTGTACTATGGCAGTGAACTTCTGCAGAGAACTCTATCACGATGATAGCTTGTTTATTCCTTTTCCTTTAACAGGTTGTTTTCCTTGTATTGATCACCTTGACTTGCAAGTGTTGCATGGCTCTATTTCTTACGAGGAAGTCCGAAACTCGCTTTTCATCATGGGTGCTCTAAAGGCCCCTGGCCCCGATGGGCTTCATGCTCTCTTCTTTCAAAGTCAATGGGAGGTGGTGGGCCCTTCTCTCTTCTCTCTCATTTCGAATCTTGTTGCTAAACCAGAGACAATCCGGGACATAAACAACACTTTGCTCACTTTAATCCCGAAAGTGGATGCCCCGGAGTCCATTGCCCAGTTTAGGCCAATCAGTTTGTGTAATGTGGCTTACAAAATCCTCACTAAGATTATTGCTACTAGGCTTCGCCGAGTGATGAACTATTTAATTGCTCTGACGCAATGTAGCTTTATTCCGGGGAGACAGGGGTCTGATAATATCATCATTGCTCAAGAGGTGGTGCACAGCATGAGATATAAGAAGGGTAAGAGAGGCTTCATGGCTATTAAGATTGATCTTGAGAAAGCTTATGATCGGCTTAAATGGGATTTTATTCGGGAAACTTTAGAGGATATTGGGCTAGGGGTTGACCTCACTTCTCTGATCTGGCACTGTTTTTCTTCCTCTTCCTTGAATGTGATTTGGAATGGCTCTAAAACAAGTGACTTTACTCCTACCAGAGGGATTCGCCAAGGGGACCCTCTCTCCCCTTATCTTTTTGTTCTTTGTATAGAAAGATTATCTCATTTGATTAATTCTGCCTTGACTAGTGGCCTATGGAAACCAGTGCGGCTTTCTAAGAATGGGCCTCCTCTCTCACATCTTATGTTTGCAGATGATCTCTTCCTTTTTGGGGAAGCTTTTATGGATCAAGTTGACATTATGAGTACTTGTCTTAAGCTGTTCTGTGATAGCTCTAGGCAGCGAGTCAGTATAGAAAAATCGAAAGTGTGCTTCTCTGCCAATGTTAGTCATTCTTGCAGACAGGAGCTTTCAAGCAAACTGGGTATTGGTGTGATGTGTGACCTTGGGAAATACTTTGGTGTCCCACTGTTGCATAAGCATAGCAGCAAATCTTCCTTCATCTACATTACTGAAAAAGTAATAAGGCGCCTTAGCGCTTGGAAAGCTTCTTCTTTGTCCTTGGCAGGTCGCCTTACGCTTTGCCAATCGGTCCTCTCAGCCATGCCAAGCTACACCATGCAAACAACTTGTCTCCCGTTGGAACATGTGATGACCTTGATAAGCACACCAGAAGCTTCTTATGGGGCTCAAATTCGGAAAAAAAAATGCATCTGGTTTGTTGGGACAATGCTTGCAGCCCCAAAAGGTCAAGGGGTTTGGGTTTGAGACATTCCAGACAAGTGAATTTATCTTTCATGATGAAATTGGGTTGGGGGTTGGTTAATAACCGTGATGCTCTTTGGGTCTAAGTTCTTAGAAGCAAATACCAGTGTGCCTCGGATACCCTTCCAATTATGCGGCAAAGGGTAAGCTGTTCTAATGCTTGGAAATGTATTTCTAGAGCTTGGCCTAACTTAAACAAGAATTTGATTTGGAGGTTAGGCAATGGGCAAGGGACCTCTTTCTTGATGGACCATTGGGTTCCTGGTATTCATTCCCTTCGCTCTTGCCTTACTACTGAGATTGGAGATGAGTGGGAGTAGGCTAATGTGGCTCATTTTGTGTCTATGCATGAGGGTTGGGACTGGACCTTGCTGGAAAGCATCCTTCCTAGAGAAGTGTGCTCTCTGATCGCGGGTATTAAACCACCCTTAATGAATGGTGGGGAGGATTGTCCTGCTTGGAACCTCTCGAAAGATGGAGCTTTTTCTATTAAGTCTGCCTATTTTAGCCTAATGGATCACTCAGAGGAAGAGTTACACGGGTTATTTAGGAAGATTTGGAGGTGGGAGGGTCCTCATCGTGTGAGGACCTTTCTATGGCTAGTGGGTCATGACAGTATTCTCACAAATTTCAAAAGATATCTAAGACATATCACAGCTGATCCCATTTGTGCAAAGTGTGGTAGGGAATTGGAGTCCACGTTACACGTTCTTCGGGATTGCGTCGCAGCTAGGAAAGTTTGGTGGCGGTTAGTTCATCCTAGTTTGTGGCAGAAGTTTTTCGACCTTCCTCTACATGCTTGGATGCTTTCGAACCTTCGTGAGGATTGGGGGCTATTTTCTTGGGCTCAAGTTTATGGTGTGACTTTACACTCTCTTTGGGGAGCTGGGAATGCTTTTATTTTTTATAATGGTTCAGATGCTGATAGGGATTGTTTGGTTCCGTATATTTGGACTAGAGTTAAGGAACTTAATGTAGTAAGTGCTCTTACTGGTAGCAGGTCTTGAAAAGTTAGGCGCATCACTCAAAACATCTGCTGGTCCTTTCCTAGGGAGGGATGGACCAAGCTTAATTCAGATGGCTCAAGAGGTGGGTCTACGTTGTCTACAGCGTGTGGAGGGCTTATCAGAAATGCTGAAGGTTCTTTTGTAGCTGGGTTTTCGTGCAACTTGGGTCATTGCTCTATCATTCTGGTTGAGCTCTAGGGGCTGGTGCATGGACTCTATCTTGCTTGGGAGCTGGGCATACCAAGAATTGAGGCAGAAATAGATTCCAAGTGTATGCTGGAACTTCTGTTAAACTGTAGCAGCAATCTATATCCCTGTTATAACTTAATTCAAGAGGTTCATGCTTTGCAGCGTCGCAGTTGGGAGCTAGAGATTAAGCATGTCTTCAGGGAAAGCAACAAGTGCGCCGACGCTCTTGCTAGGAAGGGACACAATGACCCTTTTTCTGTTTTGCATTTTTTTTGACCCTCCTGTCTGTATTAAAGAACTCCTAGTAGAGGATTGTTTGGGTGTTTCAACTCCCAGATTAATCCCAGTGTAGTTTAGTTTGTCTTTGTTGGGCTTTGCCCTGTTAGATAACCAAAAAAAAAAAAACTATTGAAATTTGGGAAACCAAATTCATTTTTTAAGAGGAAAAAAATGTAATTAGGCCAAAACAAAAACATGTATAAGTAAACTTGTTTATTTGGGAAAATTATTTATACATATTAAAAGTTTGATTATATCATAGTTTGGTAACTTATGTGTTGGTGCTCAATCATTATATGTGGCATTTTGTGATATCCATGTCACATGTCGTTACTCACATATCGGCATGTTATTTCGTATTAGTTACATGTGTTTAATTAATTGTTTTGTCTAAGTATATTATCATTTGTTTAAATGTGTGATTATTCTATATTAACGTGTGTTGTTATCAAACTTCATGAATGGAGTTAATTAGGCACCAAATTAGAATGATTTAACACCTATAATACTAAATTATAATATTAAATAAATTTTAACACGTAAAAACATTTTTCTCTTTTTATTTTCACTTTAGCTGTGTTAGCTAATACAATATAGGTACATGAGAGTTGATATTTTTAACCAAAAAATACATAGAAAGTTAGTAACGAATACCCATGGCAACTTAAATAGCTGGAACTGCACAATTTATATTATGGAGGCAAAAATCAAATAACAACAAGCTGAGTGGTACTAAAATCGTCATCAAGATTTTTGAGATTCTGTAAAATTAATTAGTTATAAATAATGTTTTTCTAGGTTAATAGAAAATTTATATGCTTTTTTTTTTTTACTATTTTTGGTAGTAACTATGGATTCAAACACGAAACCTATAAATCTTGAGAACGATCTTAGTACCACTCAACTATAGGCTGTTTGTTAATTTATATGCGTTTTCAAAGGCTTTTGTTAACATCTTCCCCATAGGGTGCATGATTAGAAAGCTTAAATGAGATGAGCTCCTCCTTGAAAACTTATAATGAAACTTAAATAGGGTGAATCCCACCTTAAAACAGTATAAACTAATGTGCTAATAAATGCAGGTGTTTTTAATTACTATCCCGTTTGGTTTAGTAAATAGATTTTTGATCTTTTAATTTTGAATATATATTAAAAAATATCCGATTGAAAATTCTTCTACGTTAGAAGAATTAGAGAAGAAAACATACATAATCTAGATGGAAGCAAACAGGTAAGTGGTGTTAAGAAAAAAACAAAAAAAGTGGCATTCAAAAAATTAAAAAAGAGTGGTGCTTAAAGAAAAGGTAAGTGGTAATAAATGACGTTAAAGAAAATAAAAGTGGCGTGAAAGAGAATAGCTTCTTGTCTATAGCATGTCTAGGGTTGTAATTGCAACAGAAAAACATGTTTTTCCAAGGATGAAATGACAAAAGTTTTTATGTTCCGCTGGATGTAGCATGTGTTTTGAGGTTGTAACCGCTATCCTAAACATGCTACTACTAATGTGATTGTGGAAAGAAAAATCACACTTAGGTTACTTCCAAATGCTTAACCAAACAAGCTATTTGTGTGTATAGCCTATTGCTTTAATAATTCTTTTCTTTTTTGTTGTTGACAATAAAGATATTTTTAAGTTAATTTTCACGCATTGAAATTAAGTTTTTTCTCAAACAATTTTAATGACATACCTTCTACATCAATTTGGTGTATTAAAAAAATTTTAAAAAATTACTTTAAATGCTTTTGTAGTTCTTAAAATATAAAATTTACGTGTTAGTTTTTTATAGAAATCTTGAAAAATTCTAGAGAATTCTGATAAGTAAAATCTTTATTATTCATAATTGGTTTTCTTACAAATATTAGAAATTGGCAAAGATTAACCAAAGAAGAAAAAGAAGTCTACTTTTTCTTAAGGTACATTATCCATTACCATCCCTATAGGTATATGTAACTTATGAACTAAGGAAAAGAGTTTCAATTATACAAAAATGTAAAATAAAAAGTTTCTATAATTTAATAATTTAATTAAATTCTCAAGAAAGGTTTATATATTTGTTTTGAGTCATTAAAATTAACTCAAAAAATAATATTGGGCCTTTCAATTGGGCCGAAAAAGAAGGGTAAGTTGGGAAGTGAACAGTACGCGCCAGCTAAGAGGTTTGAAGACCAGAGCTGGGACCAAGAGACAGACACGAGACAAGAGACACAAAATCGTGAGCTTTGCCGGGGCTTTTGGTCGCGAAGACACAAGGGCGGGGTTTCGTTTTCAAACCAAATAAATTACCTCTGATATGAAAAAAAAGAACAAAACTTCTCTATCTCTCTCTCTCTCTCTCTGTCTCATTGTCCTCGTGATTCGTGCACTCTAAGCTTCCCTCTATAAGTCCCCTGCTTCTGCACAAATTGGAGCCCTTGTTTTCACTGAGCTACTCTCTCTGGGCCATCACACTCTGCACGTGAAAATCTGCTTTGAAACTGGTCCTCTCAGCTATCTTCTTCGAAGACCAATTTAGGGTTTTAGTAAATGTTTGCTGAATCTCAATCCCAACCCCACATTGGCCATGGTGCTTTGGTGATTCAGCTGCTTAAAATATGGTTTCTGCTAAAAAGGTAGCTCCTTTTTCGTTATTTTTCCTTTTTCTCATCATGGGTTTTTCCCCATTTTTCTAATTGTTGATGGGTGGGTTTCCTTGTCTGCTAGTGGTTGGAAATTTCTGCTCCTTTGATGCATGATAGGGTTTCGATGATTAAAATAGTTTGTTTCTCTCTTCTGCCCCTTTTGCATTTTATATTGGTTATGCCATCTTTGGTTCTGATTTGTGGTGTCTGGTGTACTGAGATCTTTTATTCCTCTGGGGGTTTATCGCCAACATTTCTGACATCGGTATCTAATTAATTTTTGAAACCAATGATCGAATGGTTTTAGTTTAGTATGCCATTTTGCTTTTGATTACTTGTATTTGGTCATTCTTGTATGCGAGCATGAAGTTTTGATTTTTTAACGAGTTTAATCTCCATGTTGCTTTGAATTGGCAAAAGGGGGGGAAAGTTACTTCAATTTGTGATGTGATATGGGGATTATTACCAAACACTTTTCCTAGTGTTGCAAGAAAACCTTAGCATAAACTTTTCTAAGACAATTCTCACAAGCAGAGAAGATTATATAGAGCTTAGGAAAATAAAATGATAACTTATTTATCATCATGCCCTTAATTTTTGGTGAAGGATGAAAGTGATGGACAGAAAAATAAGCGATAGTAGGTACATGTATTATGTTTGGTGAAGCCGTCAGGGTTAATCTATGAGTTAAATATGGCTCAGTTCTGGAGCAACTTCTTATTATACCATTTTGTGGTAAAAGGATGTGGTGAAACATGTTTCATACTGTCTTCAGTATTTTGGAGCTTGTGGAGATATAGGTCCATAGAGATCAATCCTTCAATTAATGTGAAGATTGTCTAAAGGTTATGCAGTGTTGGAAAGAGTCGGGCCAGATGGCTTAGCAGTAGAAAACTGAATACTCCTGAATTCATATTGTTCATAACTTGATGTCAACCAGAAAAACAGAGAGAAGAAAAAGTAATCCAAAAAAGATTCTGATGTCCATCACTAATATTCCTTTTTATGCCCTACTTAGTATGATCTATTGGTTCTTATCTGGTGAAAATGCCACATTTGGGGTGTGTAGAGTGAGGCATTTAACTGAAATTGGAGAACTCTGACTGGAGATAAGAAACTAGGTGGGGAGCTGCAGATTCCATCACTATTATATTTGAAATCTGGTTTGCAAAACTTTGTTCTCTACCATGATGAGACATAGGCTTGATATTTATTGTTATTATTTTGGAGGTAGTTCTACTGGGGATATGTCAGAATTTTTGGTATCTTAAGCAATTTGTGGCTGTATTCTTTAATTTGAAACTAGTAGTCAAATTTCTTATGTGGAGGATGTGGCAAAACGTTTCTTAAACTCTGGTTAGTTTGGTGTATATCTTAGTTTTCCCATTTCTTCTGGTTTAGAAAGGTCTAGATTTTTGTCTTTTTATTTGTTTCTATGTTGTTAAGATTTATTTTGCAACTTGGTAGTTAAAGTGAACCTCACCCCTAGGTTTCCATTCTTGGCAAATTCTTAGCATCATTTTTAGTTTTCACCAATCTTACCTGTGACAAATTGAAGCTCACACTTAGCTTGGAAATAAAATGGAATGTATATTCATTAGGTTCTCTGACCTTTGGAAGTTGGCGATTTGTGGTCTGTAAATATTAGAATTGCCATATCATCTACTTAGGTATATGTCATTAACTTTGAGCATATATTTAGTTTGTCATTTGCTTTTCATGATAACAAGTGTTTCATTCTTTTTGTGTCCTTGCCCCCTCTGTGTGTGCCCCACTAATAAACAGCTCCCTTTGCTGATAAGTCTTTGTTATATGCCGGTTTGAGCTGCATTTGTGCTATATAATATGGGAGTATTGGAAAATTTAAAACAGGAGGTGCTCCAATTTTCTGTTGTTTTAGTTTTGGTTGATCTAAACTGCCTGTTATGTAAAAAGATTCTCTTTTGAAAGATAGAGCATGTGCTCTGAGTAATAATTATTTGATCATCATATCCCTATTATCTATAATTTCAAAGGCTACAAATAAATGCTCTGTCTCTATTAGTGGGACGATGGACTAATCAATTTTATTAGTTTCTGAACCTCTGCTCTTTAAGAAAGAGTTTAACTTTAAATATGTATTATTAGAAATTTTACAGAGTTATCAATGCAATCATTATCGACATCAAGTGGAATCTACAATAGCCACTACTCTTTTTTTAATAGGCACTACATACTGTAAGAGAATGTTATAAAGTACATTTGCTGATACAAGTGCTGCAAAATATGTAGTGTTTGATAATCATGTATCCAAGGAGAGTTATAATGGATTGTTAAGGTGGAGTTACTCAAAACGTTCTTCCTCAACTAGATAGATGTTTCACCTGGAAGTACAGCTTCTCATTTGAGAAATGCTAGCTGCACAAACTGCGCAGCTGTATATGTAGCTGCATTTGAGTTTATAGAGAAAAAAAAAGTTTAGGCGGGAGACCTGACCCAGATGTAGCCTCGCGCGCAGGCTTTGTGCATCTAGGAGTTGTGCAACTACTAACTAGCATTACACTTCTTGTTATAGTGTGTTATTGTCCTATCCCTTTTGTGATTTTACATGACCATACAGCCAACAGTGAGGCACTGATTTTCCCTGATATTATGTGCTAACCTTTTTGTTGTGTTTATGAAAATATGTCCTGACAAATCTTTTTCATGAATATTAGGTTTGGGAAAAATATTGGTGCCTGCATCAAGGATTATGCCCGCTAAGCATAATACATGAAAAGCTCATCACCTGAAGATATTGGAATCATGGATTAATATACTTGAGGTTTTGAATAGGGAATGAAGCCATCGGTCCGCCTAGTTTAAGCTATAATATGTATTAAATTGAATTTTTTGTAAATTATTAAATCTTATTCTGAATCAATCATTTGTTGTACATCCATTTGCCAGAAATAGTGACCCATCTTTCACTTTCCTTCTATATGTGCTTTGAGTGTGTGTATGTTTTTTTTTTATTTTTTTTATTGAAATTATCAGTTAGATTGACCAGATGTTTGGAGCAATGGTGTGTGTTTTTGAACTAATTTAGCTTGTAAAATCATATAACGTCTTGGCGTTATTAGCTGAAATCCATTTGACAAGAAACCATTTAATCTAATTGCTGTTGATGTTTGCAACATAAATTATTATCAAACGCAATGAGAATAGCTTCACCGGTCAAAGAATAGCCGTTGCTGTTGATGTTTGTGCTCTGATTCACGTGAAATTTCAACGTCATCTTAAGCTTGTGGGCTAATTAAAGATATAAGAACAACCCACTAGATTTATATTAAGAGTTTTGTCTTTTCAATGAGTTGACCTCAATTCAGAAAACACCAAAAAAAAAAAAAAAAAAAGAGATCAGAGTTTTGTTATATATTACAATTGCCAGCAACTTAAACAGAGGAGCACCATGGCAAGCGTCAGAGTTATCTCAAGGAGTATAATCCAAGCAGCGAGTCACAGCGATGATTTAACTCACAAAATCGAGTTAACTCCATGGGATCTCCAACTCTTGGCAAGTCACACTATCCAGAAAGGGCTTCTTTTCCATAACCCCAAATCAAAACACACATTAATTCAACACCTTCAACACTCACTCTCCACCACTCTTTCCTTCTTCCCTATCCTCGCCGGCCGTCTCTCCGTCACTGAACACGGCGATGACACTGCTTTTGTTTCAATCATCTGCAACAATACCGGAGCAGAATTTGTTCATGCCATTGCAGAGAACATTAGTTGTTCTGATATTCTCCAACCCATCTATGTTCCTCGTATTGTCCAATCTTTCTTCCCTCTCAATGGAGTTAGAGGCCATGAATGCACATCCAAGCCATTGCTCGGAGTACAAGTCACTGAGTTAGTAGACGGCATCTTCATTGGCTGCTCAGCTAACCATCCTGCTGGAGACGGCACGTCGTTCTGGAATTTCTTCAATTCTTGGGCTGAGATTTCACGAGGTTCCGAGAAAGTATCAAAGCCCCCTGTTCTTAACCGTTGGTTTCTTCATGGCGTGGAACCCCCAATAAGTATTCCTTTTACAAAGGAAATAAAAATGGCTGATGGGTTTGCTTCACAAGTGCCAAAAGAGAGGATCTTCCACTTTACAAGAGAAAAAATTGCAGAGCTCAAAGCAAAGGCCAATGCAGAGGCCAATACCAACAGAATCTCTTCTCTGCAAGCAGTTTCAACACATGTATGGCGTTCTTTGATTCGAAACCAGAATCTCGATCCACTAAAAGAGGTAAATTATGTATTAGTGATTGGTGTTAGACCCAGAATGAAGAACCCACCAATGGCAGAGAACTATTTTGGGAATGCAGTTCTGCTTAGCACAGTAACAATGAAAGCAGGGGAATTGGTGGAGGGTGGGATTGGGAATGCTGCTTTGGAGATGAACAAGGTGATTTCTTCATACACAGAAGAGAAAATCAAGAGCCACTACGAGACTTGGGTAAAAAACCCAAAGGTTTTTGCACCGGGTTCCGTTGGTGGTAATGCTTTGCCCACTAGTAGTTCCCCAAGGTTCGATTTTTATGGTAATGACTTTGGTTGGGGGAAGCCGGTGGCGGTTCGGAGCGGCGCGGCGAATAAAAGGGATGGGAAGCTTTCTATGTATGGTGGTGCTGAGGAAGGTAGCATTGACATTGAGATGTGCTTCTCCGATGAGATATTGGAGGCTATGGGAAATGACTCTGAGTTCATGGATGCTGTATCAATCTAATGGCGGTCAGGGAAAAATTAAGTAGCTTATCATTCAGAAGATCGATTCATGAATTTATAATTATCAATCATTTTCCAACAATTTAAGTATGCAAATGTACACACTACTGACTACTCAGTTATGGATTGTGTTTCTTATGTATCTCACTCTACTTGAATACTTGAGGTTCAAGAATTGAGCAACTGTTAGGCATTTCTGGGTAATCTTGAAAATTGTTTGACATTAACTATCTCTCACTATGACAACAGTATTGACTATACTGGTTTAAGCTAAAATTAAATCAACTTTGTTTTGTTGCATTAAAAACGTTATGCCACTCTTATCAAATTTCATTTTCAGTAGCCAAAGACTACAAGTTGCTTTCATCTTTTCTTGGAGGTTAGTCTCTCTCTTTCAGATCCCTTTGGCCTCTGCTACTCTACCGCTATTCTGATTTTTTATTCTCCCATCTTGTTGCTTTACGCCCAATGCCTCTTCTTGGCATTCTTGGCTTTGATCAAGTGTAGCGTGGTGTATTGTGTGGATTGTGAAGTCCAAAAGTCAAAAAGGATTT
>QAOA01005445.1:57768-100705 GCA_003255065.1 Cercis canadensis
GCTGTTGACAATTTTTTTTAATTATAAAAGGAGAACAAAACTTTCATAATTAACAAAGAGAAGCCCATTTACAAATCGTTGTAGGATTTTTACAGTGGCAGATAAACTGTTTGAGGTGTCAATGGCGACTGGATCCACCACAGCTTTTCTTCTGGAGAAGGACCCACATGCATATGCTGCTGCTACAGGTACTTTCCTTGCTGCTTCTCTCAGCTTCGATGTTCCTCTGCCTTCTCTTCCTCTTCTTCCTCCTTCCCCCATTCTCTATTGCCTCTCCGTGGAAGCTTATAGTTACTGTGAGGATTATATCCCAAAGGCCAGAGACGAAGCAGAGGAAGAGAGAGAGACAGACAAAACGCTCTGCCAAAATCTGCAATTGTTCAGCTCCTGTTGCCGTCGTTGCCGTTAAGAGGAAGAGGAAGAACCAACCTTCAGCGACGCCGTTTTGTAAATGGACAGCTGGACACCTGTTTCAGTAAAACCGACATTTTGTACGTCGTTTTGTACATGCACTTCTCTTTGTTAATTATCAAAGTTTTGTTTCCCTTCTATAATTAAAAAAAATTGTCAATAGCCGGTTCTCTTTCGCATTACTTTAGACAAAAGCTACAAAAAACACATAAATAACATAGAAGTCGCCATCAGGGGGTGTAGCATAGCACCCCCCTTAAGTTTTATACTTGATTGTCACCTTTGATTGTCACCATGGAAGGCATCCGAGTTATCTCAACAAGTACAATCCAAGCAGCGAGTCACAGCGATGATTTAACTCACAAAATCGAGTTAACTCCATGGGATCTCCAACTCTTGGCAAGTCAAACTATCCAGAAAGGGCTTCTTTTCCGCAACCCCAAAGCAAAACACACATTAATCCAACACCTTCAACACTCACTCTCCACCACTCTTTCCTTCTTCCCTATCCTCGCCGGCCGTCTCTCCGTCATTGAACACGGCGATGACACTGCTTTTGTTTCAATCATCTGCAACAATGCCGGAGCAGAATTTATTCATGCCATTGCAGAGAACACTAGTTGTTCTGATATTCTCCAACCTATCTATGTTCCTCGTATGGTCCAATCTTTCTTCCCTCTCAATGGAGTTAGAGGCTATGAATGCACATCCAAGCCATTGCTAGGAGTACAAGTCACTGAGCTAGTAGACGGCATCTTCATTGGCTGCTCAATTAACCATACTGTTGCGGACGGCACGTCGTTCTGGCATTTCTTCAATTCTTGGGCTGAGATTTCACGAGGTTTAGATAAAGTATCCAAGCCCCCTGCATTTGAACGTTTCTTTCTTCATGGCGTAGAACCCCCAATTCGTATTCCTTTCACAAAAATGAAAATGGCTGGTGGGTTTGCTTCACAAGTGCCAAAAGAGAGGATCTTTCACTTTACAAGGGAAAAAATTGCAGAGCTCAAAGCAAAGGCCAATGCAGAGGCCAACACCAATAGAATCTCTTCTCTGCAAGCAGTTTTAACGCATGTATGGCGTTCTGTGATTCGAAACCAGAGTCTCGATTCTCAAAAGGAGGTAAATTATGCTGTAGCGATTGGTGTTAGACCCAGAATGAAGCACCCACCAATGGCAGAGAACTATTTTGGGAATGCAGTTCTGCTTAGCACAGTAACAATGAAAGCAGGGGAATTGGTGGAGGGTGGGATTGGGAATGCTGCTTTGGAGATGAACAAGGTGATTGCTTCATACACAGAAGAGAAAATTAAGAAGCACACTGAGACTTGGGTAAAAAACCCAAAGGTTATTATACCGGCTTCCGTTAGTGGTAATGCTTTAATCACTAGTAGTTCCCCAAGGTTCAATTTTTATGGTAATGACTTCGGTTGGGGGAAGCCGGTGGCGGTTCGGAGCGGCGCGGCAAATAAAAGAAATGGGAAGTTTACTGTATTTGGTGGTGCTGAGGAAGGTAGCATTGACATTGAGATTTGCTTCTTCAATGAGACATTGGAGGCTATGGGAAAGGACTCTGAGTTCATGGATGCTGTATCAATCTAATGGCGGCTTCAGATCCATTGGTAACCTGAGTCTTGATAATAGAGATGAAGTTATCAGACTCTGGCAAAATCATAGTTACTAGGTTTATGGATCACTTTGCTATGCGGTACGAATAATGTTATTTATTTATATTTATATGTGTAGTATATTATGAATTATGTACCCGTATCACAATTTAGTGTTTGAATGTTGCAGAAGAATATGCTTTTTCAGCTAAAAAATTTATTAAAAGAAAATGAGTTGCTCAATTTAGCTGCTATAATTCATTGGAAATTGGTACTGATAAAATTATTCTATCAGAACTGGTTACTCAATGCATATCAACCAAGACCAAAAATTATGATATAATATTGGATACTTTATTTCAAATTTGTTTTTCTTTTCTTGACAAGTGATGCAGTAGCTTTTTGTCTTACTAATTGTTTTTCTTTTTTGGCTGCGTTTTGATCTCACTTTATGCGATTTGGTTGCTAAGTTGATAAGGTAAAGATTTAAATATTGTGTTGCGTGTTACACCCAAACTAACGATAGAAGAACAATCCATAGTGCTAAATCATCACAATTAGAGGACAATGTTTTCTAAGTCTTTTATATTTTTTTTATTGCTATATCTTTTTTCTTGTTGACAAGTGGTGCAGTAAGTTTCTCTTACTAAATTTTTAACAAGTTGATTGCTAAGTCACTAATTACAATTGCCAACAACTTTGAGTTGATGGGGAACAAATTTTAAATTTAATTATGTGTGCCGGCCTTGATTTGCAATGCATGAGAGCCATGTGGACTTTATATACTAATAGTGTTGTCTGTCTATCTAGTTCACCTCAACTAATTTATTAAGTGTTAAAAAAGTCATCAATGCATTTTATTAAATCTTTGAGTTCCTACCATGCTTGTCTTTTCAGTTCATATGTTTTTGGAGCATGATGGCTCCAATACCATATTCTCTATCTACATTTGTGTAAATATTCTTATTTAGAAGTCTAAACTATCTTGGTCCAATTGTCACAATTACCAAAAATACTCACATATCTCTATATATATATATACTATTATCTAACATCTATAATCACATTTTTACTATTCTCTTAATTTATTACTCTATAATCACATTTTTACTATTCTCTTAATTTATTACTCTATTTACTCGAGACTAACTTAACATAACATTTAGAATCTAGATACTTGTGCCACTGTACAGATAAGACCTTAGACTTGACCCGATCTATATCTAGATCTAACTTGTATCTAGACCCCACCTAATCCCCAAACCTCAATACAGGGGAAGAGATTCAGTCATGTTAACTTGAGTCATGTTGCTTAGATCTAAGCCGTCCATTCCATTTAAGGTCATTTTAACCATTAAAACACATTAATATTTAATAGTTGAAATGAACTTTAATGGAATGGACGGCTCAGATCTGAGCAACATGACTCAAGTGACATGACTGGATCTAAATCCCTCAATACAGACATCATCAATTTAGAATACCTTTCACTCCCACGTGAATACGAGGCTCTTCTATTGTTATACAAGGTACAACTTCTGCTGATGTTAAGAATTTTATAAATTGGGACTTTATGTTCTTCTTTCATATACATGAGAAGAAATTCCTTACTAGCATGAAAAAAGAACTGAAGGAAAATCTTCCTATGAAATGTAAAGTAGTACATTTTCAAACAAGTAATAACTTATGAAACTCTTCCTATGTTTATGTTCCATTTCTTTGGTTGCTGTTGAAGTTGGTGCAGCGCGAGAGAAGAAGAAAGTTTTTTCTAGATGTTTGGCTTGACGATCAGAGAGTTGTTTGTGCTTTGATTCTGGTGGAATTTCAATAGCATTAAGGTTGTGGGCTATATCCTTCCTGATCGTTATTTAGCATTCTCTGCTGGCCAATTTCTGTTATACCCATTGTTTCGGTTTTGAGTAGTTTTCCTCTTTCGGTTTTTTTTTTTTTTTTTTTTTTTTTCTTGGGTGGTTGGGTTTTGTGTAGTTATTGGGTTTCTTTCAGCTTTTATGGTGGTGTTTTGTTTGTCCTACTGTAATTTTAAAGACTTGTGTACTAATTATTACTTTAGAGAAATTTTTTTACTGGATTTATTCCTATGGTTTTTATTTAGGGGTTTTTCACGTTAAAAATTATTGTCTCCTAAATTATTATTTTTTCATTTGATAATTATTTGAGTTAGATTACTTTTGAGATTACTCTGCTATGCTGCTAGCACAATAAGTTTCACATTTTTGTATGAATTCTTCTTTTGTTATATTTTACATATATATTAGCAAAGTCATTAAAGAATGAGGGATTTGAATTTTTTTTTTCTATAGAGCAAAAGTGCATATCTTTTGAGCTACATTTCTGATTGACGGAAAAATTTAGTCTGCATTATATATTTGGGCAGCCTTCTTGTTCAACCTTGGTGAGAAGCAGAATGATCCACAAAACTGTCTTAATTAAAGATCACACATTCTGGTTTAGTATAACCTACCTAAAGGGAAGAAAAGCTAAATAATGTTTTTATGCATATCACATTATCTGAATTATGTTCTTTACTGTTGGTTGTGGCATGAAGAAGCAGGTGGTTCTAATATGCTTTTGATTAAGAATAAAGCGAAGAAAAGCATTGCGCCTGTTAAAACAGTAACAATAGCAGCCAAGAAATATGGAATGTTAATTTGTTTTTGGCCTTAAGGACTGACACTAATTGTAAGTGTGTTCAAACCTTTGCTAATCATGAGGAGTTAATAGAATATCATTATTGAGCATCTTAGAACTAATCTAAACTAGCACCAAAGGTCTTAGTGCCAAAATCGAAGCGTTCAAGAGTATACTGTACACTGGTTTTCAAGTTTGGAGACTCCTGCATATATTGCTTTCTTTGTTTTTGAAGCAGAAAAAGACGAATAAAAATCAGAAAGTAATAGGTGAATATTATTATATAATATGGCCAATTATTCCATATAGTATATACAAGCACAATTACTGAATTACATATTGTCTAAGATTTTTTTTTATTTGTATTAATATAACTGTCAAATAATTTTTTTAAATACAAAGAATCTTTTTATTTGTGCACTGCACACTAATTGAAATTAGAGTAAAACCATTTTTTAGTCATTGAAAAATGCAGCAATTGACAAATTCTTCTTTTAAAAATTTTTGGTGACAAATTAGTTTTTGAATTATTATTCCGTTTGANGCGAAAGAGAACCGGCTATTGACAATTTTTTTTAATTATAGAAGGGAAACAAAACTTTGATAATTAACAAAGAGAAGCGCATGTACAAAAAACACATAAATAGCATAGAAGTCGCCATCAGGGGGTGTAGCATAGCACCCCCCTTCAGTTTTATACTTGATTGTCACCATGGAAGGCATCCGAGTTATCTCAACAAGTACAATCCAAGCAGCGAGTCACAGCGATGATTTAACTCACAAAATCGAGTTAACTCCATGGGATCTCCAACTCTTGGCAAGTCAAACTATCCAGAAAGGGCTTCTTTTCCGCAACCCCAAAGCAAAACACACATTAATCCAACACCTTCAACACTCACTCTCCACCACTCTTTCCTTCTTCCCTATCCTCGCCGGCCGTCTCTCCGTCATTGAACACGGCGATGACACTGCTTTTGTTTCAATCATCTGCAACAATGCCGGAGCAGAATTTATTCATGCCATTGCAGAGAACACTAGTTGTTCTGATATTCTCCAACCTATCTATGTTCCTCGTATGGTCCAATCTTTCTTCCCTCTCAATGGAGTTAGAGGCTATGAATGCACATCCAAGCCATTGCTAGGAGTACAAGTCACTGAGCTAGTAGACGGCATCTTCATTGGCTGCTCAATTAACCATACTGTTGCGGACGGCACGTCGTTCTGGCATTTCTTCAATTCTTGGGCTGAGATTTCACGAGGTTGAGATAAAGTATCCAAGCCCCCTGCATTTGAACGTTTCTTTCTTCATGGCGTAGAACCCCCAATTCGTATTCCTTTCACAAAAATGAAAATGGCTGGTGGGTTTGCTTCACAAGTGCCAAAAGAGAGGATCTTTCACTTTACAAGGGAAAAAATTGCAGAGCTCAAAGCAAAGGCCAATGCAGAGGCCAANTTTATGACTGAGTTTGCCCTCTTATATTATTTTGACCGATGAGTTCTTCATTATTTACATAGAATAATCCAAAATGTAATGGAAAGCTAACCAATTTTCCCACAAAAACACATTGATGTGAAGAAGAGAACCACAAAGACCAAAATAAACAATGGATAAAAATTGGGTGATCCGTATATAGAATCATAAAGAACACAAGGAAATGCATTAATGTAGAAGCTATTTTCTAAGTGCAATTACATATAGATGGGTTATGTTTTGGAACGTTGGTTGAAAATTTCAAAGAGGTGAGAATGGAAACGTAATTATCGGAAAAGCAACGGTGGAAATTGTTGATTATTATCCTCCACTCTTATTTTGTTATGGCTCATGCATGGCTTATTATAGTAGAAGCATCTCATATATATTCCACCATTTTTGTTAAGTTGATTACAACAAAACCAACAAAAATGGCTTGGTTGAAAGCCATGTTGGTTTTGTTTGTGAGCGCACTTGTTGTTTGCTCAATGTTGTGCATGGCTACAGAGGCGACTGAAATTAGTTATGGGGCAATCAACCGTGGTGATCATATATCATGCGATCCAAAATATCACCAGAACTGTAGTCCCACTAGAGCTAATCCATACAACCGAGGGTGCGAGGCCGTTAATCGATGTCGCCAGAACTAGAAAAGTAAACCTAAATTGCACTTAATTATTCTCTCATCTATTACACCAATTACAATTTTTACACTCAACTGTTTGTTTAACTACATTATCCTCTAATCTATTTATACTAGGTTTAATTGCAATTTTAAATCTCTTAGTTTAACAATTTGAACATTTTGGTTACTCTTGTTTAAAAATAAACAATTTAGTCATTTTATATTCATAAAATATGCATTTTTGGTCCTTCTGTCTTTGAGCCAAAATTTATCAAGTCTAATTTATGGTGTAAAGTTCTCTGGTTCCTAATTACATCGTTCAGATTAAAAAGCAAAGCCTTTTGAATCTTTGTATAAAATTTTAGATCGATTTAACGGTGAATGAATCTAGATATATGGTTAGATGAAAACTTCTAATTTTGGTATTTTTAGCTGAGTCCCACCATTGGATTGAGCTAAAATTTTTTGAGAAAATTTGCAAGACATATTTCTTCAATCTAAATGGTAAGATTTTGAATTAGAGAACTTTACACCTTAAATTAGACTTTAAAAATTTTGGCTCAAAGATCGATGAAAGGACAAAAAATGTACATTTTATGAATATAGAGGGACTAAATTGTTCATTTTTAAATAAGAGGGCCAAAAAAATTCAAGTTATTAAAATATGAGGACCAAAATTACTATTAAAACTTTATACTATTGTAATGTTTCTCTCACAACATCTCTATCATTTTATCTAACTATATTTCCAAGCTAGGGTAATGTGTGTTTTTTATGGATTCATTGTATGTGAATGTGTGAGAATTTTTTAAAATATATAACAAATATGCATATTAGGGAATTTTAAGTCCTTTTTTTTTTTTTATCGTTAAATGGATGATAGAGTTAAATTTTTTAATTGAAGAATGGAAGATTCCAACATGATATCTTAATCTTA
Organism: Cercis canadensis; assembly: GCA_003255065.1. NCBI lineage: Eukaryota > Viridiplantae > Streptophyta > Magnoliopsida > Fabales > Fabaceae > Cercis > Cercis canadensis. The sequence goes on from QAOA01005445.1 coordinate 65,469, forward strand.
TATTAAGATTTATTAATTTAATTATATGTTTGTTCTACTCTATAATGTCTAATTTTTTGGTTACTTTAGTATTGTTTTGTTATAAGGGGAACATTGCAATCAAATAATAAAGGTCTCACGAAAGTTTTTTTACTAGTTTATGTACTAATTATTCATGTTCTTTTCTTCTTCTTTTTTCATTTTTTTTTTAATTTCAGCCTAGCAATATATTAACCTCAAAATTTCTCTTCCTCTCTTTGTTACACAGATAAATGTATTCGGAAGGTTTGCAGGAAATTACGAGATTAAGCTTTCATGCCCTCATGTAACTAAAAAATATTCTAAATGATGTAAAATGCCAATGAAGTAATAATATAATATGCTTCAGCATTTATTTATTGAGTTCTCATATATCTCATACTTTTATATCTGATAGTTAAGTATCAAGATATGTTAGAAATCTTCTTTCACAAGTGAAAATATTTAATACTTTAGGATTCTCCAATTATATCTTATCAAAATTTGAAGAATGAAGAAAAATATAAAAACACTACAATCCTCTGCGCAATAATGTCACTTTCACAAAATGTAGATTTTGTTCTTCCACTAAAACAATGTCATCAGAAGTACATAGTAAGTAATGCTATACTCCTTAATAAGAGAGAGAGAGAGAGGACCCAGGGAAGTGAGGAAGGAACGAGAGGAAGATGGAGAGAGAAGCAGATAAATGAAACTGCCTTGTTAAGCTTAACACGAGCTGGGATGGTGAGTTGTGTTCCTTTCCTCATTTGCCTAAACAGAGTTCCACGAAGAAAGAAGCAGAGAAATCAATAGAGCCAGTAAACTTAGTGTAAATTGCGTTCTTGTTGTTTGGCCATTGATAAGAATTGTCGAAGTAACTTTCAGCCAACGCACATGCATGTGTGTTGGTGTCACGGTAGCTCCCATTTGAAATTGTACACCATTAAATATTTCATTCAATCTTGAAAGCTGATTAATTGGAAAGTCAGCGTAGTGCGATTAAGATGTTAGATGGAAATACTTGCACTTTTTGCATTAACGTGTCTATCGAAGAGATACATGTCGAATTAAAAACTGAACATGGATGAAAACATTTGTTTATTTTCATTTCACCTAACTAGTAAGGCTTCTCACCTCTAGATCCAATACACATATTGATACCAAGTGTAAACACTAAAATGAAGCAAGCACTAGTTTTGGCACTCTTGTTCTGCAACCACTAATGCGCTCTGCTGGTTCTGCCACCACCAATGCCTGCTGCTGTTCCTTCTCACCCTCTGCTGCTTCCCCATCTTCTACCTTTTGCACCACATGTTGCCCAAAGTATCTGAATAGTACTAAAGAAATAAACGCTGCATAGGAAAATCACAACTTGAGAATCAACTTTGAAAAAGTTGGTAGAGGATTTGACATTCCAAGGTTAACTGTACAGCGATAATTATGAGACACTGAAAAACTCCTCACATGCTTTATAAGCCATTCATCCATTTCTAGGATAGAATCATAATAAGCTCAAAAGAATGGTTAAAGAAACAATTCATAGTTGAAGTTTTAGAGGTCTGAACTTGTGTTAATTATAAATAAGTGCCACTCTTGTGCATATTATAAATTTTCAGCAAAATCTCTGCTCTCTAATTACCTGTGAAGATCCGGGTCTTTATAGTAGATAGATTCCAGAAGGCTATGAATGCTGATAATACTGCTAACTTCTTGTGAGAGCAAGCACACCATGTGTCCAGCAACCATGATTTCATGCACTCAGCTGCATAATAAAACGCCTCTACTATTAAACATAAAAACGAGGAAAGACCTACAACATTTCCAAATAGTGCGTGGATAACTATTTCTCTGGTTTATCTGAGCATAGTAGCAAGAATACAGCTTTAGCACACTGAAGCTGACAAAAAATCCTGCTCATATTTATTTAGCAATTTAGCAAGATAGGTATAATCAGAACTAAAACACAAGATAGTAATGCTGATTCTGTTTCTCGAAAAGCTCATACAGTTGGAATATGAATATATTATAGTTGCACAATCACAAAATTCACGAACAACGTACAGGGTGTGGAGAGTTTGTGAATATATATTTGCTAAATAAAACAAAAAGAAGTTTAATTTGTACAAATACCATTACTCTGTGGAGTTCACTATGTCCTCACCAATGACACAGCCTCCAAATTGTGATAAGGTGGCCATATTCTGCTCCTAGGAGAAGGAAAGGAGCTACCTGCAACCCAAAAGGACAAGCTGATTTAATCATTATTAAGCAATTTTGGAAAAGGTCTTGAATCAGAAAAATGATTGTGGGATTACTTTCAAGGTCATTGATGGTTCTCCAGAGAATAGCTCTCTTGTCTTTGAAATTGCAAGATTCAAAACAGGAAGAATCAATTTTGCAAGGCATAAAATGTCATCTTCTGTGAGCTTGATGACTTCACACTTTCTTTCAACCTGGTTTCTGAGATACAAATCTGCAGAATTATAATTCATCCAATGCAAGAATATGTTGGAGGGTAACACAATGAAATGAAAGATTGTACCTTGAAAAATTGAATTTGACAAGAAGGAAAGACCCAAAAAGAGAATGGCTATTTGTGATAAAGCTGAGAAAATGCTGAAATAATGAAGCATAAAGGGGCGTTTGGTACTGAAATAAACTAGCAACCTCCACCAAGGGGATTGAAATTCTGCACTATAGTAGGTCTTGACGAGGAGAAAAATATAGGCTTAAGAAAGGAAGAATAAGGGAAAGAAAGAGAGACGAAGACAATAATGACATAAGGTTAGTGGCTATGGAATCCACAAGTCAGTGAGTGAGATTTTGAGCTGTGATGAGGAAGAAACATGAAAGGCAGGGGAAAAGGGAGAAAGAACACAATGGTGGCTATTGAGTTTTTCTTTCATTATAATTACAAAATTGCCACCATATTTTTATTAGTTTTCATTATAATTACAAAATTGCTACTGTATTTTTACTTTTTTATTTTCTGTCAAAATTTGAGAAAGAAACACTAGAAACATCTTTCTTACGTTTTTAAATTTGGGCCTAATTTAATAAATATTTTCAACAAATTTTTTCTATTAAACTCAACCAAACGTATTTTCAAGTTCATTTTCTATTTTCAATGAAAATGAAAACAATAAACAACTAAAGCAAACAAGCCCTTTTGTTTTCTTTTTAGCCAACTTGGCCCATCATTGTTATTTATTTTATAATATTTTTATAAATTTAAAGCATTAAAAGAAAAAGCAAAAAGGGTGTTTGATAAATAAATTAAAAATTTGAAATAATATTTTTTTTATCATAAATACTAGATTGGGCTAATAAAAGTGCAATGTGAGATTTATTTGGCGACTCATTAGTTCATAGGAATCCATATTATATTATTTTAATCATTAATAATTAAATAAAACAAAAAAAAGGGAAGTTGAGGGATAGAGAAGATTATACATCTCAAAATCAGAATACCACTCACAATGAGAGATAGAGAAGACACATATTAGTTGACCAAAGTAAGTGAAAGGGAGATAGAGATTGAGGTAAAATGTGAAGTTGAGGGAGCTTTTATTTTCTATACCAGTGACTTGTGGAAGGAGAGAAGGAAATAGAACACTACAAGAAAATTCTCATTTTCTTACGGAAGAAATCCGTGAGAAATTATGGAAAAGTCTATGACAAACAATGTTCTCACGAAATTTCTCAAGGACCAAGGGTGTGAGAAAAACAAGTGTAACAAAAGCCTTTCTCATGGATAAATATTTGTTACGTGTGAAAGTATCTCACAAACCCATTCTGTGAGAAATTTCTCATAAACACTTGTCCCTAAGAAAATCCTTTGTAAATATTTTTTTTTATTTGTTGAACTATTTCTTTTTTGGCTTAAATGACTATTTATTTTTTTCTAAATATTTAATTAAATTAGTAAATAAAATTAAATGAAATATAATTAAATTTTATTAAGAAAATTTAATTACATTAAAATAATGTTATAAAATATAAAAAAATACAATGCAATGACAGATCAGTCCCGAGCACTTGTCTTCTTCATCTGTCCTTAAGTCCTGAGCTGTGTCATCCTCAGCGGCGAGATGTGGTGTTGAACCGGATCTTGGATGTTGGTGCTGCTGCAATAACTATCCCAGCATAGAGGCCAGTGCCTCAGGTGATATGTCATTCGTATCTAGTGCCTAGGTCACTGGGCAGAGGTGAGTCATCTCCTGCTTTGTGTAGGCTGTGAGGTGGTGGAGTCCAATACGCTAGCCTCAAAACCCAAGCCATAAACCCGACCCTTCTTATTCTTCCTGCATTCGACATCAAGCCATAGCTTGGTGTCATCGACTGAAGAGGAAGAGGACTTGGCCAGGCTCTCAGATCGACGCCTCTCAAACTTAGTCTACATAGATAAAATTATTAGGTTAGTATTACAATTAGTACATGTAACTCACATAAAGACTTAAGGACGAATTTAATACTTACATAGGTGGATCCCGCCCATTGATATACCTAGCCCTTAGTAGAGCTGTGCTGGAGGTGACGGAAAACATATGGAGCATTGGGCTCTCTGTCCAACTCATTTGTGTACAAAAAACATAAACTGTTAGAAAATACAAATTGACATAAACTCAAATTTAACAAAACTATTAAATAAAATATGTACCAGTCTCCGTTTGTGTTTGGGGATAGTGATTGAGCTACCATGTGAAAGACGTGTCCCTGATCTAATGAACGATTCTTCTTATTTCTCTTAGAGATGGTCCTATACTCCTAAGAGACTCATATCTCTCTAAGGGCCTCAAGTACTATAGGGGACAACCAATCGCCCTTGCTCTTCCTGATCCCAATGTCTTGGAAATATGAGCGAATGTTGTTGAGCACTTAGAAAGCCAGATCTTAGTAATCTATCTCTTATGATGGGGCTCCCAGAGACATATCTTCTGCAATAGAGAAAAGAATATTAATGTTAGTAAACATGTATACCAAATATGTTAGTAAATAAGTTAAATAAATGAATTCTTACCTTAAACTCTGTCCATCAAAGTTCATTTACCTCATCAGAAACTGAGGTAAAGTCCAACCAAGGTTGCTTAAACTTTGACTTGTAGACAACCGAAAGTATGTTCACCGGCTCTTTGGAAGGGTAAAAGCTAGAAAAAAAAATAATTAATTATTAAGTAATAGAAATAACTAATAGTAAAGTAATCAAATAATTAAGTATTAGAATTAACTTAGTCCTTCCTCCTGTAAGGCTCAATAACCATCCGACCATCAAGCAGTCAGGAGCTCGGTCGTGGTCGTGGAGAGTCTAAAATGAACGGACTAGCATGAGACAACCTTCCAGCAGTTGACGATCCGGAGCCTGGGGTCGCGTCTCCTGAGCGGCCTTCCCCCGTTGTAGTGGGTGACAGGGTGTGCATTAACCCTGGGGTAGGCATGAACATAGATAAGGCTAGCTCGGCCTTAATAGCCTTGCCTTTGTCCCTCCTAGACGGCTGCCTAGCTGTGGGAGATGACCATTTTGGGTGGTTTTACATCTATTATACAATTTAAATAAAACCAATGAAATTGTTAGTACAATAAAAGTAGTAATTTGTAAAGTCGAACCTAAACCCTAAATCCTAAACTAAAACCCAAAACCTTAATCCTAAATTGTAACCTTAAACTCCACACCCTAACCCCCAAACTTAAACCTAAACCTTAACCCCTAAACTCCAAACATAAACCCAAAATTCCAATCATAAACCCTAATCCTAACCCTAAACCTCAAACCTCCAAACCTCAAACTTAAACCTAAACCTAAATCCCAATCTCAAACCCAAACCCAAACCCAAAACCCTAATCTTAAACCCTCACCCTAAACCTTAAACCCTAAATCTAAACCTTTAAACTTAAATCCTAAACTCTAAATCTTAAACCCTAATTCTAAATCTTAACCCTTTTATGCTAAACCCTAACTTTCAAACCTCAAATCTAAACCTAAATCCAAAAGCCCAATCCTAAACCCTAAACCTTAAGCCCTTGGTCCTTTAATCCCTAAACCTTATATCATAAATCCCTAAAAAATAAATCAACAATTGGGCAGAGTCTCCCCTAAAAATTGAATATTCTAAGAATTTAAAACTTCAGACAATTCATAAAAAATAAAAACCCTAAAATTACAATTTATTCCAACATATATAATTACATAGCAATTGAGATCAAAACTTAACATAATAGTTGAAAAAAATAAAAAAAAAATTATTTTTACACCATTCAAAAAATTTAGAAAAAATTCTAGAATGATTCAACATCAAGCATATAACAAAATTGAGTTCCTAATCTTAACAAATGATATATATTTCATTATTAATTTAACTACCTATCAACTTACACTATTAAACTACTTCTAAAATAACTCTTATACTATCTAAAATAAGCAACATGATGTGTAAAAACCTAACGCAAGTGTACGTTATCGTTTTGCAAGTAATAAAATGACTAAGATTTATCGTTCCCATGAGGACTAATGTACTAACTACCGAAAGAGGGTTAACCTTAACTATATCTAATCAATCGATATGAAGAGATTTCAATGAAACAACTTAAAATAGAATAAAAACCAGTTAAACCAGAAAAAAAGTGATAGAATTATCAAGGGAGAAAAGCCTAGGACTCCGATTTCACCTTAATTAATCCCGGTTTCCGTTCATCATGTCATTGATATCAATTTATCTTCCTAATTGCTAATCAAGAATCCCTAATACATCTACTAGCCTCTCCAAAGGTCTAGTGGAAATATCCCTAATTATTAACCTTGTATATTCCTATACGAGTTATAATAATTACAGATTCATTAGGTTCTATGGTTCTCTTAACTTATTACCTAAGCCATGAAGGTATATTCCTATCGGACATGCAACCTAGGGCATTAATCTCAGTGAACTAAACACATAAATCTCCTTCCGGTCTCATTGTGATTAACTTGTCATCTAGATTAATGGCCAGTCAATTTAGAAGCATTAAGAGTATAGATGAATGCTCAATTAACAAAGATAAATCTCAAATCAATTTCATAAGAACTTCAACCATTCATAATTTTGGCTACATCGTAGCCTTAGAGAAGAATTTAGTTCATCATAGAAGAATAAAACCAAAAAAAGTACAAACTAGACATGATTCAAGGTTAAAAGAAGAAAAACTCTGAGTTGAAGGTCGAATCCACTTCATGTATCCTCCCTTNCAGATTCATTAGGTTCTATGGTTCTCTTAACTTATTACCTAAGCCATAAAGGTATATTCCTATCCTACATGCAACCTAGGGCATTAATCTTAGTGAACTAAACACATAAATCTCCTTCCGGTCTCATTGTGATTAACTTGTCATCTAGATTAATGGCCAGTTAATTTAAAAGCATTAAGAGTAGAGATGAATGCTCAATTAACAAAGATAAATCTCAAATCAATTTCATAAGAACTTCAACCATTCATAATTTTGGCTACATCGTAGCCTTAGAGAAGAATTTAGTTCATCATAGAAGAATAAAACCAAAAAAAGTACAAACTAGACATGATTCAAGGTTAAAAGAAGAAAAACTCTGAGTTGAAGGTCGAATCCACTTCATGTATCCTCCCTTCTATCCTTGTTTTTGCCTCCTTTATGCCTCCAAAAGTGTCTAAGAACGAACCCCTAACTAATTCCTAAGAATTCCTATTTATACCTCCTAAGAAAACCCTAAAGATTTAGACAAAACAAGGCCCATAATGCAGAATCAGGTATAGGCGCCGTGGCTCTAGGAATTGGGCGCCATGGCCCTGGTTTATGGGCACTGCAGCGCTATCTCGCTGCCAATTTCTTCTTGTTCTTGAACAAACACGAGCGCCGCGGCTCTCTGAAATTAGGGGTGCGGCGCTGAGCTCCTGTCCAAGTCCTCACACTGATGCTTCAGGGGCTGCGGCTCTGGTTTATGATCGTCGCGGCTCTAGAATTTTGTCCCAAACCTCTCAAAATCTTCATTTCTTCACTTGAGTCCATGGAACCTGCAATTTAACATAGAAATCCCATTAAATAGCAATTAATCTTCAAAAACTAACTAAATGCTGAAGTAAAGGACACCTAAAGAGTGAGTATAAAACTCACTCAACACAACCTACACTATTAAACATGTAAATCCTACAATGTTCATGGTAATTGGCTCAAATAACTTACACAAGACACATAAAAATTCAAAGACAAGAGATGAGTATAGGAACCTACCTTAATGAGCAAAAAACTAAAAATCTGAACCAATAGACTCGAAGTAGGGGACATGCACTGCAAAACCCAAGCTCCGGCAACTGAAATGGTGCTGATTTGCTATGGGAGAGAGAAAGGATGGCGAAGAACGGAGGAGAGGGAAGGAGAGAAAATAGAAATGGAGGTCGGGGCTGTGCGAGGTTGAAGATAAANACATGTAAATCCTACCTCATGGTAATTGGCTCAAATAACTTACACAAAACACATAAAAATTCGAAGACAAGAGATGAGTATAGGAACCTACCTTAATGAGCAAAAAACTAAAAATATGAACCAATAGACTCGAAGTAGGGGACATGCACTGCAAAACCCAAGCTCCGGCAACTGAAATGGTGCTGATTTGCTATGGGAGAGAGAAAGGATGGCGAAGAACGGAGGAGAGGGAAGGAGAGAAAATAGAAATGGAGGTCGGGGCTGTGCGAGGTTGAAGATAAATAGATTTTCTCACAAACTTTCTCACGAATTTTGTCTGTGAGAAACTAACCCTAAAATTCAAATTTTAAGTGAAACGGTGCATACCGCTTTCTCACGGTTTTAACAATCCGTGATAAATTCCGTGAGAAATTTTAAATTTTCTCATGGACCGTGTTCGTGAGAATGATCAATGCATTAATTGTCACAGTTGGGGCACAATTTCTCACAGACTTTCTCACGGATTTTTCTCATGGTCCACCCTGTTCTTGAGAAAATCTGTGAGAGAATCACAACAGTCACTTTCCATGAGAAAATCTATGAGAAATATCGTGATTTTCTCACGGATTTTTAATTCATGAGAAAATGTTGTGACTAAAAAACTTTTTTCTTGTAGTGAAAGTGCCACGAGTATGACATGCATGAGCTACAAATTAATTACTATCTGTAATGGTTGTTTAGTAGCAAAATAAGACGTGACACTATAATAATCAACATTATTGCATGCCATTTTATCCTCCATATCGGTGACTTGTGGAAGGAGAGAAGAAAATAGAAGTGCCATGGGTATAACATGCATGAGCTATAAATTATTATATGTAACGGTTGTTTAGTAGAAAAGTAAGACGTGGCACTATTATAATCAATGTCATTGCATGCCATTTTGGATTCTAGTGAACTTACAAATTGAGAGTATGAAATGAAGGGAAGATAGATATGGCAAAGAAGGTGGTGGATGGATCTATGGTTGTACTTACAAATATAAGAAAATAAATGTGAATGTACTGTGAAAAGAAAACAATGAAAAATGTGATTTTCCTCTTCATGTTTAGATATAATTATGTGAAAGAACTAAAAGAAATAAGAAAAGAGAAAATACAAGAAAGGAAAATGTTAAATAACCTTTCTACTAAATAAGGCAGTATGGAAAATAAAAAGTGAAAGAATGTATTAGATATTAGAAAGAGGAAGAAAAAAATGAAATATCATATACATTTTGGAAAAAAAAATTGTATTGACGACTCCCATTTTTATTGAAATATCATATGTATTTTAGAAAATATACATATTTAATTGTTCAATCACACACAAACAGGCATGGTACAACCGGTTTAAGTAACTCCCAAAAAGGTTGAGGTTTCAAGTTTGAATCCTCATTCTCCATATCCTCCAACTAGAACATCTAGCTCTATTAATTGAATGATTCAATTTCAATTGTGGATTTAATAGTTGTTAGATCATACTCCCAAAAGTTAAGACTTACCTGGACACTTAAGCTTGAATTGGATTTATTGATGCCTTTCTTTTTTTGCTTCTCTAGAACTTTCCTATCAGAGCTTTTAACTTGCTTCTAAATCTCCTTCTAATTCGTCAATGCATCCACCTTACTTCTATTCTCCTTGTTATACTCTAGTAGGGTTTTGCCTTTGTCTCTCCTCCATAGGCACACTTGGGTGCCTTTTTAATTGATAGATGCTTATGTCGTTTATTATTGGTTTCTCTATCTTTTTATATATGTGTGTCTGGGGACTTGAAGGGTATGTTATTTATACTCTTATGGATTTCTAAAATTCATCCTTGGAGTGCATATCCTTGGAGAATTCTATAATATTTCAGGGCAGTGGCACTTAGAGGGGTGATTGGAGCAATGCAGGGCTATTGGGGCAAATGCTATTTTTTATTTTTTTTCCCTTTTTAAAAATCTAGATAAGTCAAATTCATCCAAGAAATTCTTTTGCATTTAGGGTGCCAAAATAGAGTATCTACACTAAAAACAATTTCTTTCAGAAACATTTAACTAATATCAACATTCTCTTTTAACCTAAAGGCATCAGAAAAATATGCTTAGTAAAGTTGAACCATCAAGTTATTTTTGTAATGTGCCTACCATCTCCTAAACCAAAAAAAAAAAAAAAAATTTATTGGTAAATCTATATATAAAACATCTATGGAAAAAAATAAAAACGAAATACTAAGGCAGGTTGTCTAGATATTGTAGCTTCTTGCCGAAGCTAGTGCCAATCATGCTGGAAGCTAGAATCCTCTAAATTTGATAATATTTTCAAAACTTGTCCCACCAAGTTTACCCTTCACATGATCATTGACCTCTAGCACATCCAATTTTTTTGTCACAAATAATATGACGCATTTTCTTCTCACAAAAGAAAAGGCAATATCAGATTGAGGAAAGGCTAGTAGTGCTACACTAGAGAAAATGCATGCATGTTGACTTTAGGAGAGTCTTATCAATGATAAGGTATTTTATTTACATACGAGACAAGTTCATAACCCTTGATTTACTTTCAATTTGCTTACTTGGTTTTAATCACTTTTTTCCTTCCTATTAGTTATTGCATTTACTGGTTAAATCACAAATGGAATTTGAAATCTAGCATGCAATTTAAATACAAATCTAGAGACAATCTTGACTCAAAGAAAAATTTCAAATAACCGATGTTAATCTATATATTCTATAAGCAATATGAGAAATTCGAATCATAATGTGACAATCATTTTTTATCCTAGGAGTGTCAAAAAATGATGTCAATTGACATGCATGATTGCAAGATATACATGGCCTATGATGTCCCCCTGACAAAGTTATTAACCAAAAGGAAACTTCAACACTTCTCATTCACCTCAAGGTAATTACTTAAAACTCACACCATTATTCTTATGAATAGGACATAAAACATAAACTTCATCAATAATCAGCATGCACTTTCTGGTAAAATGATTCATCCTAGAGGGGATGAATAGGGTCTATAGCAAGTTTGAACAAGTAGGAATTATGCACAGATCATAAAAACTAATTTTATAACCAGTTACATAACTCATTATAAGAAAGTCACAAATACATATCAGATCAAGTTATATGAGCTTAAAACTAGGTTTAAAGCTATAATAGAAACTAAATCAGAATCACATAAACTACTAAGATGGTCTAAGAAAGTCAAGAATACTAATCAAAGAATAACTACTAAGATTTAATAGTGATACCAGATGCTACAAGATCAAATATAATAGATTTGATCAACCAATCAATACCATGTAATCTTTAAACCAAATCAAGCATGAACTATAACAACAACCAAATAAGGTATATCTGGAAGACACCCTTGCCTAATTAACTATGAACACCACTCAATTCATGGCAAGGACTAACGCCACACTTCAAAAACTAACCATCATCCATTCAAAATCTGGAAGTGCAAATGGGCCAAATCTCACATATATGATCCCTTCAAGACCACAAAGCTCTTTGCCAAGCAATACAAAGACAAAAACTAAGGAGCATGTGAAGGCTATATATAACCCTTCATAGTGGTAAAGTCTTGGAGAAAGCTAACAAAAAGGTAGTTAAGGGTGCTAAGCCAAATGAGCCAAAAGAAGATGAGTCCCTAGAACATCAGAGGCAACCTTTACAAAAGAAGTGGAGAACGCAAAAAGTCAAAGCTCTTTCCAGATGATCCTCCACCATATGTTCCACCGATGTCATTTCCCCAACGGTCTTAAAAGCAAAAATTAGATAAGCAATTTTCTAAATTCCTTGATGTCTTAAGAAATTGCATATTAATATTCTATTTGCAGATGCTTTGGAACAGATGTCCAATTATGTTAAATTCATGAAAGAGATATTGTCTAGTAAGTGGAAGCTAGAGGAGTATGAAACAATTGCACTTACTAAACAGTGCAGTCCCATATTGTAAAAGAAGTTACCACCTAAACTTAAGGACCTAGGGAGTTTCACTATCCCTTGCACTATAAGAAATTCATTCTTTGGAAAAGCTCTTCGTGTGGTGGGAGCATTAATCTTATGCCTCTCTTTGTGTATAGGACATTAGGTTTGGGAGAAGCTAAGCTAGGTATGCTGGTAGAATTTTGTCTTTGGCTCCTGTTTCTTAAGTAAAATTGTTGTTATTTTGCTCCTTTTGGCTGTGAATTTTCTAAAGATTGGATCAAAACCATCAAATCTTTTCTTTAGACTTTGCCTTTATATTTTCCTTAACCAAACCACTTGAACACCTTCTTCATTGGTTAAGCTTCTCTCTTTGCCTATTTTTTTTTTACATATTAATTCACTTTTATTGAGTTTACGTTGTTGATATGATTCCTTTGTAGTTCTTAATTAACTAGGTCTGGCATGAGTTGTTTTATAGTGACGAATTGTACAAAATATTGGCATTCATATCTCTTTCAATATTATTGTTTGTAGGATTGTGAAATTGTTGGAGACATAATTATCTATGTAAGTCATACAACATGTTGCACCTAAAGTATTTTCAATTTTGTGCATCTCAAGTTGTTATGAATAATGTCTAATTGTTAATATCAAGTGAGATTTTTATAGTTATTGATTGTTTAATTCCAATTACAAATTTCTTTTTGTTCTTAGATAGAGGTAATGAGAACGGGGCTCTGAATATGCAAGTATCACTCTCATAAAAAATAAAAAGAAAGCGGATGATTTATATTCTTTTGTACAATCATTTGATAATGCTATTATTACTAAATTGTTTTTGTATTAATGAAGAGTGGTGAAGAGCAACCATTTCCCATTTAAAACATACACAAAAGAGTATTTGAGATAAATTAGAGAAATAGGCTAAAGAAATACTAGCTAAATAAACATAGTTTTAAGTCTTATTATGAACCTCTTGTAAAGTTAAAATGATCCTATGAAAGTTAACAGAGTTAAACAATGTAAATATCACTGTAAGTCATTTGTAAGTTCTTGTTAAGGTATGTGATATATCTTGGCAGAATGAGATAGCCTCTCATCACCCTAAACTTTTCTATACCTTAAAAAATAGTTAAAGATTAATTAATGTGCATAAAGTAAATTTGTATATTCTCCCCAAAAAAGAGTTATATTCTTTTGTCTTTTCCTTTTTCTATCTTACCAAGTGAAAATATTAAAATTGAAGATGAAAAATAATGAATATTATCATAGAATTAATCTAGCTTTGTCTAGTATTGTCTATGTATCTAATGAGTAAAATCATATTGAAGCAGCTAAACATGATTTTTATCGTCCTCTAATCAGTATTATTCCAAAAACTAATATTAATTGAAAAGGAATTTTCAAAACTAATACTTTATTTTATGGAGATTTCTTAGATATTTCTTGTATTTATGTGGTATGTTATATTATATAGGAATAGCCAATATATGAGTGAAATGTGTAAAAGTCAACTGTTTTCAAGTTTGTTTGAAAAATAAGATAAATTATATTTTATATTCAATAAAATATGAAAAGTACATACACTTGTCATGTCAATGTAGTATGTCATATCTATATGGTATCATAGAATCTACGTTATTTTATCTAACAATTAATTTGAATTCTAGCAACAATTCTATCAATATTTTTTTTTTTTTTTTTCATAGCATTGGTCTAAAAAATAATACTACACCATAAAAAAAAAAAAAGTAATATTAAATTTTTCTTCCAACTTTGCAATGCCAATTAAGAAAATCAAATAGAAAACGTGTTGATGAGAGGCACAAAAATGTACAAATATTTGGGGAAGAGCAATTAATTATGGTCTATCAAATATTGCATACAATATTGTAATTAATGCTTCTAAGTAAAAAGTGACTAATACATTGGTTGACAGTTTTGTATTTGAAAATCAAACCAGAAGTCCCTTCGTATTCACAAGTCTCCCTCCCTCCCTAGTCCTTCCCTGTCGCAAGTCTCTCTCCCAATCACTATCACAGCCAGCGCCGGAATCAAGGCAATAGGCAAGGACTGGGTGGCCTCCAACGATGCCAGAGGTGATGTCGACGTGGACATCAATGCCAATGCTTTCCCCTGATCCCCTCCTCTACCTAGGCTCAAATCGGCCATCATTGGCACTGCATCTTCATCACTTTTTGGGTGCAGCTTTCGCTAGGAAATTAGTGCTAAACGTAACAACCACCTTGCTAGCTTCAATTTTGACTCCCTTTAATCCACCATCAGGATCGTCCCTCAATGATGTTAGTCCCTTCACTTTGCTTCTACTTTGTGTTTACGTATTGATATTGAGCATTTTGAATAATATGTTTTAGCAAATATAATTTAAGGCTAGGCTTTCATTTTTTTGGTTTTAGTTGTTGGTTAAGATTGTTAATAGATTAATTTTATAAAGGTTTTTTCTATAGAAGTGAATAACAATATATTTTGCTTAAGAAGAGATTTTAATTTTAATTATTTTGTATAATTTCACAGCTATGCATAGATTTAATATATGATTTTTAATGAAGATGTATGATTCTTCTATTCTTAATTGGCTCCTATACGAACAAGACTATTTTCTTGTTGAAAATGTATCCACATATACACTTAAAGGAGAGCATTTTATTTGTGAGTGTGGCAATCAATGCATTGTCTGCTCGTTCCCTCATTTCCTCCCTTCTGTAATTTTGATTTTTTTCTCTCTTCACAAATTATCTCTTTTTTATTTTATCTATCCATACACTACATGAGTGTAAAACTAATGATTATTCTATTCTTGACATGCCTCACTCGTATATCTGAAATTTTGTAAAATGACCAAATTACGCTTCCTGATATTACCAACCGATTAGATAACGCTTCCTCATTGGCCGGTATTTCAAAAATCGCACCGTTGATAAAACCAACGAAGAAAAATAAAAATAAAAATTCAAACAAAACCTCCGCAGCAAAGACACAACTCTATTGCCTTCTCTCTCTCACTGTTCTTCTGTCGCCTTCGTCTTCGTTATCTCCGCCCATTGGCAGCGCCACCATTCCAACCGTCTTCTCTCCCCTTTCTCTTTAACTCTCCAATTCACTATTTCAAATTTTAACTCGGTTTTCCCGTAAAGCCCCTCCCTTTTCTCAAAATGCCCAATCCGTGCCCTCCCTTTTCTCTTCAACTCTCCAACCGACCATTTCGAGGACTTACTCCGACTCCTTAACTGAAGACGACGCCGCTCACGACGAGAAGTCTTCCTTTAGGGACTCTCTGTCCCAAGAAAGTTCCCAAGACCCGTTCTGCGGCTTCGCATTCTCGTCCCAAGACTCTTCCTCTTCCTTCGATTCTAATCCATACAATTCAAATTTGATCTTGCCCACAATGGTCCCTTTCGACAATTTGTGCAACAGGGTCTCTAGGAAGTCAAAGAAAGCAAGAACAGGGAAGTCGATAGAATTACCCATGAGCTGTGGTTTTTCGATTCCGGAGACTTCGACGTTGATAGAGGCGCAGGAATTCGGGGAGATGATGTAGCATGTTGATGAGGTGAATTTTGCTGTTGATGGGCTTAGGAAAGGTCAGCCAATTAGGATCAGAAGGGCGAGTTTGCTTTCTTTGTTGTCTATTTGCGGTAACGGCGGCTTCTACGGACTCAAGGGTACGTAAATTTGAAACAAAATTCTTCTGGGTTTTGAATTTTAAATGGGTCTCCTTGAGTTTTTTTGTATAGGAAAGGATCAAATTTTTGAAATTCCACAGTGGGGTTTTTAAATGTGAATTTAAAATTTAAAATTTGGGCTGAGGATTAACTGGGAACTCATAATATGTGATTTTTAAATTTATCAGGTGATTCCCTTTTGTTAGCTTTCGAAGTTAAGGATACCATTAGTACATGTGCTCCAAAATTTCTTAGTTGATTTGAATTTTTATTCGTTCACTTGCGATGCGGTAAGGCACCACCCTGTTGTTCCAGTAGGTGTGTCAGCTTAGTTATCCTCATCAAGTCACTTACTTGATGTCTAGCTTCCTAACTAGTAGACAATTCCTTTTCCCCTAGATCAATGAAGAAGGGAGAAGTTAGTTGATTCTTTTGAAGAACTAAAAGCGAAGTGCTATGCCTGGGCAGGGGGAGGGGAAAAGAAACGCTCCAAAGAAATAAATTAGGGTTCCTAATGCTTCTCCACGCCTAACGAGATGTGTCAACCTCAAGATGCTTTCCTCCTAACCTCACAAGGTTCCGAGATGAAGCTTAACCTGAGTCTTAGTTAAGAACGGTGATGATCTACATTTCATATGGTGCACAATTCCATGGATAGTTTCATTCGACATCATGATGGAGGACAACTTATGATCATTGGCTTTGACCATGCTATTAGGCATTTGATTAGGACATTGCACAATGATCCTAATTCTTTGTCGCATCTCTTCAATACAAATATAGTAACAATCATAGCCATTTCCTTTGGTACCTGTTGGTATGTTATGATTCAATTGGTCATGAACATCGTAAGGAGCTGCTTTTTGTGAATCATAGCATAACCTTGGTTGGGATGGTTAGGCCCATCACTTCATTTTCACTTAGGCCCGGGCTAAGTCAGTGGAGGGGACCCTATCGGGCTCTTCACCCTTCCCTCGAACCAAAAAAAAAAAAAAGAAACACTTTACGTTAGAGTTTCCCCTCATTCAACTTGAATCATTTAGAGGCATCATTTCCTTGTTTGTTAGGTTGGTTCATATGTGTTTAAACGAGCAATGGCCGCAACAACAAGGAATTATGACCAATGGAGTTAGACACTTAACTACATTCGCATGCAAAAGGAATGTGGTTCTGGTTGAGGCTTTCTTTAGTAAAAGGGGCGCGAGGTGTTCGCGGAGTTCGTGCCTTCTGTACCACCACAAGATTGGTTGGATCCTGCTCCTGAGCATAAGGGATAAAGGAAGGTGGGCTAGGCTTATCATATCAAATCAAAAGGGTTGTAGAAAGAGAACCTGACTACCTATTTCATTCGACATTCTGCCCACTCGATTTGACTGACTTTTGGATTACAACAACGCAAGCTAATTTTCCTTGATCAAGGAAAAAGCCTAGTCAATCACCAACTAGGTGAAGGTCATGTGACCTACACCTCAACCTTAGCTTTGGATCCCCTTTGTTTGCATAAATGAATGAATCAATAGGTTACTTGCTTAATTATTAGAGTAAATGGACTAAGTTCTATTTTTAGGTCAGGTGGGAGGTGAAGGCCATAAGTGAAGATTGCCTTAAAGTAAGGAAAAGAGGAAAAAAAGTTATGTCATCTATCTCGACCAGTTTCCCGAGGCGTTTGAAATCTAGACCGACTCAAAGAATCACTTAAGCCTGCAGTGCCCTTCATTTCGCCAACAAAGAAGTCATCCTTGACGATTTCCCATTCCTTCCTGTTTAAGCTACCTCTCTTCGCCATTTGAAGTACTACATTTGCCTTCCCTTTTTGTAACATACCAGTCGCCCTCCTTTCCAATCACTAAGAAAAATAAATATCAATAAAAGTAAAGCTCTATCTAAGTAAAGCTTCATCTGTTATTTTTCTAGCCCTAGGGGAATACTCAACTTATGCCCCAGTTTTCCGCGTTGCTCAAGTAAGTGCACAACTCCATATAAGGACCTCTTTCCCTTCTTCCCACTCTCCATTCACACGGTTCTCAAAGCAGAGGAGGAAGGGTGAGCAACAGGTACCACGAGCCCTTTGTCCTACATATCTATCCAAAAGTAAGTATAGTTCACTTGTTCCACCGAATGCTCATTTCTTTCGGCAAAGATTGTGTGAGTGTACAATTATTCTTCAGATGCTTCGCCATAGAATAGATCAGATGCGGTGGAAGAAAGCAACCATAGACTCTATTCGGCCGATCATTCCGCTAGCTTCTTACATTAACGCCTCTGTTTGACTGACGGTCGGGGATGTAGTTGTAGATACATTAGTCTTAGCAAATCGTTGGCTCCACCTGTTATTTTCTTCTATGACATGTTGTTGTCATTGCCACATTCCATATGTCACTTAGTCATCTCTGCCTCGTTGTGGGTCAGCACCCAAAAGAAATTGAGGACTTTACTCAATGACTCCGCAATCTCCCTCAAAATGATTAGAACAAGGTAAAGCTTGAAGATAAGTTTTGTACTCTATTAATTTCTCAATCACTCTAGTCTAGTAGGATTTAGTTAGTCTTTCAACCAGATCCCCCTAAAAACCATACGTGCAGATCTCCCCGCATGCAGCTCACACCATTCGAGGTGGCCCATCCCAGCATTTGCATTCATTTGCAAATCATTTAGTGAAATTGAGTTTCCTTCACCCCAGAAGCTAATTTATGTGTAGGCAATGATGTATGTCATGCCATAGACTTTATTTATTAATTGAATTAACTTTTTGTCATTTTTTATATAGGAGCGTAGCAGCTTGACCATAAAGAGAGAGAATTTGCTTCCTCTTTTTCCAAGAATTAAAGCACTTCTCCTTTACTTCTTAAGGCCTTCTCTGATAGGGGAAAAACCTTCCATTTTCATCAAATGACTCGGCCTCCCATGGCATTTCCACTATCCAGGCTCTTTTTCCTACCTATATAGTGCTCTTCCAGTGCAAGGCTACCATGCTTTGCGTCGAACAGTGTTTGCTACTAGTGTCATCCTCCCTATGTGGTTGGATTACACTATGCCAAGATGTGAGGTATAGGTGGTGATGATCACCTCAAGGTATCCACTAGCGCCCTTGACAGGTACTCTAGGACCCATCAACGCTCATGGAAACTCGGGTTGGTCGGTCTTCCATTCATCTTATCGAAGTTGTGGATAGCAAGGCCACCTTTACAACCTTATCCCTATTGTCCTTATGTTGTAGAAAGGTAGGGCGGTTTGCTTGAGTTGCTCAACTATCCCTTAGCTCGGTGCTCATGACGCGCTGTAGAACCTCCACCGTGCTGAGAAGCAACACATAGCTAGCGGCATACGAGCTAACTTGGTGTCAACGACTTTGTGCCACACTGGAGTGATCCAATATGTGGTTTTGTACATTCCACTACTTCTCCATTCATTTCGAATACTATCGTGAAGCACCATAAGAAGCAAGATATTGAGGACCAGAATTCAAAGTGAAATTTTTTATCTGCCCATTCCTAGTCGTCATGGAAAAAA
Organism: Cercis canadensis; assembly: GCA_003255065.1. NCBI lineage: Eukaryota > Viridiplantae > Streptophyta > Magnoliopsida > Fabales > Fabaceae > Cercis > Cercis canadensis. Next base: position 85,027 of record QAOA01005445.1, read on the forward strand.
AGGAATAAATAAGATAAAGATTATTCCCTGAGAGCTTGTCTAGTACTACCTATACCAGAAATGCATCTCCTTCACTTAGGCGTTTTAGCTCTACATGGCATGTCGTCTTGCATGCAAGTAAAGCACTATTGGTGGGCAATAAATAGCCCATTAAGTGATGATTAATGTAGCCCTTACCTCTGAAAGTTGAAGGAAAACGGTGCCCTCGATTATTCTAGAGAGAAGGATCATGGCACCCTAGAACTATGACATCCAGCAACAGACTCGTCTCCTTGCGCGCGAGAGACTTCTATGCCAACCATTATTGCCGGTTATGTTATGAAAGAAAGCAGTAGACCCATCTAACAGGTGTTCCCTAATAAGTGATTTTAGGGGATTAGGGTTTTCCTTTATCTTCTCCACCAATCCTCGGAGGGTTTCAGTATCCATCTCCGCATATATTTCTAGATTGTGAGACATAGTGTTCTCTTCAACACTAGAATAGATTTATTTCGTTTTCAGAAAGTGAACGGAGATGGCACTTCAAGGTGATCGACGTGGATAAATTCCATCGGTTTTAGAGCCAACAGGTTTTGAATGATCGCCTTTTTAGTTAAAAAAATGGTTAACCCTATCAAAAAAATCCATACCCTCCATCCGAAAAATGTCTCAACTATAGCCAATTTCCTTGTTTCCTTATTGACAAACCAACCCTACCTACTTAATTTGTTCTAGAAATGTTAACCAAGTGACACACTAGGGCCATGGGTCATGAATAAGGTTGACCCCCACCCCCCATCACTATGTATGGCCTTTTGCTCCTCTTTTTATAATCAAGTTCAATTACATCGAACATTGCTTTACTTTGATCTTTTCCTTCTTTGGGCTTGGGACAATGATAGTCATGGTAGTAATGTCACGGAGCCCGTTACCTACCTGAGGCGCTAATTGAGAAAGTCATAAAGGGACGTTAAACGTAATTCTAGAAAGGCATTACCAGAAAAAAAAAAAAAAAAAAAAAAAAAAAAAAAAAAAAATTAAGTTTTGGTAGTTTACTTGCTTACTTGTTAGAGTAAGGGAGAGGATGTGAAGCTTACTTAGTGCTTGTGCTAAGGAAGTTGAAGTGAAAGTTTATTAGACTAGTCCCACTAAGATAGTAGGGAAACTTACTTTCGAGAGAGCTATTTTGCCTCGGTAATTACCTAACAAGAGAGAGGCTGATGCCAAAGTTGCCCTTTATGCGAGGGAACACCAGACAAACTTACCTCAGCTAACTACATTTTATATAGATTGGAAGCTAGATAGATACTATACTAAGGTATAGTGCCACTGCTAGAGAATGTTGTTTCATGCTAGGCGTTTAGACCTACAATCTTGAGCCATATTCCCAACACATTTGCTATATCCACTAAGCCTAATATAAAGTCGTTCTATAACAAATCAAGACAAAAAAAAANAGGAAAAATAAACAACAACGATAATGATCGATTTGGGAGCGTCATGGAGGAAAAAAGTAACATGACACCGGGGAGTTACACTTTTTCTCCCACCTCAACTTCGTATGTGGGAGGAGGGCGATAGCTGAGTTTGCATGTCCTATGCTTTTCCCAAGCTTTCCATCTAGTAAGATTAGCTCATGCCCCATATGTCTAGGTATTCCTGGGGATGTACCGGAGGTAGAATGAATTGTACGTAAATGGGAAAAGATGTAGGAGGTATAGCAAGCACAATTGGTAGTTTGGTCTAATGTATGCTATGTTGTGCACTCGACTTGACATGTGCTTCGTAGTTGGGATGGTTAGCTGATATCAAAGTCATCCAAAAAGTGCTCATTGAGCTACAGTAAAGAGGAACTTTTATTATCAAACGGAACTTAAAAATTAGCTTTGTGCTACCAAGGTGGAAATTTCAGTTGACAGGATATAGTGATTCATATGGGTCTGTTGATAGTGATGAACGAAAAGCCACTGTTGGCTACAACAAGGGAAGGCCCACCAATAATTGATAGGCCATTCCCTTCCCTATTTGTTTCTTAATCCTTCATTCCACTAATTTGTTGTTACTGATTCATTCAAGGACTAAGAGCTTTTCATTTTATGAAAAGGCATGGAATCCCTAATTCTTTGTCTTATTAGCGTAGGTGTTCGTCAACAATGAATGCTGCTAAACTTAAGACTTGAGTTGAAAAAGAATGCTAGGACTAGGATAGGTGGGCTTTCATGGATTGGGGAAGATAGGTGGAATATAAAGCTAAGGCATATCAAAGGTTTGTCCATTGGGATTGATTGGGTATGGACGGGTCTCAACTGGACTACCATTGATGAAAAATGACAATTAAGGTCAAGCATTTAAGGTATATAGTTTAGGGTGAAGTGTTTAGAGTTGAGGATTAAGGCTCTAGAGTTTAGGGATAAGGGTTAAGCATCTTGAGTTTAGAATTAAGATTTTAGGATTTAGGGTTTACTGTTTAGTAACTATGGTTTAAGGTTTAAAAATTTGGGTTAAGCATCTAAGGCTTAGGTTGAGTCTTGGGTTTATGGGTTTACGATGAAGGGTTGAGGGTGTAGTGTAAGATTTAGTGTTAAGGGAGGGTTAAAGGTCAAGGGTCAAGCGTTTTAGTAACTATAGTTTAGGGTTTAAGGTTGTTGCAACATCTCTTTTAGAGTACAATGTAGATAATAAAAGATAAGGTGCATAATATGATATGTACGAAATGTAAGAGAATGGTGTCACCATCAATCATTTTATTTCATTTTTAAACAAATGGAATAGTGAGAGTGGACACCTAAAAAAAAAAAAAGCGTTTTTAGAGTTTGATTATGTGTAGAGAAGGTATTAGCACCCTATTATGCCTATTCTTAGAACGGTTACCCATTTAATCATTGCTCATATTTTTTTTTAAATGAATTAAATTGGTCTTTATGTTTTATTAGGCCCCGCCAGCACTTCTGGCAAAACCCAAGAAATTGTCGTTATCACAACTACCCTTAACTATTCCGTTATTTGTACTTTTGATCCACACTCTAAGGTAATGAAACTATAATATTATGTGTAGGGTTTGGTTTTTTTGAAAAATTATGCATAGAAAAGATTCTTATGAAAAAAAATTGCTATCATTATAACTAATTTTCATTATTTTCTCATTGAAAATCTTATTCTAGCATGAGTAAAAATAATGATAAAATATAATGAGATAAAATGCAATGTAACCAATAAATATCAAATTTCATTGGTCACACCAGTACTTCTGTCATAACTACGAAATTGTCTCTTAACATAATTATTCCTTAACTTAGTCTATTGACAAAGTTTTGATTTTATTTACAAAAAAAAGACTAAGGAAAATATTAAAGCATAAAGCTAAATACAATAATGTGCTAAAATAGAAATGACCTAACCCAAAAGAGTCCAGCCCAATAGGCTAATGTAGCAACAGAAGGAAATTACAAGGAAAAAGGCCTTGGTGGACTGGTACAAATATAAAGTAAAAATAAAAAAAATAAAAAATAAAAAGCAAACAACTTATTTAGTCCCAAAAGATTTAATCAATCATAAGCTCAGTCCAATAAACAAATAAAACAATATTAGAGCTCAATCCTATTTTGAACCAGTTAAATAATAAAATTTAATGAAACCAAGCCCAAACGAATTTGAAATCACAAACCCAAATAAATAACAAAACTAAAAAAAAATATTTAAGTGAATTGATAAACAAAAAGGGAGAAGCTTATTGTGAAGGAGAAGCATAAAGGAGTAAAAGAAGGAGATGAAGATTGTGGCTCTCCTCTTTCAATTTGTCACCTTTAGTTTCTTGATCAATGGAAGGGTTTGCCTTGATTTCTCTCTCTAACTCCCTCTTTATCTTTCTAAAAATTTCTCTTTCTTTAGAAATTAGGTGTTTATGGACGAGCTTGGTGGAACTGCTGACATTGGCGAAGCCACCTTGTCGTAGGTTGGGTTTTTGGCTAGCTAAAACAATTAGCTCTCCCTCTATTAGTGTCTTTGGTTTAGAATAATTTGTCTGAAAGAATGGGAACAAGAGTGATTCTTGTCCTGATTACGCAACTGATGATAATTAAAATAATTGCTATGTTAGTCATGGTTTGATGTATTTTATTAGATGAACTCAAAACCTTTATGCTTTATATCTTGGTAGTGTAAATAGTAGACAAGCAAATGTAATTATGCATCATTGGCAAATAGCAAATGTAAATATCTAATTTTACTAAATAACTCCAGTTGGGGTAAGAAAAGCAATTGGAACTCTGAATCCGGTGATGAAAATTCAAATACCAACTAGGAAAAGGACAACAATAATGTGATACAATCATAAATTACATCAATCAAATGTTGTCCCCAGTGGGTATTTTTCATTTTCATTACAGGATCCAGAATTTCAATTGCTTTCCTTACCCCAATTGGATTCATTAATAAAAAAAAATTTACATCAATCAAACCAGTCCCGATCTAGAATGTACTAAATAGAAATGTATGACACTAAATATAAATCTGAAATATCCAAGTCTATACATCAATTGAACCAATCTCGGTCCTGATCCTGCTGATTTGGGATCATAGTGTCCACCATGTCCAGATCACCATAGTTAGTGAACTGAATCCTATGACTGTCCTGCTCCGTCGGATATGAACGAGCTGGTGGGAACGGAGTCTCAAATGATGGCCTAGGTACGTAACAATCTGCAACAGATGAAGTAACTGGGCCAACTGTGAGACCTAGATCCAGCTGAACANTTATGCATCATTGGCAAATAGCAAATGTAAATATCTAATTTTACTAAATAACTCCAGTTGGGGTAAGAAAAGCAATTGGAACTCTGAATCCGGTGATGAAAATTCAAATACCAACTAGGAAAAGGACAACAATAATGTGATACAATCATAAATTACATCAATCAAATGTTGTCCCCAGTGGGTATTTTTCATTTTCATTACAGGATCCAGAATTTCAATTGCTTTCCTTACCCCAATTGGATTCATTAATAAAAAAAATTTTACATCAATCAAACCAGTCCCGATCTAGAATGTACTAAATAGAAGTGTATGACACTAAATATAAATCTGAAATATCCAAGTCTATACATCAATCGAACCAATCTCGGTCCTGATCCTGCTGATTTAGGATCATAGTGTCCACCATGTCCAGATCACCATAGTTAGTGAACTGAATCCTATGACTGTCCTGCTCCGTCGGATATGAACGAGTTGGTGGGAACGGAGTCTCAAATGATGGCCTAGGTACGTAACAATCTGCAACAGATGAAGTGACTGGGCCAACTGTGAGACCTAGATCCAGCTGAACACTATCAGCTGATGGTGGGACACCAATAGTAGTGTCAAATACATTACATGGAATAGACAATGATCCCCTCATGTAATCATGACCCATCATGTCTACAGTGTTCTGCGTCCCCCTGAAGCGTGACAACCTCGAACAGTGATTAGTTGAACTGGTCGCTAATGACGATCCAGACCTACCAAGGTGCACATGAGGCTGGAGAGGCACCTCCTGTCTCTACTGACCGGGAATATCGGGGGGAATAATGTCCCACCGCGCAAGCACTGGTGCCATGGCAATTTGTAGCTCAGTCTAAAAAACAAACCACTCCTCCGGCAACAGTTGTCGTGCATATAGGCCCTGGAATGCACTAATAGATTGAAACCCTAAACCCTGCTGATGCAATGGACGCTGATACGATGGAGATATATGTGGTGGATCGTGCTATCGCGGAATATGATGTTGTGGATCCTACTGTCATGTAGCTATGTCATTCTGAATGTAACAATTAATTTGAAATGAATATCAATTTTCTTAAAAAAAAAATAGGAGTCAATCAAATATGACACATTACACTAACATGATCAAGTTGTGCGGCAGTATGACTCATCCACCTCTAGGTGATCCGAAGAAACCACAACATATAGTCAGCTGCAACACCTAGGCCTGGTGCCGCCGCTACTAAGCTCTGTCGCTGCCAATGCCACATCATGTAGTATACATAATGGAAAACTGGCCAATCTGTATCTTGCTTCCCCCGGATAGTACAGCTCTCCAACTCATCGTCATATTTCGGGGGATTAGTCGAAATGGTATGCAGGGCATTGAACTGGTGAAGCACTCGCTCGGGGTAATGTTCCTCTATCACATTAAATGAACAGAGGGACACACAAGCAGTCTAAATCTGAGCGCCACCAATGCAAAACGGTGGCAACTGAATGCTTCGATACGGCTGCCATACGACCTTTATAGTTAAAATAATTCATTACACAGTCAGACCATACAAAATGTTAATTTATTTAATCCAATTTTAATTACTAATATATACAATTTTCTCACCTCATGATCTGGAAGACGAACAAAAGCACGACGATATGCCACATGGTTCCTGTTGTGAAATCTAATGTGGTCATAACTAAGTGGACATCTCCACCTAGTACATTAATGACACTAATTATTAGCACTCATATCATATAACTTTGTATTTAAACATAATACAAACATTTAAATGCACTAACTTGTACGCCACTGGAACAGTAAGAGGCTAAAGGAGAGCTTGGGGGGACGGCCACGGTGACAATGTAGGAAATCGCTCAAACACCCAACCCTGTAGAAGGAATAGGCATCCTCCGACCTCCATGCTCCACTCTAGTGTAAAATTGCACAAGTTTTGGTAGAGATGACCAAGTACAACTAAACCCCAGTTGCGTGTGTCTGCAATGTCAAAGTTCTCCAGCATATGCAGGTACATCAAGTACACATAGTTCCCAGTGGTTTCTGGGATTAGCCACGACCCAATCAACATGAGTATGTATTCCCGTGCATAATACTCCAGTACGTGTGGGTTCTGCTTCTGGTGGATAATGACTGAATGTATGCTTTAACCACAACAGGCGAATCCGAGAACCTGAAATGACATTCGCGGGAGGCACTATTCCTAATAGACGTACTACCTTGTTGTGCCATAGCAGATGGTAGCTCCTCCCGCTAAGAGTGATGTCGTCAACACTAAGCCCTAACAAGACCTCCACGTCTTGTAGGGTTACAATGCACTCGCCGAAAGCCATGTGGAACGAGTGAGTCTCAGGACGCCACCACTTTACCAATGCAGAAAGATACTGTAAGTCTAACTGCATGGGTTTCACATGGTAAACCCCACCAAAACCCGCCCTCTCAAGATATGGAATCAATCTCTCATCTAAGCCCGATATCTTGTGAGAACGAGGACGAATAAGTCTCGGTTCCTAACAGAAACCAAAATAACATTAATTATACTTATAAACGAACCGAAATAAGATTTGATAAATCATAACACCTTATTCAAACAAACTCTTAACTGTAACCCTAACCCCCAAACCCTAATCCCTTAATCCAGAACCCCAAACCCCTTAACCTAAAACCCTTAATCATAAATTTAAAAAAAAAAACTTGAAACTTGAAACTCTAAACTCTAATCTCAAACCCTAAATTAAAAAACATATATTATAATTCTCATAACCTAAACTCGAACCCTAAATCCCAAACTTCAAATCTAAACCTCATGCCCTCAGTTTCAATCCCTAAAAAAATCCCAAACCTTAAATTCTAACCCCTAAAAAACAAAACTCAAAATCATACACTTTATAAACTAAACCCCAAGTGCTAACCATAAACCCCAAACCCGAACCCCAAATCAAAAACTCCACACTTGAAACCCCAAATGCAAAATTATATACCCCAAATATGAAACCCTTAACTCGAAACCCCAAATCCTAAATTATATACCCGAAACCCATACCTGACAACTTAAATCCTAAGCCTAAATTTAAAAAAATAAATAAATAAATAAATAAATAAAAGCCTTAACTCTTAAACTCAAAACTCAAAATCCTAAATCTCATACCTTAAACCCTAAATCACAAATTTCAAACTCCAAACCTCAAACTAAAAAATATAACTCTAACCACTAAAATTCAAATCCTAAACTCAAATACCCTAAAACCCAATACCCAAAATCCTAATTCACAATCTTAAATCTCAAATTTCAAAAACTAAACTCAACCTTAAACCCTAACTCTAAACCCTTAACCTAAAATCCCAAACACCTTACCATAAACCCTAAATCCCAAATCACAAACCCCAAATCCTAATCCCAAATCAAAAATTCCAAACTACAAATCTTAACACTAATTTTTAAAATCTAGTCCAAATTTAAACTAAGTAATATATTATTAAAATTTAATCAAAATTATTATAAATTTAAACCCCTATACCTAAAACCTTAAACTTCTAACTCTAAACCCTAACCACTCAACCCTAAACTCTAAATGTTCATAACCTAAACCCCAAATCCTAACCTTAGCTCACATACATCCTTAACCCTCAACTTAGACCCTAAACCATAAAATACTAAGCCCTAAACCCTAACCCCAAAAGCCCTAAATGCCAAACCTTAACACCTAAATCCTAACCTCAAAATTCTTAAATCTCAAACCCTAAATCTTAAAACTCAAACCCTAATGACTTAACTTAAACCCCTAAAAGCTTATCCCAAACCCCTCAAATCTTAATCTATAAACCCTAACCCTTATACACTAAACACTAAAAAACCCCTTAAACTCTAAACCCCAAACCCTTTAACCTCAAACCCCTAAATTTAATCGCTAAACCCTAACCCTAAGCCAAAATTTAAAATTTGGGCAGAATCTCCCTTAAAATTTGAACATTCCAGGAATTCAAAATTTCAGACAAATACACAGAATCACAATCACAAAATTACAATTTATTCCATAACTAAAAATTACATAGTATAGGTAAAAATTATACAGCAATAGAAAAAATTACAAAACTAATTCTATACCGCTATGACAATAATTCAAAAAAAAAATTCCAAAAGTATTACACATCAAACATATAACAAAAACCCTAACCTAATATTAGCCCCTAACAACAAACCCCCTACCAAAAAAAATTAAACTAGCAATTCAATCATACAAATTTAATAAATCTAAACTTGTAAATTAAAACTGAATTTTAACTCTAATCAACACTAACACAAATTAATACAAAAATCTGAAGTAATAATTTTATTCCATCAATTTAATAATTACTCTATCAAAAAATCCCAAAGTCAAATTTTAAACTCATAAAGTTAACAAATTCATACTAAAAGATTGAGTTAAAATTGACTAACCGCATTGTCATTGTTCCATATTTCAGTAGAAATATGGGCTGCTTGTAAAGTTAACACAGAGGCATCCATTAGTCCAGGTGAAATTGCTCTATCACTGGCCATTTGAAGAAGAGAACATAAATGAGATGACTGTGAGAGGAAAATGAAGAAAGGTTCGTGGAGAGAATGGGAGAGGAGAAGCACCGAATGGCTAGAAGAATGAAGGGGAGCCGCGGGCACACGCGCGCCTGGGGGGGTGAAGAAGGAGCACATGGGGAAGGGAAGTTTGGGGAAGGGAGTTGACCACATGGGGAAGGAGGAAAACACATATTTGAATCCATGTTTTCTTAAGGAAAACACGGATTTAAATCTGTGTTTTATAGTAGAAAACGCGAATTTAAATCCATGTTTTCCTCCTTCCCAATGTTGTCAGTGCACTTCCCCTTGTTCACCGGTTTTCCATTTCAGCATTTTTTTAGTAAACGTTTTAGTGTTTATTTCATAAAACGCAATTTTAAAATCGCGTTTGTTGTTAAAAACGCAGTTTTATATCAACGTTTTTTGATAAAAACGCAACCAAAAAATAGACCCACTTTGATAAATACTTTAAAAAGTAACCTATTTTCGTATTTATTTTATAAAAAGGTATTATTTCAGTAAAAAAAAAAAAAAAAAAAAAAAAAAAAAAAAAAAAAAAAAAAAAAAAAACCTTACCATTTCTAATATATATCCCACGATGAAACTGTCAAACTGTCCTTGTAACATAGCTTATTGCATTAAGAATTGACTACCACTTTTGCTGCTTGATCTAGCATTAACCTAGCACCATCTTTTGGTCACATTCAACACATCCATTTTTTACCTTTAAACAGCATTATCAAAAACATATCCCCAACATGTTTCCTTTCAAAGGTTGTCTAGTATATACTTTTCATGTGTGAAAAAAGAAATTAAGGAAACTAAATGAAATAAGATAACTAACGTTTATTATGGTAGGACAATGAGAAGAAAAATATCCTAGCAGTTCAATCACTTCGGAACACAATCGTGGGTTGCACCCTAATGGCCACAACCTCCATTCTCCTCTGCGCGGGTCNTAGCAGTTCAATCACTTCGGAACACAATCATGGGTTGCACCCTAATGGCCACAACCTCCATTCTCCTCTGCGCGGGTCTTGCAGCAGTTATAAGCAGCACATACAGCGTGAAGAAGCCACTGAATGACAGAGTGTATGGGACCCACGGAGAGTTCATGGTGGCTCTCAAATATGTCTCTCTGCTCACTATTTTCCTCTTCTCATTCTTCTGCCACTCTCTGTCCATAAGGTTCATAAACCAAGTGAACATTCTAATCAACACACCACAAGATCCCATGTCCTTGGTGAACCCAGAATACATAAATGAGCTCTTAGAGAAGGGCTTTATTTTGAACACTGTTGGGAACACGCTCTTCTATGCAGCACTTCCTCTCTTGCTCTGGATTTTTGGCCCTGTTTTGGTGTTCTTGTGCTCTATTACTATGGTTCCAGTTATTTTCAACCTTGACTTTGTCTTCACTAGTGGCAAGGGAAAGATGGATGTGAATGAGAATAGGAAGACGGATTTTTGGTAACTCAAAATTTTTTATTATCATTATTTTTATATATAGTATAGATAAATAAAAATAGCAAAAATTAAATGCTTGATAGAAATTTTAAAATATATTACTTAAAAATATTTTTAAAATGATATATACCACAGAAAAGTTGATCAACCATTAAAGAAGCTCGAATTAGAGAGGTCAATTATTACAAGAAATCTTGAATCATTACTACATTTGCAATCCCCATGACACTTAAGAAACTTTAGAATCACTTCAGGGTCCACCATCATTGTTGTAAAGGGATAGAGAAAAGCTAACTGCACAATCAGATGTATAGTGGGGTCTTATACAATTTTAATGAATCTTGTTAATTAAAATATTATAAAGAGAAATCCATCACAACAATCCTTACCACATATTATAAATGCAGCCCAAAAATTTGGGCCATAAAAAAATGTTAAATGAGTTTAGTTAAAATTACAAAATGTAGATTAAACTAGGCCGCAAAAAGGATCAGCCGAAAAGCTCAATTTTGGATAGAATGGTTTCTTCTTGGTATCATTACAACATTTTTTAGTAGTCTTTTCAATGGAGCTTTCCTACTAGATTCGTACTCATATATGGTTCTCTTCCTTATTGAAATTTATCCTAAATTTTTAATTAGTTGACTTTGATATGATGTTTTTAAATCACTATTGTGCTTCTAATGATTTATTTTGATATCATTACATAAATATGATAATTTTTTTGGTATTTGTATTATGACTATTTTAATCAAATAATAATGAAAAATCATTTTGAGATCATTATATTTTGGAAATTATTATTTAGGAAAAGTCTAAAAAAGCCCCATAAACTATACATTTTATACGCTTTAGCCCTCATACTTTAAAAACGTAGGAAAGACCTCCTTCAACTACGAAAATGTACACTTTACCCCTCGACCCTGATGTCCGTCTATTAATGTGTACATGATGGATTAATCTGGGGTATAGTGTAATTTTATAGGGATATAAATAAAAATAAATTTATAAAAATTGGGGTCAAAAAGTAATATTTAAATAGTTTTGGGGTAAAATTATAATATTTAAATCCCTTCTTCCATCCATGAATAGACGGACGTCAGGATCGTGGGAGTAAAGTACATATTTTCGTAGTTAAAGGAGGTCTTCTCTACGTTTTTTTTAAGGATGAGGGCTAAAGTGCATAAAGTATATAGTTCAGAGAGTTTTTTTAGACTTTTCCCTTATTATTTTCACAATCACTATTATTAATGTCACACCATATTTATTAAAAATTTATTATATTGATAAAATTATCCCTTATCTAATAAGACAAAATTTAAATTTAATAAATAGTGATATTATTTATCTATTTGCATGATCTTACTTTGTAGCTACTAATTATGGCCAAAATTTCTTTTCATATTAATTAGGAATACTTTCTTCTTTTTTTTTCCTTTGAATTTAACCTTTTTTTTTTCCTGGACAACTATCAAGATAAAGATCAGATAGTTTGTAGGTCATATGACAAAGATCAAGACACCTTTCGCCATTATTTCCTTGCATTGCAACGCCTACTATTGACCTTGCTTGTCATTGAGAAATTCACGTTTAAGAGGTTTGTCTGCATCTGTTGTTATGTATTGTCTATTAAAAGTTGTCATTAACTATTGTGTTCAATTCTAATTTTCAAACTACTTACGTTTCCGTTGAACTGTTATTTTAGATTTGATTGTGCATTACTTTTCCTACGAATAGTTAAGAAATTAATGATGTAAATTATTTCGATAATAATTAAGAAATATATACTTATTATTTAAGAATGAGATTGGAGATAATTGAAAAAAAAAATTGAGCCAAAATTAATAAAAAGAAAAAAGAAAAATATAATGATTGGTTAATTTTAAAAACTTTTTATATTGAATAAAGATAATTTAATTTATATTATATAAGATGTGACATTAACAAAATAAAATGTAAAAATAGCAAGCTCCCATATGTTTTTTCATTTTTGAAATCGTAATGGACAAACAACTAAAATAAACACCTGGAAACATTAAACAAAGTTCTAAAATATTATGCACAAAAAGTGGCGCACTTAAACCACAAGAGACTTGTTTCTACTATTTTCAAAAACATGTTCTTGATATACATATTTCAAGAAGAGCAGAAGATTTCTTTAAATACCCCAAGTATCAAACTCTTTAGTGTACCCCAAATTCCTTAGCGTAAATGATGCTAAAAGCAATACAAAGATGATCTTATAAACTCTAAAGCTAAAATATGTTCCCATGACAAATTATTTTTTAAAGAGTGAAATATCTTTTTACGTCATTGAATTATTTTTCAAATATTACTTTAGTCCTTGATTTTCTCTTGAGCACTCGAATAACCACTTCACCTATCAAATCAATCATTGGTAAGAACCAAAAGTGATCACTAAAAAGATTGATTTGACAGGTAGAGTAATTATTTGAAAACTAAAATGCTACCATAAGTAAATGAGATACCAAAATAACATTAAAAAAATAATTCAGAGAAGAAAAAAGTATTTTACCCTTCTTTAAAAGAACTCGGTTCAACAATAAATTAGGATCTTATATGTGGAAAATCACTGTCAGTTGCTGCAAATTTAAGAATTTAATGAACCAAGAAAATGAAAACATTCATAATTACCTTACTTTAACATACTGTCTTTCTCTCCCATTAACCAAAGTATAGGCAAATATCCTATAGGAACATAAATTCACTAGAGTTAAATTTTTAATCAATTGTTAAAACCAAAGTTGTGCAGCCAAATCAATACCAATATGGATTGGAACTACATCTAGTGTGCTATTAGATATCCATATCCTTCACAGTATTGCTCATTTTGAAATCATTAACAGCCTTATCAAGAGTACTCCTAACATGCTGGCACATAAGCATCAAATCCTGGCATGCATCTTTTAACACCTCACGCGCTGGATCCCCTATCACAAAGATAACAAAACTTTTCAGAAGAAAATTATGAATGCAATGTCACTGCAGATCACATCAGATTCATAGCCTAAAGGACCAAATCTTAATACGAATACATAACAAGAAATTTTATACAAAGTGCAAACTGACAATATGTACTTATCATTGTGTTATTCAATATCCAACTAACAGAAGTTTTATACAAACTGAGAAGCACAAATGTGAAGTATTAATACACAGTACGTCATGATTTTAGATGCACTACCTTTACGCTATAATGTGTATAAAGCATAACATTTATTTCTATGAATTTTAAGTAAATGATCCAACAGAAAACTTTCTAAGTTCATCATAGAATGCAATGAGAAATATTAACACTGTTAACTATGATCTAGTCATAAGTTAGACTTGCTTAAAAAATTTGGCTCCAATACACAAAGTGACATCAATAATGTAATCAACACAATATATAAGATTTTCCTGATCTAAATTATGAAATTGGTAACAAATACACATACATTTGTGAAGTCGTCACTTGGGTCTTGGCCTAGTTCTCATGGGACTCCTCTCCAATTGAGAGGACCCATGTTCCATTCCGCGTGCCCCCACCCACCACACACACACACATTTTTCTTTTTCATGTCTATGTATGTAGAAATAAAAATTACATATATCTGTGAAGTCATGATAAACTTGAAAGAGGATACATAGGTTACCTGTTGTCTGGACTCTAATATTAACTTGATTTTCTGAAGGATGAGGAATGCTGTACCCACAAAACGTCACTCTTGGACTGCAAGATCACAGCAATGACCTCATCAGGACGTATGCATACAAACGCATGGGGAGGAAGGAGGAGGGGAGGAGGGAAAAGGCACAGGGACAAACCAAATAAAACTAACACTTATGATGGAAGTAAAAACGAAAATCTTTTCAAACTCCATTCAATAGAAAGACAAATGGATTCATCAATTATACACTAGATGAACAACAGAACAAATGATATCAAAAGGGATAAATGTGAATATCAGGTCCTGGAAAGGTCTATCTATATATTCTTGCATATGTAGGGTCAAATTCGCTACATGTTTCTCTAATAGATAATCATAATAACAAATTAAACCATGCATGGGACTTAATATTGCATGGCCATTTCAAGAATTACAGTATATTCAAAACTAAGTTAAAACAATTGTAGTCAAAGACGCAGAGAATGACACAAAAATTTGCAAAGTACTCACTCTTGATTCAGGGTGAATCTGACAGCATTGGCAAGCGTATGATCCTCATCCGCAAGAGAAAATGTTGATTTACTCTGATCTGAATGTGACCCATGTTCCATTACTATCAATAACTCTGCAACCAAAAAAGAACATGGCTTAAGTACAACCTTCGCAGACAATAACACATAATACCCATAAATAAAACTGAGAGCAACAATTGATTTTCTTATACAGGATTAACTTTGTTTTCTGTACATAGAAATTAAGGAAAAAAAAGTGGGAAAAAGAAGAGAGAGAGGAGAGGGGGTAGGGGGGAGGAGGAAAGAAAAAGAGAAGTGAAGCTCCTAGCTTTCTGCTGAATATAGACCAGGGTACACAAAAGGATGTTTGTCACAATGTAACCAAACAGCAGCTAAAATGTGCAGCAAATTTGTTTCAACATCCATCCAATTATGCAGGAAATTTTCTCCAAACCATGGCCCAAATGTTTAGCCAATAGACCGAATACAGCCAACAAAATATTCAGACAATTGACACAAGACAACCACATAAGCAAGTGCAATCCAAAATTATTACAACGTCCCATGTTGTCAGCCGTTCTCACTCACTTACAAGCATTCTAACATGCTGCCTAGATTTAGCTGACACATTCCAAATATCAACCAAAAAAAGTTTGAAGACTTCAAACAAGGTCACCACTGCAATAGTACAACATCTTGACTATTTTACAAGGATTTTTTTTTTTTTTTTTTTTTTTTTTTTTTT